>BLSH010303093.1:644372-684466 GCA_018402905.1 Glandirana rugosa | reverse complement strand
CCAGAGAGCCCCCCATACATCAGAGTCCCCAGAGAGCCTCCCCATACATCAGGGTCCCCAGACAGCCTCCCCATACATCAGAGTCTACAGAAAGCCTACCACTTGCATCAGAGTCTACAGAGAGCCTCCTCATACATCAGGGTCTACAGAGAGCCCCAACATACATCAGGGTCCCCAGAGAGCCCCTTTACATCAGGGTCCCCAAAGAGCCTCTCCATACATAAGGGTCCCCAGAGAGCCTCCCTATACATTAGGGTCCCCAGAGAGCCCCCCCATACATCAGGGTCCCCAGAGAGCCTCCCCATACATCTGGGTCCCCACAGAGCCTCCCCACACATCTCAGAGAGAGGGGGTGGAAGAGAGACCCCCTAACCCTGCTTGCAGTCCCTACTGTCCCAGCCTCTGTCTGTGTGGGTAGGTGTGTGTGAGATCCACCTACCTCCCACCTGTCCTTGGTCAGCCTTTTTTCTTCCTTTTCAATGACAGTCACAGCGAGCTAGGAGAGGAGCTTGGAGAAGGAGTGCAGGCTCTGGGAGGCACCGGGGATGCTGCTCAGGGTGGTGGTGAGGCCTCGTCTTCTCTCTCTCTTTCACTCCCTCCTGGGCTCTTCCCGGCTGCCCAGGCTTCCCCCTCCCTACCACCACCAGACCAGCAGCGTCTGCTGCAGTCCAGGACCATGACAAGGGGGCTAGGCTCAACTCTTTAGGCCCCACAAGAACTAGCGCGGAGAAGGAAGTGGAACCCTCCTCTGCTTTGAATGCTGAGCAGGGAGGAAGTCGGGCCGTGAGTCAGGTGGAGGCAAGGGTGGAGCTGGAGCCAGTGCTACCGCGGCTCAGTCTGCCCCTGCCTCCTGCATTCCGGACCGGGGCATACCTGCTAATTGCAGAACTGCATCCACTCGGTAAGAGACTCTGGGCTATTGGCCCCAGACTCGGGGCTATAGCCCCAATAGCCACCCCCTAGCAACACCCCTGCTGGAAGGTGACATATACAACAGTTCCAACAGGTAACACATTAGGACATACGTTTAGTGTATTCTGAGGTATATTTGAAGGCGAGCCAGCAGGACCATATCTTACTAGCTAAAGAGGATTTCCCTTTGAAATCCAATGTCATGTCTGCCATGTGATAAACTTGGTCCACGCATTGGAGCCATTGTTGAATGGTAGGGATGGTTGTTTGCTTCCAAAATTTGGGTATTAAGGATTTTGCCGCATTGAGGAGATGCGGTGTGATTGACCTTTTATAACTTCCTACTGGTTCGTCTGTACAGTGAAATAAGACAGCGTAAGGTTCATTAGGAACTGGATAGCCTTGTATGACCCTGATCCAGTGTAGAACATTCGACCAAAATGGGCGTATACGGGGGCAAGACCACCAGATATGTGCATGGGTGGCACTTTCTCCGCATCCTCTCCAACAGTGGTTGGGTATATCTGGGAAGATTTTGGCCAGAGAAACAGGAGTATGGTGCCATCTGGTTATGAGTTTATAGTTGGATTCGGAGACATGGAGGAAGAATGGGTCAATTGCAGTATGCGAGAGCGTTGGTTGTCCGTGAGGGGAAGCCGTAAATCTTTTTCCCAGTTATGGAGGAAAACCGGGAAGTGTGTAGGTTTCAAAGACAATAGGGCACGGTAAAACAATGATATAGATCTCCTCGGGGGTTGAGTGTTTGCAAAAATGGTTTCAATAGAGTTGAGGTCCGCGAAAGAGCGTAAGGGTTTGGGTAGAACTTTGAGGAATTGCGATAGTTGGTGGTATCTCCATCTGTCCATAAGGGAGACTTCAGAAGAGGGGAAGATCGCAGACAATGGGAGTATCCCAGTTGGGATTGAGACTTGGTGGAGTAGCAAGGGGGTCGTAGTATTCTATTCTATTCACTTAATTTTTTTTATTCTATTCTATTCATTTCTATTCTATTCCATTATGTTATTTTCTATTCTATTTTGTTTGGTTTTACGCTATTATATTCTATTCTTTTATTTTCTGTTATATTCTTTTCTATTCTATTCTATTTTTCCTATTCCTTTATTTTCTATTCTATTTTATTCTCTTTGGAAATTGGAAAATAAATCAAAAACGATTTGAATCTAAAAACTTTTCGAATTAGAATTTGAAAACGATTCAAATTAAAAAAGTATTTGAAATTGATACGAAAACTATTCAAATCTATTCAAATTTGAATTTCGCCCAAATGATTTTTTCCTGTTATTTCTGACTTGTTTAAATTTGGTACTATTTTAATTCGGAGATTCGGATACATCCAAACTTCCGATAAACAATAAATTTGTCCGAATTTAAATTCGGAACAAAACAAACTACACATGTCTAGAAAAAAATATGGAAAACTACATTTGAAAACTATAGATTAAAAAGTAAAATGCTATACTTACCAATAACACGATCTATGAAAAAAAAAATAAATATTTGTTACTCATTATTTTGACAAAGCTGCCTATGCACAGGAACAGACCAAAAATGGACATGCAGAAATATTTCCAATGCAGCTCACTAAAATGCTTCAACTCATGTGCATCAAAGCTGTGCTGCCTTAGTGCATCGGGGTGCAGTTCAAAATGAATGGCACTATAATGCAGTAACTTGTATAACGTGTATTCCAGTAACTCCAACACACTCAATCACGAAAGTGTTTTTTGGGTCTTAGGAAGTTGGTTACATTGTGCTATTTGGGGGAAAGCAGACAGGGGATTCAAAGGAAAATGACATATTTTCTTATTCTAAGGCTCGGTTCACACCTAGGCGATCCGACTTTAGAGGCGACTTTGCTAGGCGATTTGAACGCTACTTCAAGGCAACTTCAGCATGACTTTGGGCAACTTACAATGCGACCTGAAGTGACCTCCATGCCAGGCGACTTCGCCCGTGGCCAATCAGAGAAGAGAAGGAGTGGGGTTGCCTTCAAAAATTATTTTCTTTTTCCTGTAAAGTCACTTCAATATAGATGGGGGCTCCGACTTGGAGATGACTTCCATTTAATCCTATGGGCACAAGTCCGATAGAAGTCGCCTTGAAGTAATACAGGAACCTTTTCTGAAGTCACCTTGAAGTCGGAGCGACTTCAGTAGTGTATATTAAGGCTCCCATTCATTTCAATGGGATTTCGGATGTCAAAAGACTTGAGGCAACTTGGGGCGACACAAGTCGGATCGCAAGTCGCCTAAAAAAAATGAAAAGCTACATTTGAAAACGAAACGTTAAGAAGGTAAAATGTAATACTTACCATCACCGGCAACTGTGAAAATAATGAAAAAAAAAAAAGGGGTTAATTTTGAATGGCCTTCCAATGCACAGAAACAGACCAAATAACAGACATGCAGCATTTTTTCTGATGCAGCAAAGCAAAATGCTGTAACTTGTGCATCAGAGCACTACAATGCAGTAACTGCAACGCACCCAATCGCACGTGTTTTTGCGCTTAAAAAGCGGATTACATTGTGGTATTAGAGGGCAGATAGGGAGTTTCTAAGAAAAGTGGAAATTCTTTTTATCCTTAGGAAAAACATAGGAAAAACATAAAAAGCTACATTTAAAAACACTATACCACTTCCTGGCCGTGCGCGGTCGATATACGTTGGCAGTTTGATGTTGAATATGATTATTATGGCAGCAGATAGCTGCCATAACCCTGGTATTCTCTTTAATGGAGGGCAGTCCGCATTATGGTAAAACTGGTCTCCGCGGCGGATGCGCCACAAGATCACTTTTATCTGCAGCGGGAGAGGTGCCCCCCCTCCCTCCCACCATGTCCCGGTCCTCTCCACCACTTACCGGATTGGTTGGTAGACGATCCAATCCTTTCCCTTGTTTGGCAGGAAGTCAAGTGAGGGCATGATAGCCCTCACTCGACTCTATGGCCTTGGAGGACCAGAGTGACGTCAAACATCACTTTCACCCTCTGGCCTTAAAGGGACAATTTAAAAAAATGCTTTTAAAGTGTTACTAAACCCACAACAGTAAAATCAATCTGTATATGCAGCATAGCATGCTTGTTATACTCACTGTGGAACTTAAGGGGTTAATCTTCAGCATTGTTTAAAAAAGGTTGTTTATCCTGTATGCATAGATACTTCCCTCCTGCACTGTCAATTTGAGCAAGTCCATATAATACACAGCAGGGTGGTAAAGCTGCACATGCTCAGTTTGATCTCTTATGCTGGAGAGTACATTTCCTGTTTCAGTTGAACTGTTCAGCTTACATGATATTGACATCAAACATGTGGGTGTGTATAGAGGATGTAGTGAAAATCTCCTCCTACTTGAAACACACAGTTATGGACAAACTGTGCAGTTTATCATGTAACCGTGGTATACAGATCATCCCAAAAGGTATATAGTGGCAGTAATTTAATGTAAAAAGAAGATTTATAAGTTGTGGGCACTGTGGGGGGACAGATGAACTATTTTCATATCACTGGGTTTAGTAACACTTTAAGTGTAAATATAAGATCTGAGATTTTTTTGACCCTATACTCACATTAAAGAGGTCCTGTCCTGCTTATTTCTATTACAAGGGATGTTTACATTCCTTTTAATAGGAATTAAAGTGATCACACGTTTCTTTTAAAAGACAGTGTAAAAATAAAAAAATAAAAAGTAAAATAAATAAGAAAAAGCAATAAGTAAAACGCCCGTCCCTCCGAGCTCGCGCGCAGAAGCGAACGCATGCCTAAGTCGCACCCACATATGAAAACGGTGTTCAAACCACACATGTGCAGTATCGCCGTGATCGTGCAAAGATTCTAGCACAAGACCTCCTCTGTAACTCAAAACTATAGAAATTTTTAAACATAGCAGATGGAGATTTTTAAGTGACAACGTTTGTAGCCATTCCACCAGCGGGCGCAATTTTGAAGCGTGACATGTTGGGTATCAATTTACTCAGTGTAACATTATCTTTCAGAATATAGAAAAAAGTTGGGTTAACTTTACGGTTTTCTTATTTTTTAATTTAAAAAAGTGTATTTTTCCCCCAAAAAATTGCGTTTGTAAGACCGCTGCGCAACTACGTTGTGAAATAAATTATTGCAACGACCGCCATTTTATTCTCTAGGGTGTTGGAAAAAAATATATAATGTTTGGGGGTTCTCAGTAATTTTCTATAAACAAAAAACTGACTAACTTGTAAACAACAGATGTCAAAAATAGGCTTGGCCCTTAAATGGTTAAGAAGGTAAAATTTTATACTTACCAACATCGTCATCTGTTAAAATAGAAAGAAAAAAAATAAAAGAATTTGCTTGTTACTTTTTTTTATATTTAAGGTTTCAGACAGAGATAAACATAGCTCATCCAAGAATTATAAACAATTACAGAGTGAAAGTTCCTATAATGTGTTTTGCTGGAATCCTATTAATCACTTGCCGACCGCCCGCTGTGGCTTGACGGCGGCAAAGTGGTTCGTTATCGGGAAACGTCGTCACCTGATGGTGGCCGCAAGAACGAGTATTGTGAGCGAGCGCATGCCACTGTAAGCGTGGTCGCATGCTAACTCTGTTCCACTGTGCTCCGTTCTGATAGAGGGGGAAGGGATGTGATCAAAGGCTTCCTGTATATGGAAGCTGTGATCACTCCCCTCCCCCTGCCAGCCCAGCCCCCATACAGTTAGAACACACTGAGGGAACATAGTTAACCCTTAGAATACCCCCTCCATGTTAACCCCTTCACTGCCAATGACATTTACACAGTAATCAGTGCATTTTCATAGCACTGATCGCTGTATAAATGCCAATGGTCCCAAAAAAGTGTCAAAATAGTCCGACATGTACGCCGCAAGATCGCAGCACCGCTAAAAATCGCAGATTGTAGCCATTACTAGTAAAATAAAAAAAAACAAAACCCCATAAATTAATTCTCCTCATTCGTAAACGCGGCAACTTTTGCTCAAACCAATCAATAAACGCCAATTGAGAATTTTTTTTAACCAAAAATATGAGGAAGAATATAAATCGGCCAAAACCGATGAAAAAAAATGTTTTTGTTTTTTTTTTTGGATTTGTATTTTAGCAAAAAGTAAGAAATATTGTTTTTTTTTTTTTGCAAAATTGTCGCTCTTTTTTTGTTTATAGCGGTGATCAGAAATGACGCAGAGGGGATCAAATACCAGCAAAAGAAAGATTTGTGGGGAAAAAAGGACGCAAATTTTGTTTGGGTACAACATCGCACGACCGCGCAATTGTCAGTTAAATCGATGCAGTGCTGAATCGCAAAAAGTGCTCTGGTCCTAAACTGAGAAATCCTTCCGGGGCTGAAGTGGTTAAACTGCAAAAAAGAACAAAAGAAGAAAGAAGTACTATGGAATACAAATGCTATACTGTACCAGGCACTTCAATAGGTCCAAGCGTCAGAGTTCCATGTGTCTCTTGAATGTCACTGCTAGATTTGATGCCAGAACAAGTCTGCAGAAAAAGGAAATCTGCATTTTAAAATGGCAGTCGTTTTTTTTCTCAATCATTAACATAAAATTGCTCAGCTATTCACCAAAGCAGGGAATACAACACAGTAGCTTGATCTTTGGAACTACATGAGGGGGCACAAGCGCCTCCCCCTCCCCCATCCAGCCCTGCCATCCTCCCTATACATCCGCTCTGCCCCTTTCAAGATGCTGGGCGCATGAATTGTAATGGTGGGGGAGTATTTTTTAAAGCATTGATTAGAACCAGAGGCTCTCATAGGCTTCAAAATAGGGTGGGCTTGGGGCGCAGAGCATTGCGTCCGGTGCAAACCCAGGTGTGTTGCAACAACGAATGAATGTTTGCTGTTGCAACACTGATCGTCCTCCCAGCCAATCGGGAAGCAGGTCTGAGAGCCGTCACACAATTGCAGCATTTTACTACCTCGGACTGGTAGCGTTGAAGACCCTCTCCACCGGCCTGTCACCTACAGATGAGCCTGTTTACTTTTTATTCCATGTGAGTGTTCATTTGACAGATGTCTTATGTTTTCAATAAATATTACACTTAGAGGCGCTCTTCTGTTTCTTCTCTTTAGTAAATGAGGTAAAGCTTCAAAGAATACCCAATCACATGCACGGAAAAGAAAAAAAACAGCATTTTTGCATGCACATGATTGGATGATGAAAGTCAGAAGAGTAAGGCCTGTTTAAGACTAAGCACTCTTTAGTCCTGCCTTTAATGGTGAACCTTTGACACCCACTGGTAACATAACTGCTGAGCTGGACATACATGTGTAGATTTCTTGTGTTCAGCCTGGGGGCTGAACATGAGAAATCTAACAGTATTCCCCTATCCATGCTAACATGATTGGATGCAGGCGCTGTTTCAACAGGATTGTTTGTCAAAATCTATTGAACAGTCCACTTTTGTTGAACGGAAAAGTGTTGGCAGGATCACTGTTCAAATTTTGTCTGAGCCAGCATATAGGCTGAAATTTGAGTGATATATGGCCAGCTTTAGTCATTGTCCTGTTGTCTTGGTATGTTTTTTTTTCTTGGATTGCCCACCTAGTTTTTATCTTTGCTCTTGTCTTACTACCTTCTCTGGCATTTAATATTTGGCAATGAAAGCCCTGTCTATGTAGCCACAAATTTTCAAAGCACTTTCAAAGTGCTTTTTTGTCTTTTAACAGCAAATGGTAAATTTTAACAAGTGCCAGTCCGCCCATCGCACATTTACTGCGGCAGGGTAGCCCGGCTGCACGAAACAATGTACTTGTACACTGTGGCTTCTGCAACCCGCTCCGGCTGTGATTGGACACAGCAGGATTGGCGGACGCGATGTCCGTCAGGACCCGTCGATCGTTGACAGGAGAGGAAGAACAGCGGTCTGCCTATACAAACAAGGCAGAATGCCATTCTGTCAGAGAGTCCTGTGTAATTTGGCCCCTGTATCTGTAATGATAACACGTGCGGGACACACAAAACTCCACCATTTTGTCACCAGTACGCCATGACAGTTCTAACTTAGAACAAACTCCCAACAACTTAGGAATTTCTAGGTCACAGTAACAGACTCCAAAAGGTCTGAAAGTGTTTTGCCAGGCCTGATCATAAACCAATAAATTAGATCCATTAAGAGACAGCACAGGATGTCTGAGATAAGGGAGATGATCATAGCCCCCTCCCTCAGGCAGCTGTGACATTCCAGAGACCCTCAAACAAATCTAAAGCTTAGAATTGCCCACATTTCATAACTCAAGATAGGAACGTGACATCTTAATAAATGGTATATATCTAAATGTGGGATTTCATCCCGACTAAAATGAACCCAAACGTCAATGAAAACAACTATAAGGGAACCCACTGCTAGTTTCGCCTCTTCCCAGGGTAACGGAGAGTGCCAAGTCTGTTGTGTTTGGAAAACATCAATGAAAACAACTATAAGGGAACCCACTGCTAGCTTCGCCTCTTCCCAGGGTAACGGAGAGTGCCAAGTCTGTTGTGTTTGGACTTGTTTCAACGCACTGTGCATGCTGAACGTGAATTCCTTAATGGTGAATTTGCACGATAATCCCATCCCGACATATGGTTTTTATACTGAAAATTGCATATTAGGAAAGGTTGTTATTCCATGGCCCACCCTGGACAACCCACGGGCCCTCCTTACCTAAGTGAATGGTCAGGGGCATATGGCCCCACCCCTTGGACTTCGGAGAAAAAGGGAATAGACCGGACAGTGCTGAGTTCTCACCTTACCATCAAAGAAGGAACATCCAAGAATCCTGATTGGTCATGGACATTTAAATGACATTCTGTCTTCTCTTTTTGCTGCTGTATATTATGTCTCTAATTGCTTTGTAACACCATTTTTTCTGTAAATATTTTACTGCACCAAACGTGACCTTTTCATTATTAAACATTATTCTGAAAAGTGTTAATCTTGTCCCTAAAGCTTTTTTACTTACTTACTTTTTTAACTTTTTTTTACTTTTTACTTACTTTTTTTAAGATAACTCATCTGAATATCCCTGTCTTTGGTGACAGCGTGTGTTACAGGTGATTATTATAAAATCATAATTGGTATTGCTAATTGTTGGAGACCCTAACACTCTGGAACAAAGGTTAGTGGTGGCAGAGAAAGGGTTAATTGCTTGAATTAGTCCGGTAATAATCGCTCTCAGGCGGCTAGCACTTAGACAGTGGTCCTGCAAGCTGGAGAATCTTTGTGCTGGAAGCAGCTGAGAGTGGTATTGTTACATTAGTGACAAGCACGGTGTGAGCTCAAGCGGCCCTTTGTCACTGGTGAGTAAGGGGGGCAGTGATCTGATACCCGCGTTTGTCACAGTATCACCTGAAACACCTGGCTGATCCTGCCTGGTTTGGCTGCCCCCCCTGTAAACTGACCACGGTTTATAATGGCTGCTGAGCCTTGGCACCATGGTCAGTTTACGTGCCTCCATCATCCGCAGCCTTGCTCTGTCCTCTCTCCCCCACCCCCCCCCTCCTCTCTGCTCTTCCCCTCCCTACCTGTCTGCTCTGTCCACTCCATAATTTTCCCCTCCTAATGCTCTCACAATACAACAAGCTTTCAACAATCCCCTCTGCTATGTTAAATAAAAATGCTGCTGTGTACCTGATAGGTACCCCATTCAGGCTATGATTAAGCACCCATCTCAAACATGAAACGCGTTAGCTGGGATCTGTAGTTCACCGCATTGCTGTACATGTTCTTTTATCTTTGGACAATAAAGGAGAATTGTATTGGGAGTGTGGCCATCCAGCCTCTTTCTTTGTTCCAATTTCAAAGCCAAACATGCATTGTCAGAGCACACTGGCTACAATAATTGTGCTGTTCCATAACAGCATTTATAGCTTTTAGGCATCCCTCAAACATGTAATTTATACTGCGGCAGATCGGCTCGCAAATCACCGTAGCTGTACATTGGCGTGGGAGCGGGATTTTGTGGGCTTTTGTAGGCGCGAATGGTCGCACTGACCGGGGGGAACTAATCAGCGGGCGGGGCGGACTCGATGTCTGCCGGCCACCCTTGATCGTTCCTCGCAGTGACAGAATGGGGATCTATAAACAAGGCAGATCTCCGTTCTGACAGGGGAGATCACACAGATCCTGTCTTTCTGCTATGCAGAAAGACAGATCTGTGTGTTTCCCCAGGCATCCCATCCCCCATACAGTTAGAACACACAGTGAGGGAACACATTTAACCCCTTAATCACCCCTAGTGTTAACCCCTTCCCTGCCAGAGTCATTGGTACAACAACAGTGCATATTTTTAGCACTGATTACTGTAATAATGTCACTGGTTCCCCAAAAAAGTGTCAAAAATGTCAGTTAAGTGTCCGATCTCGCTAAATATCACTGATTACAAGTAAAAAAAAATAAGTAAATGAAAATGCCATAAATCTATTCTCTATTTTGCAGACGCTATAACTTTTGCGCAAACCAATCAATATACGTTTATTGCGATTTTTCTTCTTTACCAAAAATATGTAGGTCTAATACATATCGGCCTAAACTGATGAAGAAATTAGTTTGTTTACTTTTTTTTTTTGGATATGTATTATAGCAAAAAGTAAAAAATATTGTTTTTTAAAATTGTTGCTCTTTTTTTTTGCTGCCCCCCCGCCCCCATCCATGCTTCTGGCCCCCTGATCTACATAGCAGGGCGCTGGACTGTGGATTCCAATGGGGGGGGGGGATTTTTTTTGAAGCACGTGATTAGAGCCAGAGGCTCTAATAGGCTTCAAAAAAGGGTGGGCTCGGGGCCCAGTTGTGTGATGATAGGGAATTAATTCAGCTGTTTTCACACTAAATTTTCTCCCCGCCAATCAGGAGGCAGGTCGTGAGACCCGTTTCCCCGATTGCCCAAAGCATCAGGTGATCCTATTGGACACCTAACGCTCTAAGGAGAAGAGATACATAGCGGAGGAAGCCACTGGCCACCCACTGCCACCCACTGCCCAAGGAAGAGAGAGGAGACACATTGCGGGCGGACCGTGCTGGATAAGCAGACACTAGAGCCACTGCTTGCACCCCGCCACCTGAGGAAGAGAGAGGAGACACACAGGGAGCTGCCCGTGCTGGAGGAGCGGACACCAGAGCCGCTACCTGCACCCCGCCATCGGATGAAGAGAGAGGAGACACACGGCGGGTGGATCGTGCTGGAGGACACCACAGTCTGCCACCTAGATGGGGTAAGTGTCAAGGCTGGGCTCAGCCCTCCCTTCTAAGAGCTCCTCAGAGAATTAATTGCCAGTACTCTTCATTCCACAGTGACTCACCCAGTCTTCATTTCCTGCTCGTCAGCTAGCCCTGCTGGCTATTTAAACTGCCTGGATCATATCCCCTGTGCCTTTGCCTGGTCAACATATTCGGATACTCCCTGCTGTGTTTTCCTGTTAAAGACTTTGCTTGGCTGACTACCCTTCTGGTTGCTGATACTGTTTGCTGCCTCTGACTACGCTGATTTCTGGATTAAAGACTTTGCCTGGCTGACTTCCCTTCTGGTTCCTGTTTGCTGCCTCTACTACGCTGATTTTTGGATTCCTGTTTCATTGGCTTGTTTCGACTACCCGCTCTGGTTACCGAACTCTGGCTATGTTTTGACTACGTCTGCCCTGTTTGTACTATTTTACCATTTTATTAAAAAGTGTGATTTTACTGCACTTCTGTCTTTGTCTGATTCATGGTCCCTGACAGTAAGTGGCCGCCGCCCAGGAAGGTGGTTGTTTGCTGCCCTCCCCCCAAAGAAAAACCCACCAGCCGCCACTGCACTTGTTGCTAATGCAGTAAAAATATAGTCCTATAATGAACTCTTGGGTTCATAAAACTGTGAACATGTGGTGGGGTACACAAGCAAATGTAGCATTGCAATCCACAATATGGCACTGTATAGCACAATATTTCTCCCTAGACTCTCCTTAAACAGATTTGTAAACTTTCCCTAACAATGTGGCTGCTGGGAGCTCACCCTTTTATAACGGAAGAACTGGTATGCCCATTACTTCACATTATTCATTTTTAGAAGAAACATATGAGGGAAAATCTACAACAGTACATATTCCACCATTAATTTAATTGGGGACACAACAGCACAGGGCATGATCCCTATAATGTTTAGCGACTGAGTTCACACTGATGCGGACACAGGTCACAGAAGGGGGTCCAGTGCATCCCTGTTCACCGATTCAGGTGCAAATTGAGTCCCAATTATTGCCTGAATTTGCAACTGAAATGGAGTCAAAGACGCACAGGACCCTTTTCCAATGCAGACTGTGGCCACCCCGGGGATGTGTGAACTGGCTCCATAGAGAGCCGGACACACTCTCCTGTCATGTGAATTGGATGCAGGGAAACCTGCATCCAATTCGCATCAATGTTAACCCAGCCTCAGCCATTCAGCAGGTTTGGGGGCCTGGTGATGCATGCTGGTAGAACTATTAAATGTTACTTCCTGGCACATGGTCTCCCCTCCTAGGCTTCTGCATGGTGATTGATGCTGACAGAACTTATTGATATCTGAGACTTTTGTCTGATGATGATGCTCCTTTGAGAACTATCTTTCTCCCAGATTCTTGGGCCCAGGGACTGAGGTGCTGGTCTACAAGGGCACTAGCTGAAACTTTCCCCCACAAGAGAGGTGGTGAGTGACTAGTTGAGTGGAAAGTTTTCATATGAAACTTTTGCTGTTTCCCTGCCTTGGAACATAAATATTGAGATACCACTAGAACCTCAATTTCCAAGGAGCCATGTTCTAAAGCCGGTCATAGACAGTGCATTTTTCTTTCCTGCAGACTCGGGTTGCAGGAAAGAAATTGCTTGATTCCTCCATCAGCACAGTTAGTATTTATGGGGGAATCCCTCCTGTGGAGCCATTGTCGTCTCTTGGCAAGGGGAATGGGGGAAGCCATCCGGTCCAGGAGAACACAGTGATTATTGCTAGTGGCTATAAGGGCCGCTAGCAATAATCACATGTAAAATCTGACAGGCTGGATGTTACCAAGTTGATCGAAAGAATCAACTTGGGTGCATTCAGCCTGCCTATACATACATGGTACAAATCTCGGCCAGTTCCTGTTGAATTAGCCGAGATTCAAATTGTCTATGGCTTGTTTAAGTTTAACTGTGCATCCAGCAAAGCCCTCTGAAGACACACAGTTTGGAATGATGTACAGAAGACAAGAGGGTGTGTACTGTGTAGGAAGCTTTCATGTATTTTGTGCTATCTCCACCATCATACCTTTTCTCCATGCCCTAGTGCAATACACCTGTTCAAGTTTAAAGATTAATTCCAGGTAAGGATTTTTTTCTTCTGCATTCCACGCTGAGCGGCTGGCCTGCTGCATTGCAAACACAGGAGGTTGGCCAATCAGCATGGGCAACATTCAGAGAATGCTTTGCTTAATGAATGCAAAGTGTTCTCCGATTGGACAAGGTGGAGAGTGTGATGTCACCGCCTGTCCACCTTGTCCATTCAGGGAAGGCTTTGCACTTCCTCAGAGAATGCAAAGCATTATCTGAATAGCGCCCGTGCTGAGCAGCTGACCTCCTATGTTCAGAATGAATCAAATCCGCCGCTCAGCATGGAACCCAGAATCAAGTGTAGGTCATATATACATAGTTACATGTAAAAGTATACAATACCTTGCATCTTTAACCTTAAAGTGACTGTTGCCCTTTCTCCCATTCTTAGAAAAGAATCACTAGCTGAGTTAAATGTGCCTGTAACCTTATTGCCAAGTAAGTGGGCTTCGGATACATACCTGTTGTTCATCTAGATGTCAGTATTCCTTGATAGTATTACAAGTAGTACACATATATAATATAAGTAAATCAATGTATGCTTAAAAGTAATTAAATTTTTACTTACAGGAGGACATTTATTTTTGCAGAGGAATACTTCACAATGCAAATAAACGTAACTATAATCCCCAATGAACTTAAACATCTGTAAGTAGAATTTCCCTTGGCTGGAAATACCATTTTCTACAATCCGTATACTGGAGTCTTTTGGGTTAGGGCAGCTGTAAAATAATAATAATTATTATTATTATTAATATTATCATATGTTAATTTCTGAACGTTTTAATATTTAAATATTTTTGACATCAGCCTTTGTAATCGTCTCTGGTAGTAATTGAGCATGCTTGGCAGACATGCCATTGTACAAAACATTAGTAAGACCTCATCTTGAGTTCACAAAAAGGATGCTGTGGAACTGGAAAGAGTGCAAAACGGGCAACTAAACTAATAGGGGAAAAGAGCTACAGTATAGTCAACTGCAGATTGTTAAACTAGAACTCCAGGATTTAGTTTTTCTGGTCTTCACAAACAAGTTATTGCTAATAATGGTAATACAATGTTTTGATTGCTGTTGTATATTGTAAAATTCCTCACTTCACTGCTGCCAGATACTACAGCCAGCACTCCTCTTCCATTGCTGCAATTGAAAGCGTCACCGAATACAATGTGTTTATGAATGGACAAAGGGAAGATCCTGACATTTACCAACCCCTCCTCTCCCCTTTTCCATTTACAGAATGCTTTTTTGAATGGATGCAGGAAGAGAAAACAAATGTTTAGAGATTGATTGATATAAGGGGTTGTTTATTTATTTTTTTGCACCAAATATGTTAATGTATGTACACTATTGAGTAGCGCAACACAATTGAAATTGGTGTATTGATTTTGGTGTGGGAACACATTGGGGTTGATTTACTAAAACTGGAGCATGCAAAATCTGGATGTAGCTCTGCATACTAGCCAATCAGATTTTAACTTCAGTGTGTTAACCCAATTAACACCTTCCCACTCGGCTTATGGCAGAATGATGGCCAGGCAGTGCCTTGGCATCCTGACTGGACATCTTATGACGTCCTTCATATTGTGTCACTCGTGCGCATCCCTGGGGACACAGCACATCATCGATCAGGGTAAAGAACCAATGACGTAAGCTCTTTACCATGTGATCAGCTGTGTCCAATCACAGCTGATCACATGTAAACAAATGCCAGTTATAGGCATTTCCTTTCCTTAGCACTGTCAGTCTCTGTGGAAAGGAAAGCTGATAACCAGCGTTCCAGTTACAGGGGACAGTTACACTGATAATCAGGGCACTGATCATCAGTGCAGCCCCATCAGTGCAGCATTTCAGTTTCCATCAGTGCAACATATACCAGTGTCCATCAGTGCAGCATATCAGTACCCATCAGTGCAGCATATCAGTGCTGCCTATCAGTGCCCATCAGTGCCCATCAATGCTGCCTCATCAGTGCCCATCAGTGCCCATCAATGCAGCCTCATCGGTGCCCATCAGTGCAGCCCCATCAGTGCCAATCAGTGGCCATCAGTGCAGACTCATAAACACTCATCAATGCAGCAGCCTCATAAATGTACATCAGTGCAGAAGCATCAGTGCTCATCATTGCAGCCTCATCAGTGCCCATCAATGCAGCCTCATCAGTGCCTATCAGTGCAGCTTATCAGTGCCCATCAGTGCAGCCTATCAGTGCCTCATCAGCACACATCAGTGAAGAAGAAAAATTACTTATTTGCAAAATTGAATATCAGAAGCAAAGAAAAGGGTTGTTTTTTTTTCAAAATGTTTGCCTTTTTTCGTTTGTTTAGCAAAAAAAAAACCACAGTGGTGATCAAATATCACCAAAAAAAATCTCAAAAAAATTATAAAAATGTCACGAGTACAGTGTTGCATGACGGCACAATTGTCATTTAAAGTGCCACCGTGCTGAAAGCTGGCCTAAACAGGAAGTGTGTGAAAGTGTCCTGCATTAAGTATGGTTAAGCTTTGACAAAGAAGCTGGAATGCTGATTGACTGCTGATTGCTAATCTGAAAACCCCAGTTATTGCTCACAGACATTTTCTAATGTGTTGGAAAGCCTCAATGTTTAACAATAACAAGTGATCAGTTCCTTTAGGCTCGGATCACACAGGGGCGACTTGCAATCCGACTTAAGTCGTTTCAAGTTGCCCCAGGTCGCTTGACACAAGAAATCCCAATGAAGTGAATGGGAGCTGTCTTTATGTACACTACTGAAGTCGCTCCGACTTCAAGGCGACTTCAGAAGAGATTCCTGTACTACTTGGAGGCGACTTCTATCCGACTTGTGCCCATAGAATTCAATGGAAGTCACCTCCAAGTCGGATCCCCCATCTAAACAGAAGCGACTTCACAGTGAAAAGAATAGAATTTATTTTAGGGCAACCCCCTCCCTCCCTTCTCTGATTGGCCACAGCAAAGTCGCCTGGCATGAAGTCGTGTTGTAAGTCACCTCAAGTCGCGCTATAAGTTTCCCAAAGTCGCGCTGAAGTTGCTTTCAAATTGCCTAGCAAAGTCCCCCCGCAAGTCGGATCGCCCCTGTGTGAACCGAGCCTTAGGATAAACCATGGGTCAAATATTTAGACATGTGCAGAACTGAAAAATTTGTTTTGTTTCGTATAGATTCCTTATGTTACTAATTTAATTTCATTAAATCGTTTCAGAATTTGTTTAGTTTTGTGTGATTTCATTTTGTTTATTCCTTTTCTAACTAATTCCAAATTTTTGGAATGATTCGAATTGGGATCAGTCGAAAAATTATCGACCGATTTGAATTCTCTGTAATGAATAGCTGGTTGTTAAGGAGCGGGCGGGGATGCAGGCTGCTATGTCCATAACAACCAATGACTCATCAGCTGTCAGCGGGCTTCCCCACTTACAGCTGAAATGTAAACAAAAGAATACTGGCAATGAAAAATGCAGAAAAAAACAGCGTGGGATCTCCCCAAATCATACCAGGCCCTTGGGGTCTCGTATAGATTTTGAAGGTAACCCCCCGCCAACAATGAAAAAACAGTACCAGACCCTTATCTGAACATGCAGCCCGGCAGGCCAGGAAAGAGGATGAGCAAGCTGCTTTGGGGAAAGGGGGCTTTGCCCCCCCTTTAAAGCACCTTGTGCCCATGTTGATGGGGACAAGGGCCTCTTCCCCCAAACCCTAGCTGGGGGTTGTAGGGGTCTGCGATTGTGTCTATGATTAGGTTGAAGATGAGCTGATATTTCACCACTCATCCTGCCCACCTATAGGTAGCCTTATGACCCCCAAAAGAATGAAACAGCTAACTCCACACAGGATATACACACACCAATGTACTATAAAAGAACCTTACCTTTTAATTATGATCTTATACTGTATAGGGTCATACATGTTGTTAGTTGGGGTACTGTAGCAATTCACCATCAGAAGACTAAAGTCATTAACGGCAACCGACTGACCAGCATCAGATATATAAACGGCAACATATAAATTTGATTTGGTCGACAAGCTTATAACAGGACCGTTATATGGAGTTGTATAGCTGATATCTTTGTAGACAGCCATCACCACCTTAAACTGTCCACCATCTCCAATCGATATATAGGTGGTGCTATGAAGACAAAACAGGGAAAAGAACATTTTAAATTTAACGTGTTTGTTGCAAGTATTCCCCCCCCCCCAAACTTTCCTTGATTTTTCCTGGGCCCATCCTCTTTTTTATAGCCAGTAGATTTTCAGCTTTTTTCATTAATCTGAGAAACACTTGCATTTAACCTGGCAATAGATGGCAAGACATGCAGGCACAATTGGATTGCTTTCAGGGCAGTGTTTACAGTAGGGATATGGAGAGATATGGAGGGGTGCATTGCAGACACCTTCATCACTGGCTTTCAGGGAAAAGTTAAAACTTAACTCCAGGAACAATTTATTTTTTAAACGTACATTTGGTCAGATTGGTTACATGCAGTTGTTGAGAAATCGTATCGAGAGGGCGGATGGAAATGCAGAAATTCGCTACAGTACTCTACTACACCGTCAGTGTTATCCTGTTCTAGGCTCTGCTGTAGCAACTTCCCCTCTGGTACACTGAACACAGAGTATGTTAGCTTGGCACCTCCACCGCTCAGCAATAGGAGGGGTGAATAGGAGCCATTTATATTTACATAACCAGTGCAGCGCTCACATTAGAAAATATATGTACAAAAAACACTTAAGTGCTTGTGCTAAATATCAATATAATCATACACATGGTTAAAATAGTTTGAATTAATACTCAAAATAAAATGATATATGTAAAAAGTCAGTAGAGTATATTCAAAATGTGATCAAAATTCAAAAGTAGTAAAGTCCTACACGCCAAGATGAAAGTTTGAAAACTGCAAAGATAGCCAGGGTGACACCTCTCACTCTCATACAAATCTCAACAGAACAATTGTCACCTCCATATAAAAGAGTGGCCAAAAACATGTATTACTTCAATGGATCATCCACCTAATGCAAGAATAATCTTTACAGGATATCCAGAAATGTTTAAATGGTCAAGCAACAACCTCCTCTATACTCCTCCTGAACTCCTCAATCCCCAGCTCCGAAAAAGATGCTCCACATAATGTAAAACCGCAATATAAGAGCAATTTATTAAGGGAAAATTAATATCGAGGTCTGATGCCAGCCAGTGTTAACTTTGTCAAGTAAAATATTTTCGTTGATTAAATTAATACTATTTTAGTTAAATAAAATAAAATATGACTAAAATTGAAATTAAAGTAATTGACATGACTAAAATACGACTAAAACTAAAATGGCATTTTAGTCAAAAGACTATGACTAAAACTATATTGAAATTTGTCAAAATTAACACTGGTGCCTGGTGCTGGTTAATTTTATTTATCACTTATGAAGTTCACTTGAGCACAGATTTTCTATGTGGTTTATGAATAGGAGGCATTCACTGATTAACACTGCACTACCACATAAGAATATATAGAGTACACCTACTAAGCTGCTAAAAGAAAAAAAACTATGAAAAAAGCTTTTCTTTTTTTTTTTCTTAATATTTAATGTTGGTAATATATTCAGGTAATAAGTGCAATGGCTTTATAGCCAATAGAGCTGACAGTTTTTGGGTTTTCTTTTATATTTTTTTTTTTAGATTTTCAATTTGTACTTCTGCTCGTCAAAAAGCAATATATTTGTTTGTTTATGAAACTCGGTTTTATTTATAAAGACGTTATATATCACTATGGCTAAATCTGTAGTTCATATTCAACCCTTAATACCATAAGTAATAACATGTTATTAGATTTTTACTCCAGCAGTATATAATGAGTTTGGCAATTCTAAAGAAATGCTTAAGTAATGCATTAAAATTTAACTAAACCTATACGATTTTAGTCGACTAAAATATACTGGAGATTTTAGTCGACTAAAATACAACCAAAACGAAAACAATTCAGATGAGTAAAATACGACTAAAACTAAAATGGCATTTTAGTCAAAAGACTATAACAAAAACGGAATCAAAATTTGATGTCAAAAATTAACTCTGGTGCCTGCTGCTGGTTAATTTTATTTATCACTTATTAATTTCACTTGAGCACAGATGTTCTATGTGGTTTATGAATAGGAGGCATTCTCTGATTAGACAAGATGCTGATTGTGATGTCATACACACCTCCTTTCCAGCAACTCAAGGAAAGGCAGTTTCCAATCACAGCCCCTCCTTTCTGCCATATCATGCCCCTCTCCACTTCTTGGAGTGTCTAGTTACCCTCTCTGTTTGCCCAGAATCTCTTCCTCTCCCTTCACCTCCCTACATAACCTTTTGTGTGGCTGGTGGTTGCTGAGCGAAGGGAAATATTATAGCATTTTAGTTACATTTACAGCTCTGAGTCTGCTATGGCGACTGACATCTCTTCCAAGATGGTGTCACCCAGCAGCAGTCTCAGGGCTTTTGGATGTCTACCAGGGGCGTTGCCAGGTCTACAAAAGATCTGGGGCTAGAGCCCATAGCAGCAAAGTAAAGAAAGTCATACGGTTGAGTGAGCATACACATGTATATAATATACATGTGTGTGTGTGTGTGTGTGTGTATATATATATATAAATATTGTTACATACCTGAGTGTGGATTCCCCTTACATCAGTGTCCCCAGAGAGACATACTTGCTAATTGCAGAACTGCACCCACCCGGTAAGAGACTCGGGGCTATGGGCCTCAGACTCGGGGCTATAGCCCCAATAGCCACCCCCTAGCAACGCCCCTGATGTCTACACAAAGGAGGCTTTAAAAGGTAAATAAGATGAATAAAATATTGCACAGGAAGCCAGTGATGGGTCCCGGATGGGAGAGATGTGTCTTCATCTTTTGTGTTATAGTCCATTAAAGGGGGATGACAATGAGTAGCAGTTTGGAATACTCAAGGGTTCTCAGGGTGAGGAGTTTTGAAATGGTCCACTTAAAAGGAAAAACTAATTTACAGTTTTCCCAGGATTATTAAGTCCTGATATGGGTTCCGCTACCCAGAGGCTCAGAGAGATCTTGGGTGGGAAAGAGCCTCCAACCATGACTACATGTACCTTGGACCTGTAAGGGTTAACCCACCTCTAAGAGAGAGGCTAAAAAGGACAGGAGACAGGCAGCAGGTGTACATAAGGTGTTGGGTGGAATGGGACACAACTGCGAGAGGGCTGTAAGCTGTTTACTGAGATGCTGCTGGGTTTTTGTGACCTTATTCTAGACCCCTAAAGCCAGGGCCATCTTTAATGTAGGGTAAAAGGGGCAGCTGCCCCGGGCCCATTCCTTGTAGTGTGGCCCAAAGCAGCTGTCCCTTGAGCCCACACTGCTAGCAAATAGTTAATAAGTGGATTCGGGAGGGACCAAGAAAATATTTGCCCGGGGTCCAATCAATATTAAAGATGGCCCTGCCTGAAGCAGGCAGGAACTTCAAACCCTGTTGCGGGACACGTTTATGCTGGCAGTAAGCCGAAGATTCATTTTTGTAGCAGAGTTTAAGGATTGTTTTGCTTGTTATATCCTGAAGAAAAGCTGTTTGTGTTTGCCTTTTGGAAAAATAAAGACGGGTTTGTTTTACCAAACCACAACTGGCTGGTTACCTGGTACCAGAATCTCTTTATCACTTACAGACCGGAAGGATTTCCCCTTTAATGACCAGGCCATTTTTTGTGATATGGCACTGCTTCAATTTAACTGACAAATGCGCAGTTGTGCGATGCTGTACCCAAACAAAATTTATGCCCTTTTTTTTCCCACAAATAGAGATTTCTTTTGGCGGTATTTGATCACCTCTGTGTTTTTTTTTTTTTGTGCTATAAACAAAAAAAGACAGACAATTTTGAAAAAAAAAATGTTTTACTTTCTGCTATATCCAAAAAAAAAATATATAAAAAAAAATGTATTCATTAGTTTAGGCCGATATATATTCTTCTACATATTTTTGGAAAAATAAAAAACTGCAATAGGCGTATATTGATTGGATTGCGCAAAAGTTATTGTATCTACAAACTAAAGGATATTTTTAGGGACTTTTATTTACTTTTTATTGTTTTTATTATAATGGCGGTGATCTGCGATTTTTAGCGGTACTGCGACATTGCGGCGGTCAAATCTAACCCCAAATGACACTTTTTGGGGGCCAGCGACATTATTACATTGATCAGTGCTATAAAAATGCACTGATCAATGTACAAATGACACTGGCAGGGAAGAGGGGGCGACCAAGGGGTTAACTGTGTTCCCTAGGTGTGTTCTAACTGTAGAGCTGGCAGAGACATGACAGAGATCGCTGTTCCAGATGACTTGGAACAGAAGATCTCTGTCATGTCATCTGGCAGAACGGGGATCCGTGTTGTTTACATAGGCAGATTCCCGTTCTGCCTCTGTACCCGGCGACCACGGGTTGCAGACGGACATAGAGTCCGCGGGAATGTTCATGCTCACGCGTGCGCCCCCTATCTCCCATGCACGGACCACCGTATAGCTACGGCGATTTTCGCAGACCTGCCGCCATATAACGACGGTGGCTGGTCGGCAACTGGTTAAGGTAAAAACTGCAATAATTACTCAGAATAGGT
Organism: Glandirana rugosa; assembly: GCA_018402905.1. NCBI lineage: Eukaryota > Metazoa > Chordata > Amphibia > Anura > Ranidae > Glandirana > Glandirana rugosa. The sequence continues at coordinate 662,621 of BLSH010303093.1, read as the reverse complement.
TGCTAGCTGCTTACAAATCACAAAAATGATACAAAATAACGTAAACATATATCTTAACATTACATGGTCACATATTGATAAGGTTGTTGGATAACAAAATATGTACCTTGCGTCAGGATACAAAACATCGTCAAGAGAAACATTCACTTTTAATGGGTATGAGCAGCTGACATTTAAGACATAATTCTCTCTGTAGATAATTGCAGCAGGATCCGGTGGCAAGTAAACGTAATTCATATATATTGCATGTGTGTCTGTCACCTTGAAGTAAAAAAAAGATCAATATAAATAAATCAATAATGTTTTGTTTTTGGTGTTTCATGATTTATAATATACAGCATCTCACAAAAGTGAGTACACCCCTCACATTTTTGTAAATATTTTATTCTATCTTTTCATGTGACAACACTGAAGAAATGACACTTTGCTACTGGATTTCTGTGGATCACAGGAGTGCTGTTCACGAGCCTCTGAGAGCCTGAGCCAGCTGCTCTTGCCCCCTCCACGGTTCAGTGCTCCAGTGAGTGCGGGGGGAGGGGCAGAGCAGAGAGCCGGAGACTGGCAGTCACCAGCTCTCTGCTCATGGAGCACTGAGAACTGGGCAATCAGCAGTGTTTGATCACTCAGTTCTCAGTCTTAGAGCCGGCAGGGTACAAATGCAGCATAGGACCAATACTGCATCCACCTAGGTAAGTATGATTTCTAAAAAAAAACCCAAAAACCTAAACTTGTCTTTTAAATTGACAATGACTGACCTTCAAACCACTGGTATGCTAACCTTATGGCCTCATGCATGCAGGGCCTTTTCCCATCTTTCCTAGATGCCTTTCCTCCTTGTCAGAATGTTTAGGCTCGTCAAGCACTTGGGCATCAATTCATTTAATTGCCTCTAAATGTCTGTGTGTTCATGGACATATAGGGTAACATGCAATAAGCAATTAAGGGTCGTTAAACCACTTAAAGACCGCCCTGCGTACATTTACTGTGGCAGGGTGGCCCTTAAGCGCAAAATAAGCATTCCTGCTGTGATTGGTCACAGCGGAATCTAATTAGCGTGTCCAGTGGCTGCGATGGCCGCTGGGACTCGCCGATCCTTCGTAGGAGAGGCAGAACGACGGTCTGCCTATGTAAACAAAGCAGTTGTTCTGTCACAGTGGAAGAAATAGATCTTGTGTTCCTGCTAAACAGGAATACAGATATCTCTCTTCCTCCAGTCAGTCCAATCCCCCACACAGTTAGAAAGCATTCCCTAGGAGCACACTTAACCCTCTGATCGCCCCTGATGTTAACCCCTTCCCTGCTAGTGTCATTAGTACAGTGACAGTGCATTTTTTTTTACCACTGATCACTGTATTAGTGTCACTGGTCCCCAAAAAGTGTCACTTAGTGTCAGATTTGTCTGCCGCAATGTTGCAGTCCCGCTAAAAATCGCTGATCGCCGCCATTACTAGTAAAAACAATATAAAAATAAAAAGTCCCTAAATCTATCCCATAGTTTGTAGACGCTATAACTTTTGCGGGCAGCAAATCAATATATGCCTTTTGGGATTTTTTCTACCAAAAATATGTAGCGGAATAAAAATTTGCCTAAATAGATGAAGAAATTAGATTTTTTACATTTTTTTTTATTGGATGGGTTCTATAGCAGAAAATAAAAAATATTATTGTTTTTTTCAAAATTGTTGGTCTTTTTTTGTTTATAGGGCAAAAAATGAAACAGCAGAGGTGATCAAATACAAATACCACCAAAAGAAAGCTCTATTTGTGTGAAAAAAAGGACATCTATTTTATTTGGGAACAGCGTTGCAGGATTGTCAGTGAAAGCAACGCAGTGCCGAATCGCTAAAAATGGCCTGGTCAGGAAGGGGGCAAAACCTTACGGAGCTGAAGTGGTTAAAGAAGCTAAGAACCTTACCCTAGGTCAGTAATGGTGAACCTTGGCACCTTGATGTTTTGGAACTACATTTCCCATGATGCTCATGTACTCTGCAGTGTAGTTGAACATCACGGTAAATGTAGTTCCAAAACATCTGGAATGCCAAGGTTTGCCATCACTGCCCTAGGCTATGCAAAGAAGAAATCCCTTGACATACTGCCTGACTGACATCAGCTTCTTACCCTGCCTCATGGTTGGAACAAACATGTTTGCATTTGTCTAAAACCATGTTTTTGCAAATGTCTGATACATACATTTCCATTTTTGCCCAGCTAATATGTTAGAAGGCCAGCATGATGGCTTGAATTTATGGGAGGAGCCTGGAGGGTATTTAAGCACCACACCCCCCATGCTCTTTGTCAGTTCCAATGCACGATACCCTCCCTCCCATCCCCTTTTTTCAGGACATTTCTCAGCACATTCTTCTCCATTATTACCCATTACTTATATAGGGTATGCCCCCTTCTCTTGGCATACCGACCAGATAACCAAGGCACACCTCAGGTTTATTTATGTTGTAAGTCTTGTTGCGTGTTTATGTGATCCACATCTCTCTAGCTATGAGCTACGACCATAAATAAAGGAATATAACTTTTCAACATCACTCAAACTGCAATTCAGTCCATAACACTTACAATTAGCTCGGTTCCACAAATGTCTTTTCCCAGTGGCCACTTTATAAATACAGAGTCATCATCATAGGTAAATCCAGTACATCTTCTATCCCGCAGATGGATGTGTGCAATATCCACACCCATGTCTTCTAGCATGGCTACCTTTAGGTTGAGTTGAATCTCATTCGAGGTGCATACTAGTTCAGGACACAAGCCATCTTTAAGGAAAAAATATTTAGAAATGATTCAGTTTGCTAATCAGACATTTCTTCATCTTAACACTATCGTTGCTGTTGCACCCCAATGGATCAAGGCAATGCACCTATATTGTAGTGTAGATTAAAAAATGGTCATGTGAAATTGTAAGCATGTTAGGGTGCGGCAAGCTGTCTGACTCTGGCAAGGAGATAAGAAACCAAATAGTTTATAATATATGGGCCAGATAGAGATTGTGAAAGAGATTTCACAAGATCTTCTAAAATCTTTGCCTTCCTTAAAAAAGACCTGCAATGTTGGCCAAAATGGCAGGATTCAGAACAAGTATAGATGCAATGAGATGTGGTGTTCATTTTTATCTTGCCACTGTTATAATGCTGTTTTAAACCTTAATTTGCCACCATCAGGCCATTGGAAGGTGCATTTTGACTATTGCTATGGATTACCACATTGTACACACTGCTCTTTGAACTACATATGCCAGTTCTTATATAAAAACCTTAGATTTACATATATACAGTATCTCACAAAAGTGAGTACACCCCTCACATTTTTGTAAATATTTTATTCTATCTTTTCATGTGACAACACTGAAGAAATTACACTTTGCTAAAATGTAAAGTAGTGAGTGTACAGCTTGTATAACAGTGTAAATTTGTTGTCCCCTCAAAATAACTTCACACACAGCCATTAATGTTTAAACCGCTGACAACAAAAGTGAGTACACCCCTAAGTGAAAATGTCCAAATTGGGCTCAAAGTGTCAATATTTTATGTGGCCACCATTATTTTCCAGCCCTCTTAGGCATGGAGTTCACCAGAGCTTCACAGGTTGCCACTGGAATCCTCTTCCACTCCTCCATGACGACATCACGGAGCTGGTGGATGTTAGAGACCTTGTGATCCTCCACCTTCCATTTGAGGATGCCCCACAGATGCTCAATAGGGTTTAGGTCTGGAGACATGCTTAGCCAGTCCATCACCTTTACCTTCAGCTTCTTTAGCAAGGCAGTGGTCGTCTTGGAGTTGTTTGGGGTCGTTATCATGTTGGAATACTGCCCTGCGGCCCAGTCTCTGAAGGGTGGGGATCATGCTTTGCTTCAGTATGTCACAGTACATGTTGCCATTCATGGATCCCTCAATGAACTGTAGCTCCCCAGTGCCGGCAGCACTCATGCAGCCCCAGACCATGACACTCCCACCACCATGCTTGACTGTAGGCAAGATACACTTGTCTTTGTACTCCTCCCCTGGTTGCCACCACACACGCTTGACACCATCTGAACCATATAACTTTATCTTGGACTCATCATACCACAGGACATTGTTCCAGTAATCCATGTCCTTAGTCTGCTTTACTTCAGCAAACTGTTTGCGGGCTTTCTTGTGCATCATCTTTAGAAGAGGCTTCCTTCTGGAATGACACTGACAGCCATGCATACCAATTTGATGCAGTGTGTGGTGTATGGTCTGAGCACTGATAGGCTGACCCCCCACTCCTTCAACCTCACTGCACTCATACATCTATTTCCCAAAGACAACCTCTGGATATGATGCTGAACTTGTGCACTCAACTCCTTTGGTCGACCATGGCGAGGCCTGTTCTGAGTGGAACCTGTCCTGTTAAGCCAATGTGTGGTCTTGGCCACCGTGCTGCAGCTCAGTTTCAGGGTCTTGGTAATCTTCTTATAGCCTAGGCCATCTTTATGTAGAGCAACAATTCTTTTTTTCAGATCCTCAGAGAGTTCTTTGCCATGAGGTGCCATGTTGAACTTCCAGTGACCAGTATGAGAGAGTGAGAGTGATAACACCAAATTTAACACACCTGCTCCCCATTCACACCTGAGACCTTGTAACACTAACGAATCACATGACACCGGGGAGGGAAAATGGCTAATTGTGCCCAATTTGGACATTTTCACTTGTGTACTCACTTTTGTTGCCAGTGGTTTAGACATTAAAGTGTTTGTTAAGCTATTTGTATAAAAAGCTCCCATCTGCTCTGTATTATGACAAGAAGTTGCCCCGTGTCTGTGTTATAACATATATATACTTATCTGTATAGATAACACACCTTCTTACTAGGATCAGTTGTTGTTTTTCAGCTTTTCTCTCTCAGATCAGAATTCCTGAGGGTGGGGTTGAGCACTGCTGCTGACGTCAGCAGGAGAGAAAGAGCCATGCTGTGTTATCTATATAGATAAGAATATTTCTGCTATAACACTGACACTTATTCTTCTAATACAGAGGAGATAGAGCTTTTAGTTACTTATGAGAGCAGAGAGGAAAAGCTAGGAGAGGAAGAGGGAGGGGAGAGGAGGGAGTTGAAGACAGGCACACAGGAGATAGGAGAGCTGGGAGTGACATAGCTTGCATAGACCACGGGGCTCTCAAGATAAGCTATATACAGGGGGAGTCAGTACACAGGGGGGGGAAGTCATGACCTGCCATTATCAAATAGGTATTTTAGGGGATACAGAGGGGTAATTTAAAAAGCAAAATCACCATGCTGCTAATTGCACATTAAAGAGACAAGTAGCATTTTTTTGGGGTTAACAAATGCTTTAATAGCTGTGTGTTGAGTTATTTTGAAGGGACACCAAATTTACACTGTTATACAAGCTGTACACTCACTACTTTACACTGTAGAAAAGTGTCATTTCTTCAGTGTTGTCACATGAAAAGATAGAATAAAATATTTACATAAATGTGAGGGGTGTACTCACTTTTTTGAGATACTGTACATATAAAATACATAATACACAATAATACTATAATTAAACAATACTTACTCTGTAGTTTACAAGTTGACACTACACCAGCTCTGTTACTGCTAGAATATTCTGCAAATAAAAAAAATAGAAAAAATATTATAATGTGGAAACATTTAAATCTTCTAATTAAGTGCAGCTCCTCCATGTGTTATGTAGCACTCACTGTAAAAATTAGGGTGTTTCTAGACCCTGGCGCCCTGGGCCTGTGCACTGGGTCTTCGACTGTACTCTACCTTTTTTTGCTAGTATGATAAACATACTTTCATTTTTCCCAACCTTTTTTAGTCTTTTTAGCATATCTATTCTCACACACCCACCAGTATATATATATATATATATATATATATATATATATATATATATATTTATTTATTTAATGAATATGCTGCCTTTTACCAGGTGCTTTAGGGCAGCTTCAGTTATTGTCCTTACTAAGAAAATTAAAGCGGAGTTCCACTGTTTTTTAAGTTTATTTAAGTCAGCAGCTACAAAAAGTGTAGCTGCTGACTTCTAATAAACAGACTCTCGCCTGTCCCACGGTCCAGAGATGCGGCCGCCCAATGCCTCGCTCCTCCTCTTTGTGGAGCCGGCATTGGGAGTGTGGGAGCCCGGCTGTGACGGTGTGCGGCTTCAGAGCCAGGCACGCATTGCACATGCGCGGGTGACGGTGCACTGTGCCAGTGGCCAGGCAATCTTCTGGGACTGTTGATGTGTCCCAGAAGATTGCAGGGAAGAAGGGGTCGCCCAGTGGGAGAAGAGGTGACGCCTAGGCGGCCAGGCAACCAGACCAGGAAGTGGGAGCAAGGTACTTGTCAAAATTAGGTACCCGCCCCCCCCAAAAAAATTACATGCCAAATGTGGCATGTCAGGGGGCGAGGAGTACTTAAAGCTGAAGTTCCACTTTTGGGTGGAACTCCACTTTAACTACTATGGGCGATTAGCTCGTGCGGATCACCTTTCCTGGAAAAAAGGTAGCTGAAGGCAAACTTTCTTAAAAGTTTGGCGGGTTGCCAGTTTTATTTTGAAAAAGGGTTGCAAGCCATAAACCAAACAAAACAGCTAAACAAAACCTTGCCGTCCAGCGCTAAACTACTACAGAGCAGTATACCTCTCTATATGATGTCGGGCTTGTCTCTGACACCTTCAAACAAAACAAACGCAAGCCTTTTCTCTTGCAGTCCATAGAGCAACCGACTCCCAAGGTACAGCTCTCTCAGTGTAATCATACTGAGTCCCAGACCAGAGCACAACTGAGATCTCTTCCTGGTCATTTAAAGCATATGAAGAGGGATTTGGGTGGACCAGAAACTCCTGGCCGGAACCAGCTCTGCCATTGTGGCTGGCAAAACACGGGCCGGACTCTCACTAGTCCACTCCAAGTGAACGCAGGCAAGGTGACAAATATCGCCCTTCGACTATCTCGCCATAACGCCACACTATCTAGCTGAACTCTAGGCAGATATAAATGTAGCCAGGTGATTGGCTGGGGATAGAGAGTGAGAGACATACTGGCTGCAGCTGTTCTATGTGGCTGTTGCCCTGCAGCGCTGAACTGGTTAACATCTATGTCAGCAAAAGGAGGGAGCTGCTAAGCAAGAAGAGTTTAATAGACTGAGTCAGGGAGCACTGTACTGTGGAAACTGTAGTCCAGAGGAGAGAGACCCTACTGTAATTAAGCACCTTTGAATTGCATTTTCCAGACAGATTGCCAGGTGGAGGGAAAAGAGAAGCATTTTCTCAGGCTATAAAGCTTTCTCTTGCCATGAGGGAGCCCAGAGAGTGCACATTGCTTTCTAGTGTGTACCACAACTGCTGCATAACGATGGCCTGAGCAGGACCCAGAGTGTTGAGTTTGGGAGTGCTGACAGCCAGAATCACCTGTGTGCAGAGCGGAGAGTGGACTAATTGTTGTTTGTGGCTAAATAGTGAGCTGCAATATCACTGGGACTGGTGAGCTGCTGCTGTGGGAATTTATTCTCTGCTACTAGAGAGAGAGAGACTGAACCTTTTAGGAACAGACCATTCAGTTATCTATTGGGCTAACTGCTGCCTGTAGGCTTGACTGTAACTATTCTCATGTGCACTTATGGTACCATTGAGCCCCAACGCTAGCCTGCTGAAGAGTTAAACTGAAGACTGCCCATTTACAGCTCCAACACAGAGATCTTAACATATTGCTTATGCTAAGAGGTACCTCTCAGAGGACATTGCACCATATCCTAGCCATTCTTCTAGAGTGCACTCTAGACTAGATATAGTATTGTTATTTACTTTGCAGTTAATGCTTATATGCACTTTCTATTGCTGACTTTGCTGATTCATAAGTTAATTCCAGTCTTGTGGTACAGAATTCTATTCTAAGTTACCTTGGCACAGTGATTTTTCTAGCCAACCATGTCTGAACCTGCCTACTGCGTGTGTTCATTTGTGCTCAAAACATCATTTATTCGAACCCGTACAATACAAGTTAATTTACCCCCATTTCCTGGTGCTAATTCACAGCCAAGTTAATGGTATCTTTACTCATGTTTTTATACTGTACGTGCTTGCAGCAATTTTCATTCAACCAGGTGTGTCAGCGGGGCTGAGTGTGTTATCGGTGTCGAGGCACACAACAGAGAACCCAAATTACCAAGCAGCTCCTTCAGAGGCAGCACTACATAAAACACACACATAAATGCAGCTCTGTAATTAATAATATTTTGACATATATTAACTAAATGCAAGCTTTTTAAGTACCTGAGTTTGACCTGGTATTAGCCTTGTACAGCACCTCTACAACAGGGCTCAGGTGAGCGTAAGAAGCAGCACAAGGAGGCAATCAGTTCATGTACTAAAAAGTAACATGTTGACAGGAGAGAAGAGCAAAGTGACAGATGAGCTTATCACTGTTGCTTCTTCTTCTTCCACTGTCCAGTAACAGTCTGGTATGGGTCCATGATAGCCTGGGCTCAGAGAAAGTGGGTTGAATGATGCTAAAAGTCAGAATGAGAACATCTATTGGCTCAAAACAAGTTTTGTATGTGACCCCCAACTTTGTGGAGAGGAAGGGGAAGCAGTACTGAACACCATATTACCCTCATTTTCCACAGAATTCTAAACTTGGTAACAGAAATGGTCAGATTGACTCTCATGTAGACTGTAGGCAGCCAGAGAAGGTGACATATTTGACAGTGGACACACGTTATAAACCCAGTGCCAACAAAGTGAACTAGTGTTGTTCGTGTCTTACTGTGTAAATGAAACAAAGTAGCTGCCCTTTAAGTGAATCAACCACTTTAAATCCCAAACACTAAAAGACAGGTGGGGCGCTACTATAAAAAAAAGATGACAATAAAGTGCATCATACACCTCCACATAAAAAATTGCACTCAGAAGTTCAAACAAAGTCCAAGAAAATAAAAATATAAGTGTAAAGCCTCGTACACACGATGCGACGGTCGTGCCACCGAACGGCCAAAATCGTATGTTGGCTGATGTATCTCGCATACTGACATGCACTAAGCGATCATACGACCAAGCCTAATGTAGTGACGTGCTACGAGCATATAAAGAGGAAGTTCAGGTGAATGTGATTTCTGAATGAGGAATGTAGGTTTACACGAACGGACACTACCGAGCGTTCCTGACTTCTGAGCATGCGTGTTTTTGCACATAAAACTTGTTGGACCAACTTCTCTGTACACACGGTACAACAGTCGTACGACCCAAAGTTTTTTAGTCTGCTCATCCAACTTCTGTTGTATGACCATCGCACTGCGGTTATTTTAATCATGCGTACTAATGGTCGGATGATCGTACAAAAAGCAGTCGTACGACCGTTTTTATACAACCGTTGCACCATGTGTACAGGCCTTAACAGTCCTTCCAGAAATCCTCCAACCACCGTTCTTCAAAAGCTCTCTGGTGACTCCTTATCTTACAGATGTGCTCCACCACTAAAGGCCCATACACACGGTACAATGGTTGTACAACAACAGTCATACAACCAGCTTGTTGTACGATCATCCGACCATTAGTATGCGCGATTACAGCCGTCGTACAACAGTTGTACAACTGAAGTTGGATGAGTAGACTAGAAAACTTTGGTTGTACAAAAAGCCATTGTATGCCTGTTGTACCGTGTGTACAGAGAAGTTGGTCCAACAAAGTTGTACGTGCAAAATAGGCATGCTCAGAAGTCAGGAATGCCCAGAAGTGTCCATTCTGGGAAACCTATGTTCCTAATTCACAAATCACATGTACCTGAACTTCCTCGTTATATGCTCGTAACACGTCACTAGCTTAGGCTTGGTTGTACGATCACTTAGTGCATGTCAGTACGTGAGACACAACAGCCAACATCCGACTTGGTCCAAATTTGGACGTTTGGTTGTACAACCATTGCACCCGTGTGTACGAGGCTTTAGTGAGTGAAATGCACACTGGCCAACCATAGAACTATGAAGCTTCCCGATGATGCACTTCCTGTGAAATGCATTGAGGCTGCGCGGTCGCCACCATTGACGTCACTTCCACGGCAGAGACTATGCGTCACTTCTGGGTCCTGGAACGCACGCTGGCTCCATGTGAATGGCAGGGTAAGAGACTTGATTTTCTCCCAAGGCTGTATATGTTAGTTTTAACTGAAGCACCATGAAATGTAAGTGAAACTTATAATGTGTTTTATCCATTCTTAATATAAATATACTACACTATATTATATATCATCTCTCCTTTGGGCTCTTGTTGTGCTTGGCCATTTAGGAAAGGCATATCTGGAGAGCCTTGTTGTGACCCATTCTACCATCATCCAAGAGGTCATGAAGAGTGATCTAAAGAAGTAGTCACCAGAGACCTTTTGAAGAACGGTAGTTGGAGGATTTCTGGAAGGACTGTAATATTTATATTTTTATTTTCCTGACTTTTTTGAACTTCTGAGTGCAAGTTATTATGTGGAGGTATACTGTATGATGCACCTTTTGTCATCTTGATTAAATTTGTATAGTAGCACCACACCTTTCTTTTATTATTTGTGGCATATTTGACAAACCACAGTCCATCTTAAGACACATTTGACAAACAGCAGACCGAGTTAAGGCCCTACACATAATGCAAATTTTGGACAGGAATTTTAGTTTGGCGGCCGATCGCCTGAAATTCTTACCGTTTGTATGCCTATTTCGACAGCCGATTTAGATTTTTCATAAGACAAACGCTGGATGTGCAGGCTAGTCATTTTTTTCGTACAGCAACTCAACGTCCAATTTTCGTATCATTAGTACGCTTTTCAGAAATCAAAAAATACATACAAAACTTTTCAACACATTACGTCACTTCTGTTGTTGAATTTGTTTGTACGAAAATTTTCGTATTGTTAGTACGCTCTTCACTTTCGACATGAGATAAGCATTCAACAAAAAAAGAAGTTCTGACATCCGAAATTCGCATTGTGTGTACGAGGTTTTAGGAGGAACGCAGAGACATGATAAACCTGACTTAGCAGGATCTTCAAAATATTTCTGATGAGGCTCTGTCATAAATGGCCAGGTTAGTGATGAGCAAGTGTGCCTAGATTTGATTAATTGGGCAATCATGAATCCGATTATCGATTTTGGAAACTGCAAACCCAGATGAAGTCATTTGGATCTTGGAAATCAGCTCTTGTTATTTTCACGGGCACGGGATTGTCAAGCAAAGGGCATTGGAAGCTGGGCACAGCCTGGGGGACATGTATCAACATAAACTTTTTTCTTTTAAAGTGAAAATTCAAGGGGAGAGGGTGCAACTTAGAGGGTAACACTAAAATGCATTTACACAAATGTATAACTTTTCACAGACAGTGTCAACTGCATGCTGGCAGATCATAATTTGAACATGTAGGACATTTTTTTTACTTTTGCATTGTTCCTTGGCTATAATATAGCAGGAGCAACCCAATATCATTCATTATTAAACTAGGAAAAATAGCTTTTTCCAGTTGTTGTGGATGTAGCACCTGATTTATTTAACTTCAATAGCAGACACTTTCATGCCCTTGCCCAGGCCAATTTTCAGTTTTCAGTGCTGTCACATTTTGAATGACATGCAACACTGTACTCAAGTTGAATTTGTATTCTTTTTTTTTTTTTTACACAAATAGTGCTTTCTTTTAGTGGTATTTAATCACCAGTGGGTTTTTTTTTTTTTTTTTTTTTGTAAAAATAACCCAAATCAGTGTATATTATTTAGACTGTATGAAAGTTATAAAGTCCATGTTATGGAGTCCACAAACTATGGTATATGCACCATGTTCCAAATTATTATGCCAATGATATTTTTCTCATTTACCGAAATAGTTGATGTAAACAACAGTCAGCATAATGCTCGTGTTATTAACTATTAAGAGTACAATTCAAATTTTATTCGAACAAACCTCCTAATGGTAACAGTATTTTTTTTCAAAATAAAAAACTTACAATGCACTGTTCCAAATTGTTACGCACGGTAAGTTTCAAAACACTTTATAGGTTGTAAAGAACTGAAAATTGTCATTTGTTGTGTTTGCAGCGTATTCACTGAAATCAAAAGCTATTTCAATCAAACTTTGAGCAACATTTTAACTTTTTAAACATTTTAACGGGTCATGTTACATTTTAACATAGGACCCCTTATTTGATAGCAGCTTCACAAGTCTTGCATCCATTGAACTTGTGAGTTTTTGGACAGTTTCTGCTTGAATTTGTTCGCAAGATGTCAGAAAAGCCTCCCAGAGCTGCTGTTTGGATGTAAACTGCCTCTCACCCTCATAGATCTTTTGCTTGAGGATGCTCCAAAGGTTCTCAATAGGATTGAGGTCAGGGGAGGAGGGAGGCCACACCATGACTTTCTCTCCTGTTATCCCCATATCACCCATTGATGCAGAGGTATTCTTTGCAGCATGAGATGGTGCATTGTCATGCATGAAGATGATTTTATTACGGAAAGCATAGTTCTTCCTTCTGTACCAGGGAAAGAAGTGGTCAGTCAGGAACTCCATATACTTTGCAGAGGTCATCTTTACACCTTAAAGGGCTGAACAGCTCTCTTCCCTTGATTCCGGCCCAAAACATGACTCCATCATCGGCTTGCTGAAGTCGCAGCCTTGTTGGAACAGGGTGGCCGTTGACCAACCATCCACTACTCCATACATCTGGACCATCCAGGGTTGCACGGCACTCATCAGTGAACAGGACTGTTTGAAAATTAGTCTTCATGTATTTTTCTGCCCAATGCAGCCATTTCTGCTTGTGAGCATTGTTTAGTGGTGGCTGAATGGAAGGTTTATGCACAGTTGCAAGACTCTGGAGGACTCTACACCTTGATGTCCGCGGGACTCCAGAGGCACCAGCAGCTTCAAATTCTGTTTGCTGCTATGTAATGGTGTTTTAGCAGCTGCTCTTTTGATCCGATGCATGGATCTGGCAGAAATCTTCCTCACACCCGTCTGTGCTCTGAATCAGCCACAAATCTCTTAATAGTGCGATGATCACGCTTACGTTTTCGTGAAACATCTAATGTTTTCATACCTCATCCAAGGCATTGAACTATTTCACTCTTTTTGGCAGCAGAGAGATCCTTTTTCTTCCCCATATTGCTTGAAAATGGTGCTCTGCTTAAAACGGAGTTCCACCCTAAAGTGGAACTTCCGCTGGTTGGATTCCTCCCCCCCTCAGGTGTCACATTTGGCACCTTTCGGGGGGGAGGGGGAAGAGGACACCTGTCTTTAGACAGGTGTCCTTTTCCACACTTCCGGGAGCTCTGGCCGGCGGACGCGGCCGCTGACGTCAGAAGCCCGGCTCCCTCCTCCCTGCTCGCTCTGCTACTGGCCGCCTGGCCAGTAGCAGAGCGTGGCAGAGCTCGCGCATGCGCGGTAAGGTGCCCGGCGTGAAGCTGTACTGCTTACACGTCCGGGTTCCCTTACCCGCGATGGAGGCGGCTGCACCCGTCCCCCGATCCGAAGATCGGCGGCGGGTGCCGACATCGCTGGAGTCCAGGACAGGTAAGTGTCCTAATATACAGTAGCTGCTGACTTTTAATTTTTTTTTTTAGCCCGGACCTCCGCTTTAATAATGTGGAACAACCTCCTTTAGTAGTTTTTCCTTTAATTGGGCTCCCCTGGCAATCTAATTATCACAGGTGTCCGAGATTGTTTTTAGGGATCAAAAGAGCCCTGAGACACAATGCCATCCGTGAGTTAAACTGAAAAACAAAATATTTAATCTTTGTGACACTGAAATATAATTTGCATAATAATTTGGAACAGGGTGTATATCTAGAAAATCTGGCCCATTTTTGGAAAAAAGACAGTCCAAAGTATTTAGCAATAGGCTTTGCAATTTTTTGACTTTGTAATTTTTGTAACACTTTTTTAGGATATAAGGATATTTAAATTAAAAAAAAAAAAAAAAAAAATGTTTTTTCCTTTTTTACATATTGTCACTAGTGCAGTATAGTGGCATCCTATAACGGGTGTGGTGGTGATCAGGGCGTATGTAAAAAAAACTAATGATACTTTTTTAAAATTTTTTAAATACTGTATTTTTCGCTCCATAAGACCATAAGACGCACCTAGGTTTTAGAGGAGGAAAACAATAAAAAAAATATTCCGAACCAAATGGTGTACTAAAATATTGACCAGTGCCCATGAAATGCAGCCTGACCTGTGCCCATGAAATTCAGCCTGAACCATGCCAATGAAATACAGTGCGAACCATGCCAATGAAATACAGCCTGAACCATGCCAATGAAATACAGCCTGAACCATGCCAATGAAATCCAGCCTGAACCATGCCAATGAAATACAGCCTGAACCAGGCCAATGAAATGCAGCCTGAACCATGTCAACAAAATACAGCCTGAACCATGCCAATGAAATACAGCCTGAACCATGCCAAAGAAATACAGCCTGAAACATGCCAAAGAAATACAGCCTGAACCATGCCAATGAAATACAGCTTGAACCATGACAATGAAATGCAGCCTGAACCATACCAATAAAATGCAGCCTGATCCATGCCAATGAAATGCAGCCTGATCCATGCCAATGAAATGCAGCCTGAACCATGTCAATGAAATGCAGCCTTACCAAGACAGAGCTGAATTCCATCCCAATATCCCAGCGCCCACTGTGATGATGTTATCACACATGCGCCTGTCACTCAGATAGAAGACTGAGCAGCCGCGGCGGCAGTACTCCATTCGGCCGCTGGGGCTGCTCTGTCTTCTGTCTGCAGCAGGAGAGGACACAGAGTGACAGGTCCAGCCAGCTGATTGACTGGCGTTCGCGGAAGCCAAATGCGGGCTCCCGGCGGCAACGATGGTTGGCCTGGTCAGTATTCGCTCCATAAGACGCACAGCCACTACCCCGCATTTTCTGGGGGGGGGGGAGTGTGTCTTATGGAGCGAAAAATACGGTATTTGTTTTCTTTTTTATTACATTTTTTTTTTTTTTTTTTACAATTTTCTTTTTTTACATACTGTGACCAGAGCAATACAGTCAGTGCTACCATAGTAACACTCTACTGATCAGGTTTTTTTATGTTTTTTTTTTTTACACACAATGATTGCTTATAACAATTATAATCACTGTTATAAGCAACCATTTTTTCTGAATGAATTCAATGTGTACTATTATGACTAGCTGTGATTAGGCACAGCAAATCACATGGTACAGATAGCCTGTGATTGGCCCTGTCTGTACCATGTGATCAACACAATAGTACACAATGAATGGCATGAATGGAAATCTATTCATTGTGTACAATTACCATGGGATCTGCTGTAATTGGTCACAACGACCACATGGTACTGACAGTGGCCCGGTATACTGATCTGTTATCCTCTGTGTCCGGTGGAAATGGGGGGTGACAGACCGCACCGCAGCATGGCCTGTGGGGCCTGCGTGAGTCGCGATCCTGGGTGGATGTCATATGACGTCCTCCCAGGATAGCAGTGCTCCTGCCCGGCCATCATTTGTCTATAGGCCAGATGGGAGGTAGTAAACTAGCTATAATAGACATGAATTGACTGGTGGGAGTAGTAGCCAGCAAAAACAGGTCTAAAAGCTGAAATTGTAGTCTTCAAATAAATACATTTTTGAGCCCTCAACTTTGTACAAATTGGCAATTGCCACAACAGTTTGATAGTATAGTTTGTGTGATTTTTAAAATTACAGTACCAATGCCATACTGCATTTTGATAAAAGTGTAAAACATGTCAAAGCAGAGTGCACTAAAGCACTTCAAAACCATAACCCCACATTCCCAAACCCCCTCTTCCTTCCCTGCATCTCCAATTATTCCCAAAATATAGACTTCAGGTATGTGTTTGGTAGACATTGAATAACTTTGAGACAATACCTGAGCACCTTGATAGGCAACAAATAGAAAGAGCTTTGCAGTGTGGGCCTTTCTTTATGGATCAGCTGCCAACAGCACCACTGTAGCCTGCAGTTTCTGCCTGCAGAGTATCGGGGACCATGATGCAACTGGATCAAAACAAATTGGGGAGAACTACGCTAGGCAATCAGACGTCACTTCCTGTGTAAACCCACGTGGTTAGTGGAGGTAACGTAACACACATAGTTAGCGGAAGTGATATGACAAAAAACAACATGATCCAACGTCAGATCCTGTGTAAACAAACGTAGGTTAGTGGAAGTGACAATAACAATGCTCCGACCTAGCAAGGGGAGTGGTTAGTATTCCCCCATTGTAGAGCAGAGAGATTATTTCACATCTTATGAATACAAATGTTGGGTATATCCACGGTCTCATAACCACATTACCAGGTCCGCACATATTGGTGCCTATTATACTCCATAACATTAAAACATGAATAAATCAACATAAAACCTATAATAAAAAAATTAATATAAAATGAATGTAAAATGACGTTATATAAGAGGCAGAACAGTGCATATATTATATACCGCTGATTTACCTCTACCTCACAATAGATATTTCACACACATGTATTTCTGTCCATGAATAGCTAAAATAAGACTACAAACTCCCCATAGCCATTCACATATATAAGAGAACTAAAAAAAAGGTTCCCTACATATATATATTAGGCAAAACAAAAGCCCTCAGATAACAGTCATGGGGCAACAATCAAATAGGCTAGGACTAGGCCTGGTTAATAAAAGCATTTATGCCCCAGTCAACCTTGATACCTAAGGGCCAATAATACTTTAGTTCGAAGATCCAAAACATTTCAAGATGGGACAACCCCCCTGGTTATTGCCCCGCCCCTCCAGGGTGCTTCAAATTTGTCTATAATGGCAAATTTAGTGCCTCTCGGGTCCCTATGATGGTACTTCAGATAGTGCTTAGGGACTGTATGTTTAGTGGACCCTTTAGTGATTCCAGTGATGTGTTTGTTTATTCTGACCGCCCAACATACTGCTTATTACATGGGCATGTAATAAGATAGACCACTGGATGTGAATGTTCCCACACGTCTGGAGCCACAAGCATTGAAATGGCAAACCCTGCACTTCCTATAGGGAAAATAACCCTTCAAATCCCTGAACAGGGTTGGTTTACTCAGGGGGTATATCACATTAGGGGCAATCTGATTTCTTATTGAAGGTGCCCCCCGGTATATGACTTAGCCCTTTCAGGAAGGGAAGCACTCAGCATGTGATCATTTCTAAGTACGTCCCAATGTTTTTGGAAGATACTTTTGATCTGCCTGTGTTGATTGGAAAAGGCCCACTTAAAGTCACCCTTGATATTTTGTAATTGGCCAGAATCCTGTCTATCTTCAAGTAATTCATTCCTATCTTATTCATAGGCTCTGGCTATCTCTTGGTCAACCACTCACGGATCATAGCCTTTATTAGCAAACTTAACTTTAAGAAACTGTGCTTGTTGTAAAAAGTCAATTTACACTGTTATACAAGGTGTACACTCACTACTTTACATTGTAGCAAAGTGTCATTTCTTCAGTGTTGTCACATGAAAAGGTAGAATAAAATATTTACAAAAATGTAAGGGGTGTACTCATTTTGTGAGATACTGTACATGTCCAAAACAAAATGTAAAAAACAAATGTATTCATCAGTTTAGGCCAATATATATTCTTCTGCATATTTGTGGTAAAAAAAATCACAATAGGCTTATATTGATTGGTTTGCGCAAAAGTTGTCGTGTTTACAAACCATGAGCATTCATTAATGGCGTTTTTACAATTTTTTTTTTTTTTACTGGTAATGGCGGTGATCTATCGGGACTGTGATATTTCGATGGACAGATCGGACATTTTTGACACTTTTTTGGGGCCATTGACATTTATACAGCGATCAGATCTAAAAATAGCCACTGATTACTGTATAAATGTCATTGGCAGGGAAGCTGCAGGGGGCGATCAAGGGGTTAACTGTGTTCCCTCACTGTGTTCTAACTGTGTGGGGGCTGGGCTGGCAGGGGCATGACAGATCGAACTGATCCCGATTACAGGGATCAGTAGATCACTGTCATGCTGCCTGACAGAGCGGGGAACCGGTTCTCCGATTTTCTTCTGTAGCAGGCGACCGGGGCTTGCTGGTGGACATCGAGTCTGCCCAACCCACGGCCCCACTCAGGGAGCAGGCGAGCTGCATGTGCGCGAATCGCCGTTTCTAAATGGCGATTTGTGCTATTGAGACACATTGCCGCAGTAAATCTATGCAAGCAGGTCGGGAACCGGTTAATGACATATTTACT
>BLSH010303093.1:618134-635904 GCA_018402905.1 Glandirana rugosa | reverse complement strand
GGTCAACTTGCGCCTTGAAATTATAGGATATCTCCCCAGCAAAAGTCAGCATAGACAATCCGGTAAGACAGCTCCATACCAGCACATCACCAACGGTCAAACATCGTTCATGTAAATAGATACAAGAGTGCAATAGTGCAGATGGTACGGGCAATTTTTTATTTGTAGATAGCATAAAAAGTGGTTACTCACATTTAAAATGAATTAAAACAGCACATAGAGGCACAGCCCCAAGATGAAAACTCCTGGATACACCGTGTGTGATGTCCGGCGTCCAGTGATAAAGATGGCGTCCGCTATTCAGTGCTTCCCGGTCACATGCAGGTAGAGCGTCTCCTGGCGTCCACCCAACGCGTTTCGTCATCCAATGACGTCGTCAGGGGTGTGGCCACCAGGAGACGCCAGCGCAATATGACCGGGATGGGCGGAAATTGTCTGCGTTCCATACGCGCTGTTGTAAAAACCAACAACGCAGGAAGCGCATATGTGAACCTGCCGTAGGAGTTCCGGAGGGAGTGAGCCTACCCAAGAACGCCCTTTGAGGACAACAGTCACTCAGTAACACAGACCACATCTTCATGCCTGTGCAATATAGAGCTTAACCAAGCTCAAAAGGCTTAAAAAAGGGGACATCAACATCCCAATATATAATTAAGAACAAATACAAAGCACACTTTATTGGGCAGTGAGAAATCCGGGGTGTAAGGGCGAGGGGAATAGTACCTGGGTCGTTGACCCCTACCTCTATTCCGCCCCCTGCCACCTCTAATCACTTGTGTGTTATGGTATCCCCATTGAGAGTTTAAATTTAGTTGGGGAATTTCCCTACGAGGTGTCCCAACTCCTACAGACCCCTGAGGTTGGGGTATGGTGTTATTTAAGGCTGATTCAACAGGGGGACCGGTAGGAGGACCTCTTGGTTCATTTCAATCCCCTTAGTCTGCCATTTGAATACCTTACTAGCCTGATAATCTTCCTGATCTCTTAAAAATGTTTTCCTTTTTTTGGTTTTTTGGTCTATGTCTTCCTTTTCAAGATGTTTTTTTAGGGTATCCGACCTCCTAATATATTCCTCATTATTTTTATGAGACTCCAAATTAGTTCGAATGCCAGAAATTTCAGTGATCAATCTTAGGCGCTTCGCGCCTAGTTAAATACATCTGTGATCAAGTAGTATATTTATTTTTGCCTATTATATATTTTTTGTGTATAATCCATATCTGTATATGTAATAGGTTCTTTTAGACAGTAGATGGCGTACGCATTCATCTTCCCGGTTGTGGCAGGGTGAAGTTCTCTACTTCCATTGTTTTTTAATTTTAATTGTGCTTTGTATTTGTTCTTAATTATATATTGGGATGTTGATGTCCCCTTTTTTAAGCCTTTTGAGCTTGGTTAAGCTCTATATTGCACAGGCATGAAGATGTGGTCTGTGTTACTGAGTGACTGTTGTCCTCAAAGGGCGTTCTTGGGTAGGCTCACTCCCTCCGGAACTCCTACGGCAGGTTCACATATGCGCTTCCTGCGTTGTTGGTTTTTACAACAGCGTGTATGGAACGCAGACAATTTCCGCCCATCCGGTCATATTGCGCTGGCGTCTCCTGGTGGCCACACCCCTGACGACGTCATTGGATGACGAAACGCGTTGGGTGGACGCCAGGAGACGCTCTACCTGCATGTGACCGGGAAGCACTGAATAGCGGACGCCATCTTTATCACTGGACGCCGGACATCACACACGGTGTATCCAGGAGTTTTCATCTTAGGGCTGTGCCTCTATGTGCTGTTTTAATTCATTTTAAATGTGAGTAACCACTTTTTATGCTATCTACAAATAAAAAATTGCCCGTACCATCTGCACTATTGCACTCTTGTATCTATTTACATGAACGATGTTTGACCGTTGGTGATGTGCTGGTATGGAGCTGTCTTACCGGATTGTCTATGCTGACTTTTGCTGGGGAGATATCCTATAATTTCAAGGCGCAAGTTGACCCTCCGTAATAGGGGGTCACCGTGATCTGGTAAGGAGACCAGTGTGGAGGTGTCTTTGGTGGTGGGCATTTGCTATTCCCATAGGATTTCCTTCAGAGAATATGTTTGGACTTTTTGCGCTGCAGTACTAATTTCATCTGTATTGAGGGTTGCACCAGAACCTGTCTGCATAGCTGCATACTATTATAGACTTTACTATTTTGGCCTAAAGCGCAGGATTTTCTTCTGTTTTGATTTTATTATCTGCAATGATTGTATGAAATACATGTCTCATTTATGTACAACCAGAGCTTTTCCTTTTTTCTATGTAATTATTGGATCATATATATATGTTTTTTACGAATAAAATAAAAAAGAAATTTCTAAAAACTTTCTCCTTACTAAATTGGTTTGAAAAAAACTTTTTTACATTTACTGCCAAAAAACCCTTAATGGGGGATTTCTTCCTAGATGTATTTTTTTTAGACAATCCTTTCCCTAGATCATACAAACACAACAGGAAGAGATCACAAGGCTGTACAGTACATTAAACACTTTGAAGTGATCACATTCGTTGTTTGGTTGTCCAGGCTGCACCACTGGTAGGAGGTGGCCTTACATGTGATGTGCTTGAGGAACAAACCTGTTCTGCTGCACCTGTCATGTCAGAGAAGGACTTCAGCACAGCAGGGTGAATTTGTGAAGCTGCATTTTAATATGTTGGGGGGTTTCTTGGATACACACTGTTTTACCAATCAAGTTCATTAGCTACTGAATACCTATGTTGAACCACTGGCTTGAGGTGGCCCTACTTGTGCTTTAAGTACTAGCCTACCCTCCTGCCAGAGTCATGTCTGAGGTGTGTGGTGTTTTGGATAAACAGTCTTTTATTGGGGTAGTTTCCAAAGGATGCAGTGAGTTGCCTATCAATGGATGTCAGCAACAACTGACTAACACAAAGATAAAGGTTATATTTGAAAATATAAATAAAAATATACTTACAAATATAAAGATAAAAAGATTACAAGCTACAAATAAAAATGACTGTATTATTTTAGAGACAACAACCAGAAGTACTGCACAGACTGGCTCCACAGTATGTAAGCACTTTTACTAGACCACTGTCAACCATCCAGCCAGCAATGCAGCCTATCGGAAATGGTACAAGGAATTCAATATGGGCCAACTTTTTATTTTTTTAAAGGTCATGTATTTGTTGTCTGACCCTACTGAGTGAAGTTAACCTTTTATGTAAAGCGACCCCATCCTATCACAGGAAAGTTGGCCAGACCTCCAGTGCTATGTTTAGAGCATGTATAGGTTACAAAGAGATAGACACCGCTCCAGGCTGTGGCACTCCACGTACTCATAACGTGATTGCTTTTATCCACTGCAGGTGCGGCTCTACATACTAGAGCAGAAAAAACAAGGCACTGGACGGCCGCACATCTTGCAAGATGTGCGGCCATCCAGCGCCTTGTTTTCTCTGCCCTGGTGGCTCTGTATACCCCTATTTAGTTTCTCTGTATACCCCTATCTGGTGGCGCTGTATACTCCTATCTGGTGACTGTATACTCTATCTGGTGGCTCTGTATACCCCTATCTGGTGGCTCGGTATACTCCTATCTGGTGACTCTGTATACCACTATCTGGTGACTCTGTATATTCCTATCTGGTGGCTCTGTATACTCCTATATGGTGACTGTATACTCTATCTGGTGGCTCTGTATACCTCTATCTGGTGGCTCTGTATACACCTATCTGGTGGCTCTGTATACCCCTATCTGGTGACTCTGTGTACCCCTATCTGGTGACTGTATACTCTATCTGGTGGCCCTGTATACCCTTATCTGGTGACTGTATACCCTATCTGATGACTCTGTATACTCCTATATGGTGACTGTATGCCCCCATCTGGTGATGCTGGGCTGTATACTCCTAACACAATGGGTGGAATATATAAGGGGTGGGGCTTATAATAAATGGGAGGGGTCAACAAGGAAGGGCGAGGTCTGGCGCCCCCAATCCTAAAATTTCACCAGCCACCACTGCCATGTAGAATGCAAAAAAGCAAACTGACCGCGCTGACATGAATTTGATTCCATGCCCTGGTCTGGTCAGTTTGAAATAGGAAAGCAAGGGGACTGGCAGGATCCCCAGGTATTTCACACAAAAGAAGCAATGCAAATAGAATGGTATGGTATATGGTACAACATACACCTATCAGGAATATGAAATGTTGGGGAGAAATACACTTTAAACAGAACTGGTCCAAGGACAGAGCCTTGGGGCACACTGCTCCCGACTCTACAACATTCAGAAAATATGCCATTAATAACTACTCTCTGGGTGTGCTCCTGCATGCAGTTTTCTATCCAGGAGCAAATTATATCATCATTGTCAAAAGACCTTAACGGTTCTTCATAAATTCACGTCGATTACTACTAATAATACTATTTCCATCTGCAAATTCTTGGATATGGTACCTTGTCCTTCCCTCCAATAGTTTACATACTATTGATGATAGATTGAGACTGACTGATCTGTAGTTTCCTGATAAATATCTTGGACCTTTTTTGAATATTGGTACCACGTTTGCATTTCACCAGTCTTCTGGTATTATTCCAGTCAATAAGTTGTCCTTAAAAATTAGGAAAAATGGTCTGGCTACATTCTTTGAGAACTCTTGGGTGTAAGCCATATAGTCCTGGTGATTTGTTCATTATTTTCTAGCTTTTTTTGAACACAGGTTTCTGTCAGCCACAAGAGTACATTCAATAAAATGTTATTACCATTACTGACTTGTTTATTATAGCCCCTCCTTTTCATTAATATAATCAGAGGGAAGAATGTATTTAATAGAGTTGGCTTCTTCTCACCTGTGATCAGCTTCCCCTGATCATCTTTTCTGGGGCCAATATGTTCTGACCTTATCTTTGTACTATTATTACATGTGGAAAAAAAAATGTTACTCTCCTCAACAATGTGTCTCTTGTAATCTATTTTAGCTACCCTGATTACGCTCTTGCATTTTTTATAGAATTCCTTGTAGTTTTAGAACACTGATGGTGATCCTTCGGTCTTTTGTATAACCACTTGCTGACCAGGCCTTTTTCTGGCATTCTTTGTTTATATGTAAAAATCTGTTTCATATCATATTTTTTCTTTCAGCAGAGGTCTTAGAGAATAAAATGGCGCCATTGCAATTTTTACCTCACACGGTTTTTGCTCAGAATTTTTTGAAACGCAATTTTTTTTGGAAAAAATACCCATTCATGAATTAAAAAAAAAAAAAAAAACAACAATATATACCCCAACTGTTTTGTAAAATATGAAAGATGATGTCATTCCAAGTAAGTAGATACCTATTTATTATGGCCTACATATGCGTTCACCACTGAGCGCAAGCATGGGAGAATGGGAGTGCTTTAAAAAAATAATTTTTTAATTCATTTTTTTTACACAGTCCCTTTAAAGAGAAAAAAAATGATCACCTTGTGATAACAATACAGCATGTCAGATCCTCTTTATGGAGAGATCTAGGGTCTAAAAGACCCTAAATCTCCCCTCTACCCTTAAAAGCAAAAGATAAAAAAAAAATATGATCTTTTGCTTTAAAAAAAAATGGCCTTATTTAAATGGGGGTGGAACCTTCATGCCATCGCTGTGGTCCCCCTATGCCATAGAGATGAGCAGAGGCCATCTTTCCTTTGCTCATACCTGTGCCCAGTCACCACCATCACTGGATCAGTTCCCAGAGCTACTGATCGCCCAGGTAAGCCTGGGAACCACCAGAAAGTGAATGCACCACTCTGACCACTTTTATCAGAAAGACTGCCTGAGGGAAAAAATAATACTGGGGTTATGACATGTAGCTGCAGCCATAACCCCCGTCAAGGTGTAACTACAGGGGTTGCAGTTGCAACCTCGCCCCATGCTCCAGGGGGCCCCTGTGCCTCCCCTTATCACCTGGATAGGAGGGATGGAGGGGGTGGCATTTAGAGGAACCAATGTCCTCCATTTATCTCCTAATGGAGGAGATTGGTTCCTCTATATGCTGCCCCCACCGCCCCTCCTGTCCAGTTCACTTGTCTTCTGCAGTTCTTGGGTCCCTGTGTGCTCCCCTGGTCCCCCCCCACAGCGCTGCTATCTTCCCCCTCCTCTGTCCTACCAGCTGCTGTAGATGCGTCATGATGGAGGTTTGACATTTACCGGCTCCTTCCTTTTCTGAATGAACGGAGTCAGTGATTGGTACCAACCACTGACTCTGTACATTCATAATTGAAGCATAAACTGTTTTTACTATACTTCTGTTTCTGAATGAATGGGAGGCTTAGTACACAACTATTTCTGTATACACAGATGGAGAATGAGGGCTGAGGTTTGTTTAGACCCCTGATATCTCATCAAAGCCCCCAACAGGGCTCCTAATAAAATGTAAAAAATAATTAAAAATACAATTGTACAAAAAATAAAATGAAATGCTAAAAAATAATAAAATTAACATAACAAAGATTAAAAACTGACACCAGTGAGGGAACTATCAGGATTGCAAAGGTCACACTTGTGACTGGGCCCTGGCATTTCACCACCATGGGAAGGTTCTAAGATGACAGAAAGGGGGCCCACTGCAGAACTTGTGAAAGGGGACTGTAATAAAGGGCCCCACGATGGGAGTAAAGGGCCCCAGGATCAGTGGGAAGGGCCCTGGCCAGGGGTCAGGGGGGCCCTTCATAATTTCTTGCACCAGGGCCCTGAAGGTTCTAGTTATGCCTCTGACCCCAGTATTAAACGTCAAAATAATTAAGTATATAGGCAGTAGGCAAGTGGACAACTTTTTCTTGTTAAGGTGGTAGTAAACCACACCTTTATAAAAAAAACAAAACAAAAAAAATCTGCAAGTCAGTGGCATAATGTGTTAGTGTGCATTGCATACTAGCCTGTGCAGGAGTCATGGACCCCAGCACGGAGCTCTGAAGGGACGGCACGGGTATGCCGTCCCTTCAGAGTGCATGTGCTGCTGGCATCACCGGCTGCTTGCAGTGTGAATATCTCCTAAACAGGAGATATTCACTGTAGCTACAGGTAAGTCTTATTATAGGCTTATCTGTAGGTACAAGTTTAAAAAAAAGAGTTTACTACCACTTTAATATACCTTTATATCTTAGTATTTAGCCAACCAGGTTTAAGTTTTGATGTACGTAGAGACACTTTGGGGTTGATTTACTAAAACTGGAGAGTGCACAATCTGGTGCAGGTCTGCATAGAAACCAATCAGATTCCAGGCTTTATTGTCAAAGCTTAATTGAACCAGCTGAGGTTAGATGCTAATAGGCTACCATACACAGCTGCACCAGATTTTGCACTCATCAGTTTTAGTATATCAACCCCTTATTGTCTCAGAGACCACTGGGGCATTGCTATGAGCTAAATTTAGTGCTTCCACTCTATGGACCGCATTGTCCATATACCCTTTTAGAGATTGACATGAGTGTATTTGCCAAAGCAATACATAAAAATTATACCCATAGTTTCAATACACTATGCTATGTTGTAGCAGACACATGGGTGAAGCGTCCTATAACACACAATATGTGTAAGAAACACTACTCAGCATTTGTGCAGCATCCCTTGGCTGCATATTTATGATCTAGACTATGACACGTCAGTTCCAAAACAATGGTTCCCATATCTAAAAAGAAAATGGGACAAAAATAAACACTTGGTCAAATCAAATTCCTGCTTTCATTTTCCAATCTGCTACCTAAATATGATATGGGAGATATTACTGTTATTTTCATGTATATTAAAATGAATCCAAGATTGCAAACCAAAGAAGAATGCCCAAAAGAATACCTATTCATCAAGGCCCATGGCAATCAAAGTCACATCACATTTATATGGCTTTTACTCATCTAGTTTGTATTGCTTTCAAATACATTGTAAGGCTATTTTGACTTATGCCATGAAGTCAAGCCATGAAGTCAAGCCTTCTAAAAACTCAACGTGGTGTCATTATAGAATGCAAGGTGGTAGTTGTGACTTGCAAGCACTCCAAAATATAACACTGCTAGGGGTGCTTGAGCAGTTGCTGCAACAGTTTTATTAAAGAACATTTAACCTCCCTGGCGGTATGATTCTGTCTGGAATTTTGTTCCAAAAGCGGTACAATTATTTTGCATGAAAATTTGGCGTTTTATATTGTAGGCCTGTAATTCTTAGGAATAACTCACTTAAATCTGTCCAAACAAGAGTCTAGTAGACATCCCGGGTATGAAAAAGTTTGAAAAATGAAATCATAAATTATAATATAATAAATAACTAAAAATAATTATCAAAAATAATAATATAATAGTAATAAAATGTATGCAATAATGTAATCAAACCAAAAACGCAGAAATTTGCTCAGTTGCAGAATTGTCGCTATCGTCACTTTCAGTTGCTGATGATAAATTTCCCCAAAAATCAGTATCACTCAATTCTGCAAATGATTCTTATTTACTATCGCTGTTTTCTAGCTGATCAAAAAACACTTTTGACGCAAAGGGACACTTTTTGGTTGCTATGGACATTCTCATGTTTCCAGGCAGAAAGAATGACATTTATTATATAAAAGTGCATGCAGGGCTCTGGACAAAGCACTAGGGACAAAGGGGGTGTGAAATGACTTTATACAGTAATGTAATCTATAAGATTACAGTGTACTGTATGTACTGTGTGTGTTTAACTTTTTGAATTTCCCGCCGGTCTCCGTCCCCGTGCGACACGACGCTCGCAGGGAACGGAGCCCGGCACACAGGAATCATCTGGCCGCGGGGAGACACGCTAACACCGCGGGAGGACATCGCTGGATCCAGGGGACAAGGTAAGTAACATTGCCTGGATCCAGCGATGCAATCCCGAGTGTGGCTCGGGGTTACCGCTCTTGGTACTGAAATTCCACCCCGAGCCACACTCGGGAATACCGCCAGGGAGGTTAAAGGGGTTGTAAACCCTCTGGGTTTTTCACCTTGTTGCATTCTATGCATTAGGGTGAAAAATCTCCTTTAGTGTAGCAGCCCCCCAGAGCCCCCGTTATACTTACCTGAACCCTGTCTTTCCTGCGCCCCCGCACACCCGCTCCAGTCGGTGTCCCGGGTCCTGATTGGATAGATTGATAGCAGTGCAGCCATTGGCTCCCGCTGCTGTCAATCAAATCCAATGACGCGGAAGCCGAGGGCGGGGCCAAGTTCTGCTATCTGTGTCAATGAATGCAGCAGCAGGATATGGGAGCTCGCCCGCACGAGTGTCCCCAATGAAGCGCTTCCCCGTGAGGGCACTCGATGCGGGGAGGAGCCAGGAGCGCCGTGGTGGGACCCCAGAAGATGAGGATCGGGGCCACTCTGTGCAAAACCCTTGCACAGAGGAGCTAAGTATGACATGTTTTTATTAAAAAAAAAGCTTTACAATCACTTTAAACCATAAAAAGGTAACCGTGGTATGACACACTTGGTATGTTTTAATTCTTTTACAACTTCTGCCATTTTTTCTTTTGCTTGACAGCTTGGTCTGCATAAGAAATTGTAACCATACAACATACAGACTTCAAGCACAAAGTATGTAGCTAAACGGCACATTCCTGTCACCACCCCCCTCCCCCCTCCTGGATAACCATTAGGAATTAATATGCAAAATATACTTGGTTAAAAGCTAGTTCTGCCATTTGCAAAAAAATAATAAATACATCCTTTTTAGACTAACAGAAGAATGCATTTTTTTTTTTTTTTGCATTGGAGCCTGGAAAGCATTGCTACCGTGATCAGTGGATTAGCAGGTGCAATGCTGTGGCACCTACAGACTATACCTTCAGCCACAAGTTAATCTGGAGGAGTTATCAAAGGACTACAAGTGCATTGACTTTACCCCATTTGTGCTCCATTGGGAGCTATGAGTCTATCTGCTGCTTGTAGTTTTTGACAATGCCATGATGCGTTTGTGGAGGCGGAGCTTCACACAGCCATGCCAATTTTTTTTAAAAATGACAGAAGCCTGTAGGAAGTACAGTAATGGGGGTGGTTTGGGGGTGGGAGCTGTGGTCTATGCCTTATTTTGCACCCTAAAAATGGGAGCAACATGAAACATGCTCCCGAAAGATGGGGTTCTCCTTTAAACCCACAAGTGCTTTTTTTACCACTCTCATTCCTTTATGCTAAATTACTAAACTATACTAAATGTAATAATTTATTGGCTGAATTGAAGGTAAAATTAAATTAATTAAAGTGAAACTTTTTAGTTATTAAAACAGTTGATAAAATAAAAGTTTATACAATAGATCAGAAGAAGGACAATGGGGAGTAACATGGGACAG
Organism: Glandirana rugosa; assembly: GCA_018402905.1. Lineage (NCBI taxonomy): Eukaryota > Metazoa > Chordata > Amphibia > Anura > Ranidae > Glandirana > Glandirana rugosa. The sequence goes on along the minus strand of BLSH010303093.1, from coordinate 625,583 downwards.
AGCGATTTAGTTCAAAATGAAGGAATGTCCCTCCAAATGAGGGACAATTGGGAGCTCAGCTATGGTATTAAGACAGCATTTCTTTACAGTAGTGGATCTTTAAATATTAAGCATATTAAAAGATTATCTTACCTCCTTCTAGTTGAAATGAGGCTGAGAAGGTGGCTGATAGAAGCAGCATAACAGTTACTATAAATGCCTGCATCCTGTCTGTACCTTATTCATGCAACTGAAAATGAAAAAAAAAATCTAAATTTTCATAATTTGATTGGAATGAGGTTGAGAAGGTAGCAATATCAGCAGAACAATGTTTACTAAAACGCCTGCATTCCATCATTATCTTATTCATGCAACTAAAAATGATTTTTAAAAAAAAATGATTTTTTCATAATTTGATCAGTTGGCTTCTTGAACAAAACACTGATAATACTTACTTTAAGATATGTTGGCGCCCAGACGACTCTGCAGGATTGTCTTTCCTTTTCCTATAATGCTTTTATACAGAGCACAGAGTAGGCGATACCACTCTCTTTATTGCTTGTTTGCTACTGCTATTAAAATATATCATATGCTCATTCACAGCCATGGAATAAAACAATGCATAGCACAAAGAAACCTAGCAAAAACGATTTCATCTACAATAAAATAGAAACCAAGCGCTCTTATTGGCTCAACAGGCAAATGTTTAACTTTTAGGGCAGAGCAGAGAAGATTATGTCCTTTTATTCAACGGAAATTACGTATAATATTCACCTTCAGCTGTGTTTCAGTAATATAATCTGTTCATGTGATGGCAAATTGAGGGTCATCAAAAAAGTTTTAATAGTTTAGGAATCATAAACCTTGGATAAAAACAGAACACCAAACATATTTTGTGATTTAATTAAACAATGCAAAGTTCTTCTGTATAATGGTGTGCAAACAAAGTGAAGTTGGCACATTTTTATTTTTTTTAGTAACTGGAGATGTTATCGTGCTTTAAAGGAAACCTGTTCTGAGATAAATACATGTAACCAGGTTTACTTGTACCACCAGGACATCAGTAAAAAACTTAGATCGGGGTTATCTTACGCATGATCTTGAACTCCAGATTTTTGATAAACTTGGACACTTGGGAAGCTTTAGCCCAGGACCTACTACATGATGCTGAATTAATCAAGACTGGGCCCTCAAGACACCACATGACAGTTAACTAGAGTGGCAGAACCCAGTTATTTCAACCATCAAATCCCAATACCTCCATAGTGTTTGTCCCATTCTTCTCCACATGTACAATCTCCTCACAAGAGAATATACTGTATCAGCTGGATGGCATCTGGTTAAACCAGGGGTAGGGAACCTGCGGCTCTCCAGCTGTTGTAGAACTACATTTCCCATCATGCTTCTGGGAGTAATTGTATCCATTAGCCTTGCAATGCCTCATGGGAAATGTAATTCTAAAACAGCTGGAGAGCCGTAGGTTCCCTACCCCTGGGTTAAACAAAGCTTCCTTTACTAATGACAACATTTCCTACATACAGATTTTTTCATTATTCAATGACATCACAGGTGAGGTGTCTTTCAAACAACTACACTAGGAGAAACTCAGCATCAATCAAAGTTGGTACAAATTACTTTTATGGTCCCATTGCTCTATATTCCTGGGTATAGCTGAGAACTCAATCCCTGCTCCATAAGAGGAGTAAAAACATACATTTGAAGGATAGCCCAAGAAAGAGCCAGCACATCCGCAATAGGATATAATTTCTTCTTTATTGCATCAAATCCATGTAATGTAGCAGTGAAGGCTAATTTAAAGGACCCTACACCCTCCTACAATGGTGCAGCTCACCATGCTTCACCCCTGTTTGGTCCAGATTTTACATGTTGGGAGTGGGCCAAAATATAATAATGCAACCTACAACAGCAGTGGGGAGTAAGATATTTTGCATTGGTATTACTGCCTGCTAAATGTGACAGCTTCCCTCTGTTATTTGTAAGGCCTCATACACTCGGGCGTATGTTTAAAAATAAGCAAAATGTCGGGTCCAATGTCAGGAAAAAATCATCGTTTTTTTTCGGTGTTTTGCATCGGGGTTAATGAGCGTTAGTGAGCATCGGCGTCAATAGGCGTTTTAAAAAAAAAATCCTCTGCTATTTTTCAACCTAAAAACATTAGTGGGTGTTAGTGAGCGTTCTGCGGCGTTGGCGTCAAAAACGCCAAAACATTACAGCCTCAGAACGCGCTGGCCGTGGGTTCTAGTTTCAGCTCACTATCGCCGATGCCCTCTACAGCTAAAAAACGTTGGCGTTTTTATGGGGCCATTGACTAACATGGAGAGCTGCAAAAAACGCCAAAAAACGTCGGCATCAAAAACATCCGTGTGTATTAGGCCTTAGGGAGCTGGCAGCGACCAGGGATACATCCATACCTGACCACTCAGTGGGGAATTTTGGCTAACAGCTTAATGTAAAGAAAGTAGTGGGACGGGTGGCTGACACATAAAATAGGCCTCCAAAATGTACAGTATACTAGTCCCTTTTGGGTTTGGTATGGATTTTAAGCAGACGCCCTATGCAAAAATCAAACAAAAAATGACACCCACCTCAAATTCAATATTAGACCCTCATCTGAGCATGCAACCTGGCTGAACTATACTGGGCCACATGTCCTCAAGATGGGGATGGTACCCAATCAGGGAAGAACCTTCGAGCAAAGCACCTTGTCACTATTTTGATGAGGACAAGGTCCATTGGCCCAGAGTTGTGGGACTCTGCGGACAGGGGGCTTATCAGAATTTGGAAATCCCTTTAACCACTTCCCGACCGCCGTATGCAAAATGACGGCCGGGAAGTGGCTTAGTTATCCTGACTGGACGTCATATGACTTCCTCAGGATAACAAGCCCCCGGGCGCGCATCGCGGCGATCTGTGGTGTGGGAGGTCAGTCTGAATCCCCGCAATACCGATCACGGTAAAGCGCTTCGATTTGAAGCACTTTACCATGTGACCAGCCGTGACCAATCACGGCTGGTCACAGTGTAACACAGGAAAGCCGTTTATCGGCTTTCCTGTACTCAGGTCTGCAGACCTGAGCAGTGGAGAGCCGATCGGCTGCATCCCTGACAGGGAGGGTTTGTGCTGATGATTTATCAGCACAGCACTCCCTTGGATCGCCACCCTAAATCACCAGTTAGCCTGCCCAGGGACCACCAGGGATGTGCCCACCCAGGACCACCAGGGAGCCGATCTGGACCACCAGGGAGACCCCCCTAGAACACCAGGTAAGTGACATAGTGCCCAGTGTGGATGGCACTCAGTGCCACCTTCAGATGCCACCCTAGACCACCAGGGAATGAGCCCCTATCAGTGTATATGCCCACCAGTGCCCCTATCAGTGCCCACCAGTGCCCCTATCAATGCATACCAGTGCCATATATGAGTGCCCACCATTGCCACCTACCAGTGCCCACCTATCAGTGCCCATCAGTGCCACCTATCAGTGCCCAGTGCCGCCTATGAGTGCCAATCAGTGCTGTCTATGAGTGCCCATCAGTGCCGCTTAGCAGTGTCCATCAGTGCTGCATATCAGTGCCCATCAGTGCTGTATATCAGTGCCACCTCTCAGTACCCGTCATTGCCGCCTAACAGTGCTCATCATCGCTGCATATAAGTGCCTCATCATCAGTGCCACCTCATCAGTGCCACCTCATCAGTGCCAATCAGTACTGCCACATTAGTGCCCGTCAGTGTAGCCTCATCAGTGCCCACCAGTGATGGAGGAAATTTACTTATTTACAAGGTTTTGTGACAAAAATAGAGAGGTCCGGTGCGTCCCTGTTCTCCATTTCAGAGATGAATCAGGGCTTAAATTTTTGCCTGAATTTGGCCCTGAAATGGAGACAAAGACACACAGGGCCCCTGTGCAATCTGCTCCGGAGCCGCCCCAGAGATGTGTGAATCGGCTCCATTAAGAGCCAGTAACAATTTCCTGTCATGCAAATTGGATGCGGAGAAACCTGCATCCAATTCGCACTAGTGTGAACCTAGCCTAATAATTGTCAGAATTGATTTTAAAGATTAAGCCCCCCTTGACCTCAGCAGGGTTTGGATTTACACTCAAAACATGCGATCTGTTGGATGAACCTCAATCAAAGTATTTGCCGTATGTCTATATTCTGTGCAGAGATTGACATGTGTAATAAAAGTTTCAGTTTTTAAAAAAAGATCCTTTTGTTCTGAGGGATAAGTATGTTTGTAAGATTCCACTTTCGTCTCTGTAATTAAGGAGAATTTTGTGAGTACAAGGAATCTGGCTTCCTTCCACCATGGCTGATTGTTTGCCTCCTCTGCTGTTTATGTCCCGGTCAGCTAAAATCTGCAGGCTTTTCCCAGATTTTGTGGCACTGCCCATGGATGAGGAATATTCACACTCTCTCTCTTCCTCTCTTTTTTATAGCTCCTACTCTGCCTTTTTCCTGAGGTTTGTGTGTGTCTGGGAGACTGTAAATTGTGGGATAGTAAGTATTTTGTAGTTCAAGTGGTTGTCTACCCCCAAAAGGGATTTTTACCTACAGGTAAGCCTATAATAAGGCTTACCTGTAGGTAAAATTAATATCTCCTAAACCTGTACGGTTTAGGAGATATTCCACTTGTAATGCAGCCGCTGACGTCATAGCGCATAAGGCCTGGTGCATAGCGCCGGACTCTGCCGGAAAGTCCGCTGGAAAGATAGTATTCCGCACAGGCGCGGGAGTGACGCCTCGCGGCTCCGGCCACTCACAGCGCTGGAGCCGAGAACCTGGAAGAATTCACGGATTGAAGATGTCCGCTCCCTCTGCAGGGACCGGGCAGCCCTGCGGGATCTTTGTTCTAAGGTGAGTATTTCATAATGAGCTAGTATGCGGAGCATACTAGCTCATTATGCCTTTGCCTTACAGGTTTTTGTTTTTTGGGCATACAACCACTTTAAAGGATGGTAGCCTAGACGGGCAGTATTTACAGGTGATCTGTGTACATTGCAAGGATTTTAACAAACGATTCCTATCTTTTGTTATTCTGAAGAAATCCCTGTGTGTTTGTCTATGTCCATGTGGGAAAGTGAATTGAATAGGAGTGGTTTCATAATCTTTACGATGTTCGTTCTTTTCAAAAATTAGTTTTCATAAAATTTTGTAAAACATTTTTTCGTTATTCGGATGTTTCCGAATTAAGGAATATTTCGAATTTTGACTAAAAACAAATTCGTAACGAAACAAATTGCACATGCCTACATACAAGTCCAAACGATAATCTAAATGACCTAGACGCAGAAAAGGAATGGTTTCAGCTCTCTATTGTGGCAGCAAATTACAAAATGTATTGAAGAGAAAAAGAAGGAAACTGAAAAAGATAAATGCCATAATTGAGGAATATAAGACAAAACTAGAACCACTAAGGAAATGGAAGAGTATAAGAACTCAGATAAATGAACCACTTCAGCTCTGGAAGATTTTACCCCCTTCCTGACCTGGCCATTTTTTGTTATTCAGCACTGCGCTATTTTAACTGGCGATTGCGCAGCCATGCAACACTGTAACCAAACAAAATGTATAGCATTTTTTTTCACACAGAGATTTCTTTTGATGGCATTTGATCACCACTGGGTTTTTTTTATTTTTTTTGTGATATAAATGAAAAAATACCAAAAATTTGAAAAAAAAAAAAAACAATAGTTTTTCCTTACTGCTATAAAACATGTCCAATAAAAAAAAATCGAATTTCTTTATAAATTTTGGCCAAAATAGTTAGTTGAAATTTAGAGCTCCTACAAACTATGGTATACATACTGGAATTTCTATTTTTCTATTTTATACTAATGGCGGCGATCAACGACTTATAATGGGACTTTGATGCGATGGATAATGTGATACCAACCAACACTTGGGGGAACTGGCTAACTGCCACTGACATTACCAGTGACATTCCCACAGTGATCAGTGATAATACTGTCACTGTACTATTCACACTGGCTGGGAAGGGGTTAACATCTAGGGCGATCAAGGGGTTAAATATGTGCCTAACTATGTGCCATGTGTGTAATGTGTGCTGCTTTTACTAATTAATCTGCAAATGGTTGAGATCTGCGGGGTGGGGCATGCATGCATGCGCCCTAAGCCCGGAAATAGGCAGCCACATACGGGTACATCACTTTGCCTACAGTACTTTGTGGGTGGGCAGTCGCTAAGTAGTTAAAGAAGTTTTTAGTTAACCACTTAAGGACCGAGCCTCTTTTTGAGATTTGGTGTTTACAAGTTAAAATGTTTTTTTGCTAGAAAATTACTTAGAACCCCCAAACATTATATATTTTTTTCTAACATCCTAGAGAATAAAATGGTGGTTGTTGCAATACTTTGTCACACCGTATTTGTGCAGCAGTCCTACAAGCACATTTTTTTTTTAAAAATTCACTTTTTTGAATTAAAAAATAAGACAACAGTAAAATTAGCCCCAATGTTTCTACATTGTGAAAGATAATGTTCCCCTGAGTAAATTGATACCCAACATGTCATGCTTCAAAATTGCGCCCGCTTGTGGAATGGAGACAAACTTTGCCACTTAAAAATCTCTATCAGCAACTTTTAAAAATGTCTACAGTTTACCAGTTTTGAGTTACAGAGGAGGTCTAATTTTGCTAGAATTATTGCTCTCACTCCAACGATCGCAGCAATACCTCACATGTGTGGTTTAAACACCATTTTCATATGCGGGTGGGACTTACGTATGCGTTTGCTTCTGTGAGCGAGCTCGGCGGGATGGGGCTCTTTACTTTTTTTTCTTATTTATTTTACTTTTTATTTTTACACTGTCCTTTAAAAAAAAAAAAAAGAGTCACTTTTATTCCTATTACAAGGAATGTAAATATTCCTTGTAATAGAAAAAGAGCACGACAGAACCTCTTAAATGTGAGATCCGGGGTCAAAAAGACCTCAGATATCATATTTACACTAAAATGCAATAAAAAAATTGTCACTAAAAAAAAACGAATTCCCCTTTAACCACTTCAGCCCCGGAAGGATTTCCAGCTTTAGGACCGGAGCCCTTTTTTCAATTTGGCACTGCGCCGCTTCAAATGGTAATTGCGCGGTAATGCAATGCAGTACCCGTAACGTAATGGCGCGTTAATGGTAAACTTCGCCGCGTCACGGTTTAACTTTTTTCCCGAGGCCAGGATTTCGACCTTTAGGAAGGCCCCGACTTCACCAATTTCCCCTTAAGCAAAAAAAAATCACTGTTAAAAAAATAACGTAAAATCACATTTATACTATAGACTCCAGAAAAACTGGGGCCTAGAGTGTAAATTCTCCAAGACAGCACGAGAAAAAGATAATGTTCCTTATAAATGTAAGGAACATTATCCTTATTTTCACTGAGAAAAAAAAAAAAAATTTCCTGTCACATTTTTATTTTTCATTTTATTTATTCTTTTTT
>BLSH010303093.1:566597-586368 GCA_018402905.1 Glandirana rugosa | reverse complement strand
ATCATTGTAGCACTTAGACTAAAATTGTGCAAAATTAGCAATAATCAATGTGCAGAAATTGTGCAAAATTAATCAAAGTTCATCAAAAGTATCAAAATTCAGGAGTTCATAAACACATAGTTCATAAGTGAAAAGACATAAAAAGTGCTCTGGTGCAATATTCAATTCAAAATCGTCCTCATGGGTACACATTCGGTCCTCCAAACTTTCCCACACTCAGTGCAGTGACTTTCTCTCAGATCTTTCACTAATAGGACTCTTGGCTAAAGCCACATAACATCAATTCCTCCTGATGGATCTATCCGTGTGACCACTCAGCACCCTGTGCCCACCCCCAGATGTGCCCTCACCTTAAGGGCGTGTAAACAGCTCCTTTGAATAGTAGGTATAGTAGGTATCTATGATAATGAGACTCATCCAACCCAGGTGTAGCATGGAGCACATCAGCAAGCTATCCTCCTTCACATGGATGCTTCACCACAGCTCCACCAATTTCCACAGGTTACAGTCGATGCATTAGGATGAGGATTGGTCACAGAGGAACAGAGAGGAGTGCTGGAGTCCAACCCTGCCTATAGAAGCTGCAGATCCCTGGGGCAGGTGATGGCTCTGCACAGACCACTCTTTTATACACACAGGCGTTTTTATAATGTTTTAAATGTGAGTGTTTTATCAATTGATGGTTTTAATAAACTTTTGGTTAAATGGTATTACGCGATGTTGGCTGTTATTGTTGTCCCTGCATGTAACCTGTGGAAATTGGTGGAGCTGTGGTGAAGCATCCATGTGAAGGAGGATATCTTGCTGATGTGTTCCATGCTACACCTGGGCTGGATGAATCTCATTATCATAGACACTTACTATTCAAAGGCGCTGTTTACACGCCCTTAAGGTGAGGGCACATCTGGTGGTGGGCAGAGGGTGCTGTGTGGTCACATGGATAGATCCATCAGGAGGAATTGATGTTATGTGGCTTTAGCCAAGAGTCCTATTAGTGAAAGATCTGAGAGAAAGTCACTGCACTGAGTGTGGGAAAGTTTGGAGGACTGGATGTGTACCCATGAGGATGATTTTGGATTGAATATTGCACCAGAGCACTTTTTATGTCTTTTCACTTATGAACTATGCGTTTATGAACTCCTGAATTTTGATACTTTTGATGAACCTGCCAGTTTTTATTGCCGTCTATGTCCCCTTTTGGGGGATTGAACCTGTTTACTGTTATGCTGAAAGTGAAAGTAAAAGTAAAATAAAATCCCAAATTTTGGGTTGACATGAGAACATTAATAGGGGGAAATCTTCCAAAGGGCACACTAGTTCTGGTGTCCTGGTGACACAGGGGGACACATGGGCATTCCCACACTTTGGAGGGAATTTCTCTCACTTCCTGTTTTAGCTATTATACAGGAAATAAAGGGAAATCCCCCAATGGTACACAAGAGTAAAAAAAAAAAAGTGATTAAAAAAAAGAGGTTATAAGCCTCCCTTACTCTGTCCAAAATGAAAAAAAAATTGTTTCCTTTAGTTACACTTTAATGACTATGATTATAACTGGTAAGCATACTCTCCTTAAAAGCACAAAAGGATTGACAATGCAAAAACCCTGGAAACACAATCCCTGGGGGAGAGGAGGAAGCGGTGCACTTGTTTGGTGCGCACAGCAGATATCTTCCCCCAGGAGCGGTGAGACGTTACCATCTATCGTTTACTGCATACAGGCTGATGTTCATCTGTGGTTGTGTAAGTGTGATTTTACCTGATTTTTAATAAATTTTGTAAACGGAGTCACACTATGTGAGGTGCTTTTTTTCATATGGGGACCGGTTTGCCGGAGCACTATTCGCATTATTGACAAGTGATTGATAGTGGTCGATCATATGGTGGGAAGGAGCACCTTAGGATACTGCTGAAGAGCGATCGATTGTTCCAACATTCAGAGCCCATTCATGAGGTTTATCTGGTAAGCAGATTTGATTTAAGAGCATGCAGTATGGTGGACATCTTTTCCGTTTGAGGATCACCTTCTTCACTTGGTGGCTGGTGGACTTTCTCTGTGAATACACCTTACTGGCTATACTATGCGGTTGATACCACGCATCTTTTAGTCTATGGACATTACCTTTTTAGCGCTATTACACCACTGTATTGACAATTAGATTGTGTTTCCAGGGTTTTTGCATTGTCAATCCTTTGGTGTTTTTTCAGGCTTATTTCTGTTTCAAATGGCAGCTTAAAAGGGTTTTTGGTGTTATAACTAACATCCCTGTAAACCAGTAGTACCCTGCTCTCCGTATGCGCTGACTGGGTGTTGTGACGGCATTTATACACCTATACATATAAAGCATACTCTCCTGCCTTATAATATCATATGGGTCATATAGGGAAGGTCATACATAAAAAATAAATGTAGCCCACCCCCCCCAAAAAAAAAACCTAAACTGTGGCCATGGTAGTCTAATTTTCTAAAGCTGAGATCTGATAATATGCAAACTTCCTAAACTCTTAAACCAGACACTGAGAGTAATTTTGAATCTGTGAACCACAATGGCACAGCAAACAAATACAGATTTGTATTTTAATAATCTAGAAGTTATTTACCTATGTTGAGGTGTGAGCTTCCACATCGGCCGCTGGACTCTTATCCTGTGCAGGACAAGCTATTAAAATTGAAATCTTGGTCTTGCAGATTACGCAGAATGAGCCTCACTGTAATCAGTGGAGCCCCTCTCAGTGTGACAGTCACCCTCTGTTTTAGGATCTCTGACAGCTCCTAAGCAGAGCCCTGATGAATAAACTGGGAGAGCAGCTAGTAATTGGAAAAAAATGTAATTTCTGTATATTGCACTGGCCATTTTAGATGTATAAGCTAGCCATCTAAGATTGATACCTTTGCCTGGGGTGCCAGTGCACTTTATCTCAGCACTGCTTAGATGTTTAGGGCAATTAATACATGAATGCCCTACAGTTACATGGCAGCAGTTCTCCTAAGTGGACTACAATGAGCAAGTGTGTGAGTGTACAGAAGCATCAGAAGAGCACACAGGGCTTTCCAAGACAAAAATTTGCCTGGAGAAAGAGAACTTTGTGATGATTAAATTCCAACTGAGGTCCCATGCCTTTTTTCCCTTTATAGTCCTATATCTTGTTATGGTTCCTAACTTATTTTGGAAATTTCCTCCCACTCTGGTGCTCTATGCTGGCAGTAATGAGTAATGGTCACACCACTCATCACAAGCATACTCACACAGAATTGTATTGCAGAGGAAAAGTAAGGATGTGTCTGACCAGCTTATTACAGAGTGCACTAGGTGCATTTTGGTGCATAGCCATTTTAAGTCACACTGTGCAACTGCTATAGCAAGAAGGTGAAGGTAGGACTATGAGCATGGATCCATTAGTAAAATGTCTATCTAACTGAATATCTATTTCTATAAGTTGTAACTGACCTAACTTGAGGAAGCATTGAGAAAAATTGCTTTACCGAATAGCAGCTTCAACTTCTGATAATGGCACTAACTCTCCAAGTTTACCCGGCATTGTTACATAGAAGGAGAATGAGATTCTTTTAGTTTCTTTGAAAATGTGAATATCATCATTTCTGCAAGAACAAAAAAAATCTATATGAGTTGCATAGTGAATAATTGACATTCTAGATAAAAAATTACCTTTTATTTATTTACCTATTCATTTTTTTCATAATCCAAACTAAGCCAAACTGCGTTTGAGGTACTGCTTAAACTTAATACATAACGTTTTCTTAAACATCGTGCAGGAATGGCTAGATAAAAAGTAATGGAAGGATTGAAATGCTTACCTTTCCCAGCATTTTGTTTAGGGCCGGTTCACACTGCTGCGAACACTATTGCGAATTTAAGCCGTTGCGATAGCTTAAATTCGTAAGTCATCTGCAATGCGTTGCGAATCTAATCCGTGAAAAAAAGGGTCCTGTGTGAGTTTGATGCGTGTGCGATGCTGTACGTTGCAAATTCAGCTCCATAGACTACAATAGAACACGGATTGAAAACGCAATCTCCCATTCACATCACTGTGATTCCCACCCCAGCTACCGACTTGCTGTAGATTCGCACCAACACATGTAGAAATCACACTTGTTAAAAAAAACCCTGCACTGAAAAATTTGCACCGCAGTCGTATTAAATTTGCGGTAAATTTGCACCACAGCAGTGTCAACCGACCCTAAATGATTTCTGCTGAAGAGAGAGGTTAGGTAGTCTAAACACTGGAATCCTCCACTTCAGAAGGGATCAGATAACCAAATACCTAGGCTTTTGGTCACACGAGAATCACTAGAGTAGTCCTGGTGCAGCATTTTTTTTCTCCAGAAGAGGACCATTTCAGTTACTCTTTGTCTATCCCAGTAAGCCTGTTAAACAAAGCTTTATGTTTAACATTTGAATAAGCTTGCATTTAAAACTGAATTCCAGGTATGGATTTTTGCATATGTAGCACTACCACTGCAAAGAGATGCTGATTTTTAACTGGTTCTTCCGCAAACAGCACAGAGGCTACCAGCCACTCATACAACAATCCATTCACTCTGGCTCCTTTTTGTCTTTTTTGTGATTTATTGCTGATAAAACATCTAACGGGAGAGGGGTTAGGGGCATGAGATACTTCAAAACACTCAGCAGTAGATAGAGGACAATCCTCCTAGCAGTAGCAGTAATGGCCAATAGTAAACAGTCCAATGGCCCCACAGCTGAAGACCATGGGGCAAGTATTTGGGCATCTGGTTACCCTGCACCAGTGTGCAAATATCAGTACCCAGTGCAGCACCCAGCACACCATCTCAGGGGTCAACTTAAGATCACTACTCATGTGGCCCCAGGGCAGCTGCCTCCTCCCAGCTTCCTCCAGACACAACCCAGTGAGTGAGATGGCCTCTCAGGCCAAATCCCTTGTTGTGTGGTTCTGTAGCCAGTTCTGATCAAATTCCATTTGAGCCTTTGGTCCTGGCACCTCCAGTGTCTCAAGACTATTTACTGTATCTATATTCCAGTCCCCTTCTGGAGACCTTCCCTCCAGGGTTAGGCCGTAACATGATAAATATTCAAGCTGCTTGATTTGAATCTCCCGCCCTAAGCTCTGGAAGCTTCTTCAAGAAGCAGTGGAAGTACAGTAATCAAACTTCCAGCCTGTGAAACCCTGAACAGGCCAAAAAAAACAATTACTGCTCTCTTGATTTCAGAAGAAGCCAAACCTAAATTTTCCTAGCAACCTACGTTAGGAGGGTGCTTCACATAAATATATTGGTACAGCTTGGACCAGAGTACATACTGTATGCATATTGCATACCTGGCTGATCCCTGTGGATGAGGAGAATCATTGCAGTATCCACCAGACCACCACTACTACAGGGAACGCTTAGAATTGTTTCACAAGGAATGTGAAACGTTCTGCCTGGACAATGTGGCGATTGTAATGTCCTCACCCTGCCTTTCCACCTTGTTGAATCAGAGAACACTTGCATTCATTAAGAAATTGCAAGGCGTTCTCTTGGTGCCTGTGCCAAACAAGTGACCCCCCTTTGGTTATCATGCAGCAGGGCAGCCGATTGACATGGGACTTGGAAGAAAGCGAGAATCACTGTAGTAGCGGTGGCTACTACATTGAATCTCCACTTCCACAGAGATTGGCCAGGTTTGGAATAGGCTTACATGAAAAGGATATATATGAAAAATAGGGAAATGATCTATTCCAAAAAATATGTAAAGAAACATACCTGGAAATCAGTTTAAATAGTACTTTAATTAATTAATTAACACCTTCCCGACTGGCCTATAGCAGAATGGCGGCCAGCGGTGGCTTTCCCATCCTGACTGGATGTCACATGACGTCCTGTCAGAAAGCGCCGCTCGCGTAGCCGCACTGCTGCAGGGCCGTGCTACGGCGCGATGTGTCACCAGCTGTATCCATCTGTCACTGGCTTTGTCACTGTGGGCAAAGAGCTAAAAGGCACACAGGTGAGGCTTCACAGGTTTAGACCTCTGATGTTTCATTAAAGAGAACCTGTCACCAAGAATGTATTATATAGAGGAATTTTTTAGTAGAAAAAAATAGCTACACCCAAGCACTTAAACTCCCCTCCAAACATTTTTTTGCCCCCCCCCACCCCCCACATCCACGCATGTACAAAGTAATGTAAATGCACGTGTCAGAGGGCACCTATACAGGAAAGCATGTTACATATCGCCATGCATGCCAGAGTGAGAGCAATATATTTAGGCCCATTATTCACCTTTAACTGGTTCCCGACCGCGCGCCATGTTTTCACGGCGGCAGTCGGGGAGCCCTGCGCGAATCGCCGTAAATAAGCGGCTATTCGCATTTGGCCACCAGGGGGCGCGCGCACACCCGCCGCACTCCTGGGGAGTGTGCCCGCGGCTCGGGCGGACCCGATGTCCGCCGGCGAGCCGCGATGAGCGGCTACAGGGCAAAGAACGGGGAACCGCCGATGTAAACATGGCGGTTCCCTGCCCTGTCAGTGGGGCATGAGAGATCTACTGATCCCTGTCACTGGGATCAGTTAGATCTCTCATGCCCATGTTAGCCCAACCCCCCCACAGTAAGAACACACCCAGGGAACACAGTTAACCCCTAGATCTCCCCCTGCAGGTTAACCCCTTCACTGCCAATGACATTTATACAGTAATCAATGGACATTTAAATTTCTGATCGCTGAATAAATGTCATTGGTCCCAAAAAAGTGTCAAAATGTTCCGACATGTCCCCCCCAATATCGCATTACCGCTAAAAATCGCAGATTGCCGCCATTACTAGTAAAAAAAAAAAAACCCCAGAAATGAATTCTCATCATCCGTAAACGCGGCCACTTTTGCGCAAACCAATCAATAAACACCAATTGCGATTTTTTTTATCGCAAATATGAGGAAGAATATAAATCGGCCAAAAACGGTGAAAAAAATGTTTTTTTATAATTTTTTTTTGGATTTGAATTTTAGCAAAAAGTAAGAAATTTGGGTTTTTTTGCAAAATGATCGCTCTTCTTTTGTTTATAGCGGCGATAAGAAATGACGCAGAGGCGATCAAATACCACCAAAAGAAAGCTCTATTTGTGGGAAAAAAAGGACGCAAATTTTGTTTGGGTACAACGTCGCACGACCGCGCAATTGTCCGTTAAAGCGACGCAGCGCCGAATCGCAAAAAGTGTTCTGGTCCTAAAGTGCAAAATTCTTCCGGGGCTGAAGTGGTTAAAGCTTTGCCTATAACAATTGTCAGGCATCAAATTTTGTCGCTGTTTCACGGGCACAAGCAATTTTAAGGCTTGACATGTTGGGTATCTATTAACATGTCGCAGCCTCTTTTTTATATATTACGAAAAAAAAGTAATATATTGCGTTTACGCATCCTAAAACTAGCTTTAGTGTACTTTTTACTGAAATGTTGTGTATTATAAGCTGCTGTGGCATAAAAAAATTTTAATTACTACTGTTCTATTCCTTAGGGTTCCCCCCAAATATCTATTTTTTTGTATGCTGTGGTCCTGACCAGACCTTTTGGGTTGGTGAACCCCATCCTCCTTAATTACCCCCAATCAGTGTCCACCTGATCCATGGGATGTGTCCTCTGGTCTCCCATAAAGAGAGGCGTTGGCTTCCATGGTTTAAGAGATATGAGCATTCACTCTAAGGTTAGTGTAGGAACCCACTAATAAAATGGGGTACTTCGCAGCAGTCAGGGGGCTTAAGCACTTCATGGCCATTCAGTGTGACCAAACCCCCGGATTTTTGCATTTTTTGCTATATACGTTTAGATGCTTTTAAACAGCCTGGCAGGAGTATGTATCATGTGTGCGCTGTAATATGTAGTTTTTTGTCTGTTGGTCTTTACAAGCAGCACCATGCGTTTGGTAGGGTGTTCCCCCCAAATATCTATTTTTTTGTATGCTGTGGTCCTGACCAGACCTTTTTTATGTGGTGAACCCCATCCTTCTTAATTACCCCCAATCAGTGTCCACCTGATCCATGGGATGTGTCCTCTGGTCTCCCATAAAGAGAGGCGTTGGCTTCCATGGTTTAAGAGATAGGAGCATTCACTCTAAGTTTAGTGTAGGAACCCACTGGTAAAACGGGGTACTTTGCAGCAGTCAGTGGGCTTAAGAACTTCATGGCCATTCAGTGTGACCAAACCCCCGGATTTTTGCATTTTTTGCTATATACGTTTAGATGCTTTTAAACAGCCTGGCAGGAGTATGTATCATGTGTGCGCTGTAATATGTCGTTTTTTGTCTGCTGGCCTTTACAAGCAGCACCATGCGTTTGGTAGGGTGTTCCCCCCAAATATCTATTTTTTTTTTCTATTCCTTAGGGTGTCTGCTCTCAGAAAATATATAAAGTTTTTTTTTTTCCCCCTAATCCTTAGGCCTAAAATTACTTTTTACGTGTGTACACCGAGTTTTTGAACAGCAGTGTTTTTTTTTTCAATGGACCAAAAACATTGGTGAGCCACAATTTTGCGTGTTTGAGCAGTAGAGTTTTTTTCCTCAATGGATCTAAAAGGTCCACAAACGTTGGTGAGCATCGTTTTTACATGTTTTTGAGCGTTTTTACAGCTCAAAAACGCCCCAGCTAAAAACAGTTGATAACAGCCTATGTGTGCATGAACACATAGGATAACATGGAGAGGTGAGTTCCGCTGCTCCAGGTGAATGGGTTCTGGCAGGGTGGACCCCAATGAGTGCTAGCCACAGCTCTTCTCCGTCTGGCTATGTAGAAAAAGGAATGACTGCACCTCAAAGGAAGTCCGAAAAAGTATCTTAGTTTATTGAAGCATCAAATGGCATGGTACAGGATGAACCAGGTCAAAGGCAGACGCATTTCATACTTAATAACAGTGCTTATTCATCAAATGCAATGAATAAGCACTGTTGTTAAGTGTGAAACGTGTCTGCCTTTGACCTGGTTCATCCTGTACCATGCTAATTTGATGCTTCAATAAACGAAGATAATTTTTCGGACTTCCTTTGAGGTGCAGTCGTTCCTTTTTCTACATAGGACAACATGGTGGGGAGTTAATTGACTGTAGGCAAAAACATCTGAAGCTAATAACAGCAGCTGTAAAAACGTCCGAAAACGTCCTGTGTGCATGAGGCCTAAGGACCATGTTTTTTATTTGCAATGTGCTATGTATGAGCAACAGAAGAGGAAATCTATGATCTGTGAATCTTATGGCAAATCCACCCTATAATTTGTCTCACCAGTCCTATTTTGCATTTCTGTGCTCTGCCATAAAAGTTACTTACGAAAATAAAATCTCTTCCTTCTTCACCGAACTAAAATATTTGGACATGGCATATGCAATTGTAGATTTAAACAAATTCATTTCACTGTTGTCCCAGGTATACTGTTAATATACAAAATATTTGATGTTAGAAAAATTATCATTTTATATATATATATATACACACACATATATATTACACACATCATCGTATACTGTATATATACAGTATATTGTGACGAAGAGAGAAGGTACAAGAAAGTCTGGACAGGTTCAATGGGCGCATCTGGCAGGCAGCCAAATATGATGTCACAAGTTAGATTTTCCACAGTGCTAAATGAAGCCTACATGGTGTTGGCACTTAAGTTATTTGGCAGAGTTAGTGGCAAGGGGCAGTAGAATCTTTCCACTCTATTCCTTGGTAAGTAAGCACTAACACTAATGACATTTTTAGATGTCTGTAAGGAGGTATTTCTTCCAAAGCGGCATTCTTCTCACAGATACCCATAGTAATGGAGTCTTATACACTGGCCACCAAATAAATGGAACATTCTTTCCACTGACCACCAATGTAACAGTAAATTATCTCTACTAATAAGGGGGCACTACTCTCTGACCGCCAAATTAAGGGAACACTTCTCAGCTAACCTCTAATGTTAAGGGGGTCCTATGCCATGCATTGACTACCAATACAAGGCAGCAGTAAACTGACCACTAAATAAGGGAATACTTTTCTGATTACTACCAATAAAAAGGAGTACTACACTGTCTACCAATGTAAAATTGCACTTCACTGTTCACCAGTGTAAGTGGGAATCTCTCCACTGACCGTAAAGAGGGTCCTACACTGACTATCAATATAAGGAGGCACCACTAAATGTAAGGGGTCCTAAATGAGACAGGTAGCAGTATTTTTTTCCTGCTAACTACCAATGTAAGGGGGTACTTCTCAGATAATCTTGGTTGTAAAGAGGGCTTCTCTGTCATTGACCACTAATGTAAGGGAACACTTTCCTCTGACCCCCTAAAAGAGGGCATTTCTCCACAGACTACCAAGGTAAAGGGACACATTATTTTTCTGGCCATTAGTATCACTTACTTCAGTTCATGATTATTTCTAAAACTACTTTTTTTTGTATAGAAAGGGGTGTTAAAACCATTTCTGCTCTGGTAATTAAACACCCTAGCTATTCCCTTATTCTTTAATTTATACAATGCTTAACTTACTGATCACTTTCATGTACAATGAGCTATAGATATATTAATTTTGAGGGGTTCCTGGACCTGAAGGTTCTTCCACTGAAAAAGGATGAGAAAGGCTGGCTTAGACCAATCCAAAAACAACAAACCTGTTTATAGATTAGACCAAGCCAAAATTACAATCCAAGACAGTAAACTCACATTAATGTGTATGCACGTACAGTATATAGGTATTATTGAATCAAACTTTACACTTCCTTCTGTTGTGCTATGTCTTTTTTTATTTAAATGTAACCTGTTGTTCACCCATGCTAGGCAAAATAACGAGCTCACTTCACGAGAGGCATCATAAGTGGTCTTCTTTACAAACCTGTTGCCAGATCCCCCCAAAATTTATGATATTTCCAAGTATGGGGAAACAGACGACATTCGTCCCACCACACAGTGCAGTGCTGGATGCCTGACCAGCCAATCACCAAGCTTCCACTTTCATAAACTCTAAACTAACACAGGAATTTTCTAAACGTAGAAAAAGCTTTTGGTGCCTCCTATAAAGTTAACCTGCTAGTTTGCCTAGCGCAGGTTCCCCTTATACCTTCATAATAAATGTATATGTAAATAAATGCAAGATAAATGAAAAATTAAGTTGACATGCTCTAGATATTTTTTAACTGATAAAACAAGATGAGCTGCACCCTTACCGCTTGTTCTCCTAGTCCAGCTTTCAGACTAATCCTTACTTTTAATGAATTTTCTGTAACTGAAAATCACAGAAAAAATGTAATTGTTAGTTTTGCATTTAAGGTACCTTCACAAACAATTGATATATGGTAAGGAAGAATAGCCTTCCAGCCACACAAGTGGACTTTCCTTAATGTACATAACATAACTGGCTACTAACATTTATGGGTAAAGTTGATCCGGGGAAATCCGATTGCCTCTCGGGGGACCAGGAAGGAATTTTTCCCCCGCTATAGCAAATTGGATCATGCTTTGCTGGAGTTTTTTGCCTTCCTCTGGATCAACTGTGGGTGAAGGATTGGGTATATGGGATTGTATGGTTTTATATATATATATATATTTTTTTTTTTTTGGTTGAACTAGATTGACTTTTTTCAACCTGACTAACTATATAACTATGTGACTACACATAGGACTAAAAGCATCCACCATATTTTAGGATCACAATGGAATTGCACCAACTCCTATGGACTGTATAGTACCATTCGGCAGGGAACATTTTCTCACTGCATGCTTTAAACTTACTGATACTAATATGCTGATATGGTCAGCATAGGTAAAGTATGTACTCACTACTCCAGGCCTTTCTTATGACCAAAAATGATTGATTACACTATTTTTCCAACTGAGGTTGCCAGCTATGAAGTAATATATGTACAGTAAAAATGAAAATAAATGCTAATTTATGTTTCAGTTAGAGTGGGCAAGAATTTCAATTTCTTTCAGGTTTTTATTTCTGTCTGTGACCCCCACTGGGGAGGTCTTTCCTCACATCCTGTTTTTATACTCACATCTCCATGTCTCCTATCTTCTCTACTTTTAAGCACCGCAGCCTCTAAGACTCTTGCATTCAATACTTCTGAGAGTGGCAGATGCTTATGTTCCCTGCCACCAGAAAAATGCTTTGCATGCTTGTGGGCATGATCAATAAAGTGGATGTTGCTTCAAGGTTAATGGCTTTTAGTATGCTACTTTTCCCCTTTTGTTTGTTATGGTTTAGACAAAATAGGGTCTGAAGAGGCACTTACTAAAGAGATTGTGGGAGTAAAATAAGCCCATTTTTTGTGTCAATGGCAATTAGGCCTCATGCACACAGGACGTTTTTGGATGTTTTTACAGCAGCTGTTTTTAGCTGTGGATATTTTTCTACAGTCAATGAACCCCCTAGCATGTTATCCTATGTGTTCATGCACACATAGGCTGTTATCAACTGTTTTTGGCTGGGGCGTTTTTGAGCTGTAAAAAAAAGCAAGATCAGTGGGTTCTGAGAGACGTTTTTGAGCTGTAAAAACGCTCTAATGCTGAAAAGCACAATAACGTTGCTTAACGTTGTATACACAGCGTTAAGCCTTGTCAGGCGTTTCTGTCTCTATTCAAAATCAATGGTTCCCTATGGCCCATTGATTGGAATAGAAGTCGCACTAGAAATTGGATAATGATGATCCGACTGGCGGCATGACTTGTGTGCAGAGGATCTTGAAGGGGAACCCCACAAAAAATTGTAAAAAAATTAGCATGGGGTTCCCCTCAGGAGCATATGGATTTTAAGGGGAACCCCAATGCCCCAAAAAAATGGGTGGGGGGGGGCGGGATCTCTGGGCTTCCAGATTCCGATAAGCTCCCCGCCTGCAGACCCCAACAACCACCGGCAAGGGTTGTCGGGAAGAGGCACTCGTCCTCATAAACATGGGGACAAGGTGCTTTGGGGTGGGGTGCGCAGTGTCCCCCTTGCCCCAAAGTACCCATACTCCCCATGTTGAGGGCATGCGGCTTGGTATGGTCAAGGAAGGGGGGCTCCCCACCCCTCCCCACCCCCTTTCCTGGCCTGCCAGGCTGCATGCTCGGATAAGGGTCTGGTATAGATCTTGGGGGGCCTTTTTTTTTGGCGTTGTATTCCCCTTAAAATCCATATTACACCGAAGGGTCTGGTATGCTCCTGAGGGGGAACCCCGCTCAATTTTTTAAAAAAGTTTTTGTGGGGTTCCTATTCAAGATCCTCTGCACACAAGTCCTTGCGCAAGACGGATCATCATGATCATCAGGCCTTAAATTCACTCCCCGCATTGGTGTCAGTCCCAGCAATTATGACCAGTAGCATGTGTCAGGGCCAGCAATAACCCCCAACATGATTCTGGCCCAACAATAACCCCCAATATAAGTCCAGGCCAACAATACCCCTCTGCAAGGGTCAAGGCCAACACTAATCTCCAGTGAGTGTCAGGGCCCCCTCACAGGCACAAATTCACACAGCACAAATCCCCCTTTCCTCCCCTGTGTCAAACAAGTACTTATCTCCCTTCAACACAATCTCCCTCCAGCACAATTCCCCATCACGCCATAACAATACACAAGTCTCACTCCAGAACAAACACCCCCCCCCACATCTAAAAGATCAGATCTTCCTCTATCAGAAATTTCCTCTCCTCAGTACATACCTCTCTTATGCAGACCATTAACCCTCAGATACTGAGCGGCACCCTGTGCACAGTGAGGGGCCTTCCTATGCTCTGATCCGCATTGTAGCTGGATTTAGACAGGACCGCAGCATTGCAGGGATTTCTGTGTACTATCACAATGCAGGCACCAAAAAGGAGACCTGGGCTACGTGTTGGCAGACTTTTTTTGGCAGGTGTTATTTATGTACACCCCTGCCTGCTGCCTTATCCTGTCCCTGTTGAAGTTGGGGTCCAAGGAAGGAGCTACAGCACACAGCAGCAACCACAGATATTTGACTCTACTAGAAGTGTTAAATGCTGAAGGGCCTGATAAAGGTCTCAGGAGAGGAATAGATGAATGGTAGGAAAGAGGACTGCCAGAAAGGTGAGTATAATACCTCTTCCATTGTACGGACATGCCATTGGGAATTTTTCAGGGAACTAGCAGGTTCCCTTTAAACCTTCCATTGAAAAATAAATTATTACTACTGTTTGATGTCAACATTTGCATAAATTAACCACTTCTCTTTAGGTGGACGTCATATGACGTCCTGCCTTTGAGTGGTGATATCTGAATGGTGCCTGCAGCTACAGGCACCATTCAGATATTGTTTTTTTTAGCCGGCAATCCTGTGTTTGATAAAAGTGGTCTTAGCAGTGGTTTCGCCACAAGATCACTTTTATCAGCGACGGGAGAGGTGCCCCCCCTCCCGCCGCTTTCCCGTCATCTCCGCCGCTTACCGGACCCTGCCAGCGGAGATGATCCGATCTGTCCCCCCCAGTGTCCGTGAGCCGACTGAGTGGCTGAAGCCGCTCACTCGGCTCCATAATACGGCAGGGCGGAAATTACGTCATAAGTCACTTCCGCCCAACAGTCTTAAAGTGCCCATTTTTTTTTTTTGGACTGTCATTTTTTTCAAATAATTTTTTTTTTTGCATTTTACTGTAAATATCCTTTTTTTGGCCCCAGATCTCATATTTAAGAGGTCCTGGCATGCTTTTTTCTATTACAAGGAATGTTTACATTTCTTGTAATAGGAATAAAAGTGATATCATTTTTTTTTAAAAAAAGAACAAAATAAATAATTAATTTTTTTTTTTTAAAGTGCTCCGTCCCCCCGAGCGAGCGCATACTTAAGTCCCGCCCACATTCTAAAACGGTGTTCAAACCACACATGTGAGGTATCGCCGCAATCGTTAGAGTGAGAGCAAGAATTCTAGCACTAGACTTCCTCTGTAACTCAAAACTGGTAACCTGTAGAATATTTTAAACGTCGGCAATGGAGATTTTTAAGTTGCAAAGTTTGTCGCCATTCCGTGAGCGGATGCAATTTTGAAGCATGACATGTTGGGTATCATTTTACTCAGCGTAACATTATCTTTCACGATATGGAAAAAAATTTGCCTAACTTTACTGTTTTCTTATTTTTTAACTAAAAAAACAGAATTTATTGAAAAAAAAAGCACGCTTGGAAGACCGCTGCACAAATACGGTGTGACATAAAGTTTTACAATGACTGACATTTTATTCTCTAGGGTGTTAGAGAAAAAATATAATGTTTGGGGGTTCTAAGTAATTTTATAGCAAAAAAAAAAAACAGTTTTTAACTCGTAAACACTGAACCCAAAAAACAGGCTCGGTATGGAAGTAGCTAAAGAGCAGTTGTTTCTTCAGATGCAGTTCCTTAAAAAGGGGGTGTACTGGACCCTACAACCCATTCAAATTTACAAAGTGCTAATATCTTTATGTAATTGGGGAAAGGTTCAGTTTAAGATGTTAGGGGTCACTGTACAGTCATGTAGAATATATGCCCTATAATAACATAGCATGAAGTGGCCTATGAAAACCTCTGAGAGCTTATAGAGAAATATGTCTTTGAAGGATGAAAACTACACTTGTGTTCTTAGCATAGCTACTAGACATATGATGAAAGTTAGAGACTGTCATTGATAGCAAAGTAATATCCTGCTTACATGGGTCCTCTACTTTAGTCCACCCGGGTGTCCTCCCTTCAGCTTTGTTATTGCTTTGTAGCCATTCATATAAAGGTTGGAAGTAACTCAGTAGAGGTTTGGCATTCATCTTCAGCTCCCCTGTTATGCTCTCCAGGGCTTCAGTCCAAGGTTTTGAATTCCCCAGTTCTAACATAGACCTGCAGGAGTTTGTTGGAATTAATCAAACTGTGAGAAAACAATGCTTATTTTTTAAAACATAGTGAAAACAGAAATAATGCACTCATATTTCACTCACTTTAATTTATTGCCTGCTGCTGTGGAGTTTGTGATGTCACAGGAATGAAGAGGACCAATGTGATTGGCAGCCTTACAAAGAGCATCCTGAAACTGGAACTGGTAAATGGTTCTGGTATAATACCTGAATAGGAAGGAAATGTGCATGTTACAAAATGAGGAGATCAACAATGAAGTACATGTAAATAGCAAAAAGTTCAGTTTGTTTGCAAAGATGTGTAATGATTTGAAATTTTGGGGTAATATGACAACAATTCGTTTTTAATATCAATATGGCATCTGTAACAAGGGAATCTTTCCAGTGTTCAGATACATTGCTAGAAGATCCCCAAGATTAGTGAGCTGGGATTGATAGCTAGATGTTAACAGATAAGTTGCTAAGCCAGGCCCTTAATTTATGAAAGTTGGACAGGAGGACAGAAGGACCCAGCATCAGTAATAGAAACAAGATATACCTGTGCTCAGATCCCAATAGCTTTACATGCATATAATCTACCAGGTGCTAAAGTTTACTTACTTACTACATTAGTATTGTGATCTTTGAATAACAAATATTTCATCAGTCGGCTGTGTTACTGTTCAATACTGAACAGGAGCCTCCTAAACACTTAGGACCCTTTCACATGGACAATCCCATCAGGTCCACCTGTCAATTTTTCAGGCGGACCTCATCGGAAGGTCCATACATTCCCATGGACAGGTGGGTGTAAACGGAGTCGTGTCTGTTTACACCTGCCGATCTCCAGGTCAGATCCAGTCTGCTAAAAAAATGGAAGGGGATCTGTCCTCTTCTGTTAAAGCGGAGTTCCACTAGATTTTTGGTTTATTAAAAGTCAGCAGCTATAAAAAGTGTAGCTGCTGACTTTTAATAAACAGTAACTTACCTGTCTCCCGGTCCAGCGACGGCTGCGCCCGAAGCCTCGCTCATCTCCCCCTCCTCCCTGCGGCGCCGGCATTTCAGGTGTGGGCGCCGGCCGTGGCTTCACGGCCGGGCACGCACTGCGCATGCACGAGTCGCGCTGCGCGTTGCCAGTGGCCAGGCAATCTTCTGGGACCTGTGACGTGTCCCAGAAGATTGCAAGGAGGGAGGGGCCGCCTAGGAGGAGAGGAGGAGTCGCCTAGGCGGCCCAGAGGCGGAAGGTGGAAGAGGGACAGGAAGTCCCTCTGAAACCTGGGGACACACTCCCCCCCCCAAAAAAATTACATGCCAAATGTGGCATGTAAGGGGGTGAGGAGTGCTTAAAGCGGTAGTTCCATTTTTGGGTGGAACTCCGCTTTAAGGTCAATGGATCGGAGGGTTGTGAATTGTAAATGGACAGTAGAGCCCCTTTACTCCTGGCTGCCCATAGAGCAGAGCAGGCTCTGTCCGTGTCTGCTCTGCAGTAACTGACCAGACATGGATGTGTCATCCAGCAGCTCTGCTCTGATCAGCAGGGAATCTGTGAGCTGCTGATAGGAACGGAATCCGCCCCGTGTGAAAAGGGCCTTATCTATTTTGAATCCCCAGTAGAAAAACTATGAACAACTATGAACCAACACCAAAAAAACTTACTGTTAATGGACTACCATGGACATTATATATGCTATGTAAATTAAAAGATATGTATATTGTATATCAATAAAACCTGAAAACATAAATAATACACTGTCAGCTGCTATGTTCCCAAAAAGAGGCCAGTTATTATACTAACATTAAAAAGACACTAGTATACCTGATCTCTTTAAACCCACCCACTGTAGGCCCTCAATCTCATGAATATATACAATATGGTGTTGGATAATATGGGTGCCCAAATGTCAACTGGTATAATGGAACAGCACAGTACATTTGAAATTTTACTGACACAATACCTGATAAATGAATAATCATTAGCGACGTGGAACAGAGCAGCAGGATCACAGTATGTCTCATCATGACCAACTGGCTCCACTACACCGACAAGGTCTCGCCTAATAGAAAAATGAAGTGTAAGAGAATCATATAAACATACTACAAAAGAGGAAATAACACACTGGTGCTATCCTGTTTAATGTAATTAAATGCACATGGGCCCTCATGTAGAATGCTTAGGGAATCCTTAGAGGTCTCATCCTCATGGTTCTTCGTCATTACAAAAGGCTTTACCTGAATGTTATGTGAAGTGGTCATTGTCCTAATAAATAATCTGTTATATTCAAATGGGTTTCACACCAAACGGAATATTCTATGGGTGAGATTTACTAAAACTGTTTAGAACAAACCCTCAAATGGGACTTTATAGAGCATTTACTCCACAACATAATTGATTCAAAATGTATGTAAAAAATCTAATATTTTATTGACAATGGTTAAAAAATGAAGTCAGTATACCAATAACAAATATGATACAATGATTTGGCACTAAATATCATGGGTTCAGATACCAAAAGACACCACTTATTGAAAATCACTCATGTACAGATTGAACAGAGTGCTCAGGGGAAAGTGGCAACAGTATATTTAGTATCATTAATAAATTATCAGAGAGAGATTTTCATATACTTCAGGAACTAAAAACAAGGAATATGTTGCTGTTGCTGGCCTTGAACGGTCCACAGAAGGTGGAGGGCACAACAGGTCCAACCCACTCCTCCAAAAGGGGGCAAAGGCAACCAACCTCCAAAGCGTCACCAACCAAAAAGCCCATGGTTGTATGAATCCTTCAATACATTGGAAATGGATGAAGGGGCGGGGCCTGAAGGTCCCAATATGGCCAATCATGCCTGTGGATCAATTTTCTTGCTGATATGGCTTGGAGAATTAGTATATAATGGCTTAAAAGTGTAAATGCAGTCCACCAGAAAGGAGTGTACTGGAAGCTCACAAATGCATTGGCATTATCTGGACATATAAGTCACAAATCCCCATGTCAGGCCGCCGATCAGTAGACCTTTACTAAAACTGGAGCGTGAAAAATCTGGTGCAGCACTGCATAAAAACCAATTGGCTTCCAGGTGCATGCACAGCTGCACCAGATTCTGAGTGCTCCAGTTTTAGTAAATCTCCCACTATGTGGCATATGCTGTTGGAGAAAGCATTCAGACTTAACATTTAAAGTTATGATCGGATTACACCGCTCATCAATAAAGAGCCTAAAAAATACACACATAATAGCTGTGTATTACACGAGCTGCAAAGAGGGTTTTGATTGCCCTTTAAACGCCTCATCTCCCCCAGTTCCTCTTCAAGCTTTATCTACACAAAAAAATTTAAATTGAAGTAAACATTAAGAGGGAGATTTACTAAAGCTGCTGTACCCAGAATCTGGTGCAACTGTGTATAGTAACCAATCAGCTTCTAGGTTTTATTGTCAAAGCTTAACCACTTGCCGACCGCCGATCGGCATCTGACGGCGGCAAAGTGGCTCGTTCCCGCAAATCGCCGTCATACGACGGCGGCTGCGGGAACGAGTTTAGTGAGCGCGCGCGTGCCGCCGGAGGCGCGACCGCGCGCTCACTGTGTCCAGGGGGGGCCAGGGAGCGGGTGCGGCGGCTTCGATTGCCGCCGGCCACCAGCGATGGCCCCCCCGGAGCGAATGAGCGGAGGTCCGTGTATGTAAACAGGGGACCTGTGTCACTCGCGCGCCAGCGCGGAGGCCGCCGTGCGCGCGCGAGTGATTTGAGCAAGGGCGTCGGCGGCAGCATACTGCCGCTAAACGCCCTTGCTCGGTGAAACGGCGGCAGTCTACGGCTAGCCGCCAGCCGTTCACCAATTCGAAACTGTTATTTTGGATCTTCGACTAACCAATGATATGTGTCAACGTGGTCTAAGACCCATGTCGTCGAAATCATTTAGAGGGAGAATTACAAATGAAGTTAAATTTAAAAAAACACATCTATTTCGAACTTCTCCTTGACCCCCTCTA
>BLSH010303093.1:528513-548015 GCA_018402905.1 Glandirana rugosa | reverse complement strand
CATCAGCGTACCCGAATACCTGTCACCTGCCCATCTGAGTACCCAAGTACCTGTCACCAGCCCATCAGCGTACCCGAGTACCTGTCACCAGCCCATCAGCGTACCCGAGTACCTGTCACCAGCCCATCAGAGTACCCGAGTACCTGTCACCAGCCCATCAGAGTACCCGAGTACCTGTCACCAGCCCATCAGAGTACCCAAGTAACTGTCACCTGCCCATCAGAGAACCCGAGTACCTGTCACCAGCCCACCAAAGTACCAGAGTACCTGTCACCTGCCCATTAGAGTACCTGAGTACCTGTCACCAGCCCATCAGAGTACCTGAGTACCTGTCACCAACCCATCAAAGTACCCAAGTACCCAAGTACCTGTCACCAACCCATTAAAGTACCCGAGTACCTGTCACCAGCCCATCAGAGTACCTGTCACCTGCTCATCAAAGTACCTGGGTACCTGTCACCAGCCCATCAGAGTACCCGAGTACCTGTCACCAACCCATCAAAGTACCCAAGTACCTGTCACCAGCCCATCAGAGTGCCCTAGTACTTGTCACCAGCCCATCAGAGTAACAGAGTACCTGTCACCTGCCAATTTGAGTATCTGAGTACCTGTCACCAGCCCATCAGAGTACCCGAGTACCTTTTACCAGCCCATCAGAGTACCCAAGTAACTGTCACCTGCCCATCAGAGAACCCGAGTACCTGTCACCAGCCCACCAAAGTACCCGAGTACCTGTCACCTGCCCATTAGAGTACCTGTCACCAGACCATCAGCGTACCCGAATACCTGTCACCTGCCCATCTGAGTACCCAAGTACCTGTCACCAGCCCATCAGCGTACCCGAGTACCTGTCACCAGCCCATCAGAGTACCCGAGTACCTGTCACCAGCCCATCAGAGTACCCGAATACCTGTCACCAGCCCATCAGAGTACCCGAATACCTGTCACTTGCCCTTCAGATTACCCGAGTACCTGTCACCAACCCATCTGAGTAACCAAGTACCTATCTGCAGCCCATCAGAGTACCCAAGTACCTTTTACCAGTCCATCAGATTACCCGAGTGCCTGTCTCCAGCCCATCAAAGTACCCGAGTACCTATCTGCAGCCCATGCCTTATAGAATATACCTCGGGTGTTTGCGTTCCAAAATGGGGTCATTTTTGGGGTAATTCCACTGTCCTGGTATGAATGAAATTTTAAGTGTAATTTATGCTCCTAGAACGTCTGACAGTGCTCCCTGCATGTTCGGCCTCTGTATGTGACCAGGGTGTGAAAAAGTCTCACGCGTGTGGTATCGCCATACTCGGGACGAGTAGCAGAATATATTTTGGGAGTTAATTTTTGCTATGTACATGCTATGTGTTAGAAATATCTTATAAATCGACCACGTTGTGTAAAAATAAAAGCATTTTCATTTTCTTTCCACGTTTTTCGAAGACTAAAATGAACCATTCAAAAGACTCACAATGCCTCATAGAATATACGTTGGGGTGTTTGCTTTGCAACATGGGGTCATTTTGTGGGTAATTCCCCTGTCCTGGTGCTCCAGGACCTTCAAAAGTGTAATAGGATATTTAGGAAATGCCTGACAGTGCTCCCTGCATGTTGGACCCCTCTATGTGGCCAGGCTGTGAAAATGTCTCACACATGTGGTATCGTCATACTCGGGACGAGTAACAGAATATATTTTGGGGGGTTATTTTTGCTATATACATGCTATGTGTTTGAAATATCATATAAATTGACCACTTTGTGAAAATCAAATACGTTTTCATTTTCTTTCCACGTATTCCGAAGACTAGTGGAAAAAAATGAAACGTACAAAAGACTCATAATGCCTCATAGAATATAGGTTGGGATGTTTGCTTTCCAAAATAGGGTCATTTTGTGGGTAATTCTCTTGTCCTGGTGCTGCAGGGCCTTCAAAATTGTAATAGGTGGTTAGGAAATCATATGTGTTATGCTTCTAGAACGCCTGACGGTGCTCCTTGCATGTTGGACCTCTCTATGAGGCCAGGCTGTTTAAAGGTCTCACACGTCATATTGCCATACTCTGGATGAGTAGCAGAATATATTTTGGGGGGTAATTTTTGCTATGTACATGCTATGTGTTAGAAATATCTTATAAATTGACCACTTTGCTTACAAATAAAAGCATTTTCATTTTCTTTCACGTTTTTCGAAGACTTGTGGAAAAAAATGAACCATTCAAAAGATTCATAGATTATACGTTGGGGTGTTTGCTTTCCAAAATGGAGTCATTTTGTGGGTAATTCCATTGTCCTGGTGCTCCAGGGGTTTCCAAATTGTAATATATCATTAGGAAATTAGATGTGAAAATTCTGGTCCTAGAATGCATGAAGGTGCTCCCTGCATGTTGGACCTCTCTATGTGGCCAGGCTGTGAAAAAGTCTCACACATGTGGTATCGCCATACTCGGGGCGAGTAGTAGAATGTATTTTGGGGTGTAATTGGAAGTATGCATATGCTGTGTGTGAGAAATAACTTGTTGTTATGACAATTTTGTGCAAAAAGTACAACTGCAAAAAACTTGCTATGCCTCATACTAAATACCTTGGAATGTCTACTTTTCAAAAAGGGGTCATTTGGGGCTATTTGTACTTTCCCGACATTTCGGGGCCTCAAGAATTGAGATAGATACATCAGGTGTGATCAATTTTCAATGATTGGCGCCATAGCTTGTAGACTCTATAACTTTCACACAGACCAAATAATATACACTTATTTGGGTTATTTTTACCAAAGATAGGTAGCAGTATAGGTTTTGGCCCTGATTTATGAACAAAAATTACATATTTGCAAAATTGTATCATAGAAACTAAAAAAAAGTGTTTTTTTTTCAAAATTGTCGCGCTTTTTTCACTTATGTCGCAAAAAATAAAAAACCCAGAGGTTATTAAATACCACCTAAAGAAAACTCTATTTGTGTGAAAACAATGATAAAAAATTTGTTTGGGTATAGTGTAGCATGAGAGAGTAATTGTCATTCAAAGTGTGAGAGCGCAGAAAGCTGAAAATTGGTCTGGGCAGGAAGGGGGTATAAACATCCTGTATTGAAGTGGTTTAATACTATTCATAATCCCCCAGTAGCAGCTCAGTTTATATAATTCACAACATAACAAAATGTTATAATTCCAAATTTAGTGCAGCGCTACTACTGTGCAAAAAATCATATTTATATTATGACACCCTGTCACCTGAAAACTTTCCCATGCTGGAAATTATGTGCATAAAAACTGTAGGTACAGTACATTGTACATTGTAGCAAAGTGTCATTCCTTCAGTTTTGTCACATAAAAAGATATAATAAAATATTTACAGAAATATGAGGGTGTACTCACTTTTGTGAGATACTGTATATATACGTATACTGTGATACTCTGTCACCCCAAAACTTTTTTTTTCCCAATGCACATAACTTCATGTGCAGAAAAAACCCTTCTTATGTGTCCATGTAATGAATACACCACCTCCAACAAGCTTCACATACATTATACAGTATCTCACAAAAGTAAATACACCCCTCACATTTTTGTAAATATTTTATTATTTCTTTTCATGTGACAACACTGAAGAAATGCCATTTTGCTACAATGTAAAGTAGTGAGTGTGCAGCTTGTATAACAGTGTAAATTTGCTGTCCCCTCAAAATAACTCAACACAGCCATTAATGTCTAAACTGCTGGCAACAAAAGGGAGTACACCCCTAAGTGAAAATGTCCAAATTGGGCCCAAAGTGTCAATTTTTTTGTGGCCACCATTATTTTCCAGCACTGCCTTAACCTTCTTGGGCATGGAGTTCACCAGAGATTCAGAGGTTGCCACTGAAGTCCTCTTCCACTCCTCCATGATGACATCACAGAACTGGTGGATGTTAGAGATCTTACGCTCCTCCACCTTCCGTTTGAGGATGCCCCACAGATGCTCAATAGGGTTTAGGTCTGGAGACATTCTTGGCCAGTCCTTTACCCTCAACTTCTTTAGCAAGGCAGTGGTCATCTTGGAGGTGTGTTTGGGGTCGTTATCATGTTAGAATATTGCCCTGCGGCCCAGTCTCCAAAGGGAGCTGATCATGCTCTGCTTCAGTATGTCACAGTACATGTTGGCATTCATGGTTACCTCAATAAACAGTAGCTCCCCAGTGCTGGCAGCAATTATGCAGCCCCAGAACATGACACTCCCACCACCATGCTTGACTGTAGGCAAAACACACTTGTCTTTGTATTCCTCACCTGGATGCCTCCACACACGCTTGACAACATCTGAACCAAATCAGTTTATCTTGGTCTCATCAGACCACTGGATATGGTTCCAGTAATCCATGTCCTTAGTCTGCTTGTCTTCAGCAAACTGTTTGCAGGCTTTCTTGTGCATCATCTTTAGAAGAGGCTTCCTTCTGGGATGACAGCCATGCAGACCAATTTGATGCAGTGTGCAGCGTATGGTCTGAGCATTGACAGGATGATCCCCCACCCGTTAAACCTCTGCAGCAATGCTGGCAGCACTCATAAGTCTATTTCCCAAAGACAACCTCTGGATATGATGCTGAGCATGTGTACTCAACTTCTTTAGTCAACCATGGAGAGGCCTGTTCAGAGTGGAACCGGTCAAACCTGTTAAACCACTGTATGGTTTTGGCCACCGTGCTGCTGCTGCTCAGTTTCAAGGCCTTGGAAAACTTCTTATAGCCTAGGCCATCTTTATGTAGAGAAACAATTCTTTTTCTCAGATCCTCAGAGAGTTCTTTGCCATGAGGTGACATGTTGAACTTCCAGTGACCAGTATGAGAGAGTGAGAGCGATAACACCAAATTTAACACACCTGCTCCCCATTTACACCTGAGACCTTGTAACACTAACGAGTCACATGACACCGGGGAGGGAAAATGGCTAATTGGGCCCAATTTGGACATTTTCACTTAGGGGTGTATGTGTGCTATGTGTTAAGGTATTTTGAGAGGACAGCAAATTTACACTGTTATACAAGCTGTACATTCACTACTTTACATTGTAGCAAAGTGTGTTTTTGCACTATACTTTTTGCTCACTAAATTTGGAATTATAAACTGTTATGTAGTGAATGGCATAAACTGTGTGCTGCTACTGGGAGATTATTAATATTATTTAAGGTACAGTATAGCAGCACAGATGAGGTTTTAAAATTTATTTTGAATTTAAACTGCAAATAAAGACTGGAAAAAAGTTTTGGGGTGACAGAATGTCACAATATGATTTTTTTGCACAGCAGTAGTGCTGCATTAAATTTGGATGTATAAAAAAAGGCTGCAGACTGTGCAGAGAATTGCCTTTTTACCATCTCTGCTGATAATAAAAACAAAATGTGTAAGCCACTGCCAGCTTAATATGGGAGGTCACCATCCATCTGCCTTGCCAATAATCATCAGATTTTACCTTCTCAGTGGTACACCAAATCTGGATCATGCCACCCAATGCCATGAACATAGCCTGTTCTTCAAGTGTATGTGCAACTTGAGAAATTTTTTGTTTACCCATAACAGTACTATATTTAGTACCTAAAATCATTCATTCCCAGATCCCAGGCTGTGGGGTGGCACACTGCTTTTCTTCCATCAGTAGGCTCCGTCAGCATAGAGTTCACCCAGAAATTGTCATTTAGGGCAAAGAGGTTAACAGACTTGAAAAAAATCTCAGCCTCCTTAAACAATCTCTCTACCGTCCATCCCTAAAATTAAAAAAAAATTGTAGGTGTTAACACTCACCATACTTATTCATGAAAAATATATAATTCAATCCAATAACTTTTCTGTTTTAATATGTACACCAAAAATCTCTTCAGAGTATTTCTAACTTCATTTGTCTAAGACACAACTTCACCAACTCTCTCATCTTGTCCTCCCCGTTGCTCCAATTAATATACTTCTTATTTCAACTCCAGACAGTTTTATCTAAGTTTCTAACAGACTGGGAAAAAAAATAACAAAAGCTGCTTTTCTTTATGTCTGTGATTCGGCTGGGATAGTTTCCTTAATTTCCTATCCCTGAGATAACTGTACAAGAAATGTGTGTGTGTGTGTGAGGACGGGGGTTCTCACCATGCAGGAATAAAGGGACATAAACAAAAAAAGTTAGAATCCTTGCTCATTCAACTAAAAAACAGAAAAGTGTATCATACTTACCTGTGACAAAATAACTAGCGGAAATGGGTAGGACGATACATAGTAAAAGATTTATCTGAGAAAAGGATTCAACATAGGCAAATGCCGGCCTGGTTAGTCTGTGTGCCAGTTTCTACAGATGAGAAAGCTGCCGGCTGTCTACTTTGTAATGTCTCATGTTGAGATGATCATGATGCTACCCTTTATATTGTTTTGATGGATACGTCTGCTCTGACTGTCCAAGAAGCAGAAAACAAGTGGGTGGCATACAACCCAATTGAAGAGGGGTTCTAGGCCCCTAGACCTGTACACCTTCTTAAACAATTTGATTATCCATGGAACTATTGTCCTGGAGCAGAGATCTGCAATCTATCTCCAGCTGCCGCAGAACCACATTTCACATGAGGTATTGTAAAGCTCTGATATTCACAGACATGTCTAAGCATGATGGATACTGTAGTTGCGGAATGGTCAGAGGGCCACATTCCGGAGGCCTACGTACCAAATGATGCTTCTCTGCCCTGTTTTTTTTTTTTTTTTGGAGTATTATAAATAGGTTAGATTAAAAGCATGAAGGGAGTTGTGGCTTGAAAACAGTGTCTTAGTACAAAAGTAATGTTGTCTTGGTGAAGATCGAAATTGGATCTGAAAAGATCGGCAGGGCCCAAGGCTCGGAGATAGTAGAAGAAGAGGATAACTTAGGGGTGACTCCATGTACCGTTCTAAATCCAATCTTATCCAAGCGCAAAAAGAAAATAATATTATTGTCTTCTAATCCCAGAGCCTGAAGCTCTGATATATCCCAGCCCGATGTCATCGCCACAAAGACGAATAGTTTCCAAATGAGATTCCACAAGGATGCTGAATAAGATGCGGCAGAAGGCTGTTTGGATAAGTGTTCCAGAGCGATAGAGAAGTCCCATGTGGGAAAGATTTGTTTTAACAGGTGGGACTATCTTGACTGCCTTGAATAATTTGTTTTATTAAAGGATCTTTGGCCCATGTCTTATTGTCATAGCCAAGATTTCCACCAACTGTACCCTTAAAATGCTTAATCCTGACCCCAAGTCATGGTCTGCTTGCAGGAAGTCAAGGAGTTGGGAGGAAGAGGGTACATCAGGAATGAGTATTGAGAAAGTTTTGAGGTTAGCGAAAGATCCAAACTTATTCCAAACCTTGTCATTCATATTGTTTGTTGAAGGCTCCTGTGGTTTGAGCAGAGTTGAAACAGCTCTAAAGGAACCTCTAATGATTAAAGACTTCGTTTTAAGATCCTAATGTGAAGGCTCAATCTGTGAGGATTCTGATGGGTGTGATGCCTTGAGCCAGAAGAAAGGGTATCTGAGGAATATTTAACAGAGGTCCTAGGGAATCATGGGTTTTCCTGCAAATATGGCAGGGCTGTTATCACCATTATTGTTAATACTGCAAGTCTCAAGAGAATTTTCGAGGTAGGAGGCCGGAGGAGGTCTAAATTAGATTGCATGCCCAAGGACTTGACAGGGTATTTATTGCTTCTGCCCAAGGGTGAGGTAGATGTTAAAGAAACCTCCGCAGCTTGATATTGCTTGCTGTAGCAAAAGGATGCAGTTTGGGAAAAACCTACTGGTCCACAATCCAACCGAATAACTTCAGTTGTAGGGACTATACGTTGGGATCCAAGAATCCTTGGGATAGGTGATTGGCCTCTTTGTTCTAAGTGGGCTGAAAGATAGACCAGTTCTTAAGTCCTTCAGATTCCCCTCTGCCCTCAAATGAAGATGGGTTCCACTTCCTTCAGGAACTGTTGTGGGTTCCGCCTTGGTGATGTATGTATAATATTGCGGCTCCGTTGTCTATCCAAATCAGAACTGACTTGTCCTTGATCTGCCAATGTGAGATAAGTCACCTAGATTTCTAGGATATTTGCGATGATGTCTGCTGTATTAAATGCCCATCTCCCTTGAACCAACATTTGGCTGCAATGTGCCTCCTAGCCTATTGCATTGGCGCCTGTGGTAACTGTGGTCCAGAATACATGCCTTAATGGATGTGGCTTTACAAGCAGCTCCCGGTTTGTCCACTAGTGCAGACCCCTGTGCATCAAACTTGTTTGATATATGAACTGGGATAGATGGTTTGCTCGATTGCTTCAGGAATACTAGAGAAATGTGCCTGAGGTATCCATGTGTCCATGGGACCATCTAGATACAGGTAGATAAAAAAGCCCATTAAGTTGACTTAGCTTGTGGCTGTTAGGTAGGAACATGTCCTCACTCTCCTTATTTTCTGAATGATTGCCCACACCTTCTGAGATGGTAGGGACACCGCCACATTTGCAGTATTGAATAAGACATCTAAACTGGAGAAAAAATTACTCCTTTGATGATTTACCATCCAGCGATATCTTGATGCAGGTCACAGCCTCCACCTGTTTTCCACTAGCTGGGCTGGATCTTTTGATAAGAGGAGGATATCATCTCGTTGGTGAGAAGGACTGCGATCCAATTCTCGTGGAGAAACTTGGATAGTGATCCCATGAGGGCTCTGAAAGAAGTGGAAGGTCCGAAGGTGAGGCTCTGGAATTGTAGAAGGACCTATTTGATCGAAAAACCCAGGTACTTCTGTAACAGTTACAGTATGGGTGCATGCGAGTAAGCATTCCTGAAACTCCGGGTACTTCTAATTCTGTTGTTCTGGGAGATCAAGTCTGACTTTTTTCCTGTGACAGAAACAGCTTTCTGTAACTTTTCTTCAAATAGCATTTTATCATCAAAGTATTTAGGCTAGGTTTCCACTATTGTGACCCCAAAGTCGCTCGATTTAGTGTGCAACTCTGATGTGACCTTGAGTGCATCTCTGACTTAACTTTACACTCTCTGGATCAAAGTTGCATCAAAAGTCAGAACAAAGTAGTGCGAAAACCTTTTTTGGAGTCGCTGCGACTTGAGTCTAACCAATTAGAACGGTGACCATTGAAATACATAGATTTTCACTTGTCCTGTGACTTGGGTTGCCACATCATCCCTTTAATCCAGGATGCATATGAATTACACAGGCTCTGAGGCTAATTTAATGCAGATAAGGCACCAAGTGAGTTTAATTACCACCTTAATCAGCCATAGAACCTGTGTAATTAATATGTGTCCTGGATTAAAGGGATGATGTGGCAACCCTACATGTGACTTCACAGACGCAGTGTCAGCTGCCTGTAGTTCTAACCCCAATGCCTGTATTGCTATTACAAGAAGTGACATGTATCCATTGCTGTCTCACCAGTGAAGTCTGCTGAGAGTAGGGTTGCCACATCATCCCTTTAATCCAGGACACATATGAATTACACAAATTCTGAGGCTAATTTAATTCAGATAAGACACCAAGTGAGTTAAATTACCACCTTAATCAGCCACAGGACCTGTGTAATTTATATGTATCCTGGATTAAAGGGATGATGTGGCAACCCTAGCTGGGAGCTATAATTCGCCCAAAGCCTTGCGGAATTACTGTTTCCCTTCTTCGGTCCATGTCCGCATTGCTTTGGATACAGATAAGGCAATTGCTGGCTTCCAGGCATTTGCCAGCCATTTGGTCAGTTCCTTTCAGTCAGGGTCTGTTCGTCTACCTAGAGCAGAGGTCTCCAAACTATGGCCTCCAGTTGTTCAGGAACTATAATTACCATCATGCTTAGTCATGCCTATGAATGTCAGAGTTTTACAATGCCTCATGGGAGTAGTAGTAGTTCTGCAACAGCTGGAGGGCTGTAGTTTGGAGATCCCTGACCTAGATGATCCTCCACTGAGGCTGCACCATCGATTGGTGAGATGAAATTCTTTGCCACTGCGGCGTCTACCTCTGGTGGACCGTCTGGTATTGCAGAATCTTTATTCTGACAGTGGATACATTTTCTTAGGCAAATGAGAGGATAAAAAAAATATTTTTTTTTCAATGACATCTCTGATAATCCCCCAGAGGAAAAAAGGAAACCTACTCTCTTAGAAATGGGAGGTAAATCTTTGACTTCTTAGATGTATTGTTCCCAGCCAATAGCTGGCCTTACAGCCTGGACATAAGGCTGAACTAAGGAAGAGTTGACATCCGAGGGTCAAGCCCTTCTGAGCTATCCTTAAATGGCCATCATCATCCCGATGTCTAGGAGGGATAATGGCTGTGTGGTGAGAGGATTCTCTCAAGAATAAGCTAGGAAGAGTTAACTTCTCTGGAGGAGGTTGAGCTAATTGCTGCCCTGGAACTGCTGAGCTCATTCTGATATGCAAACTTTGCACAACTTTTGAGCAGGTTGAATACCTGTTAACTGTCTGAGTCTAATTCCTGGATAGAGTCTAAGCCTCGGTTTCCACTATTGCGCCCTCCACAGTCACACGATCTGGAGTGTGACCTCCATGCGACTTTGAGTGCAACCCCGATCCAACTTTACACCCTCTGGACCCAAGTCGCATCAAAGGATGGCACAAAGCCATGCAGGAGTCTTCCCAATGTCGCATATATGGGAACGCGTGCCAATAAACACAATATGCTGTGATCTGTCATGCGACCGTACGACAAGTTGCACCAGTGGAAACATAGCCCAAAGCAGCTTTTGCAGACTAATTCAGTTGGCAATGGGATGGCCCCGCATGCTCAGCATTTTCAGGGATTTGAGAATTGGTGAACATTGTGAAGCACTGTGACTTTCCACAGATGCACCCTTGCCGCTTGCATGATATCCTGATCTGGATGGTCTGCTGGTTGGGGCTTTTATATGTTGCTTTATGTTGCCTTGATGTCCACTTGGACTTCTTCTGGCATACATGGCTTTTTTTTACTTACCTGGACGATGATCCTTACCATTAATTTTTTATTTTTTTTTTAAAGTTGGAGAGGGTCTGGGTCGGGTGGCGTACAGCTCCTGATAGTCAGCGGACAGAAAAAAGCAGCTATAGGAAAAATAAGGAAGTTAGCGACTGTTATTTCAATGGGAACAGGGAAGTGGTATTCCTAAGTACAAAGAAATAAATTACATTTACTGTGAATAGGAGAGGGCTCCCTCTAGGAGCTTCCAGTATAGGGAACCTCCTAAGATGGCAACAGTTTAAAACTTGCCCCTATTGAAGATGGCCACTAAGGCCTCAGGTCAGACCGCGCATGCGTGGTCATGGGCACCAGGACCTGTCTGATTCAGCCCGGCCCGCCGAGCCGGATCATGCCGTCCACGCATGCACAGAGTGGCCAGGGGACACTGAGGGACTCACAAAAGCCGTCGAGAATTGCGTGGCAACCACTAAAGTGGCAGGGAAATGAAGATATAAGCTATGGGACGGGGGGTGGGGTGGGCGGCGGGTACTGCAGATTGAAAAGGAATGCAAGATGAGAAGAAGGAGAGGTAAGGGGTAATGAATGACAGACGGGAAAGGAAGAAAAAGCTAAACAATAAGATACAGCTGCACAACAACAAGAGGGATCAAACAATCCCATATACACAATCCTATACCTACAGTTGATCCAGAGGAAGGCGAAAAACCCCAGCAAAGTATGATCCAACTCGCTACAGTGGGGGAAAAAATTCCTTATTCCTTCCTGATCGCCCCGAGAGGCAATTGGATATTCTCTGGATTAACTTACCTATAAATGCTAGTGCCCAGTTATATTATGTACCTTAAGGAAAGGAAGTTAGAGGGGATGGATGACAGGAGGGAGACATGAAAGGGTAAGGCAAAGTGAAAATTAGATATAGCTGTTTTCTTTGCTGCAAGCCTGAGCAAATGCCAGTATATAAATGCAGATAAGCGCTCTTGCTTAAGAGACAACTGCTGTCCCAAAAGACCCCCAGAAGGGACTCCCTATCTTTTTAGCGCATTTAGCTGCCCAAGAATAGGGACTGCACCTGGGAAAGGCTTGAACCCAGATGGACGCTGCCGATTGCAGAGGTAAGGCCGTTCGACCACCATTCACTGACCATGAGGTTTGAGGAAAAAAAGGAGAATGCTGGGAGCGCACTAACCCCTTTCTGTTATAATATTCACTACTCCTGAGGGAGGAGCCAAGGCGGAGCTTATCACAGGTATGCTGCCATGGAGGCACCAGAAAATTATTTTTTTTACTCTATCATAGTTGGGGGGGGGGGGGTTTCCCATCTCTTCCTGTCTTTACACAAAATAAAGATAAATCTTTAAGATAAAAAAATTCCATCCAGCTGCTTCAATGTTTTTCGTCATGCGGGAAAAAAATGGTAGTTGATTTGACCCTATTAACTATCATAAGATCAAACAGTGGTGGCCCATCCATGAGGGGCGCTGCCCCCCTAATTCATGCAACCGGAACCTAATCTACATGAAGCGCATGATTAGCGCCTGGGGCTCTAATTGGCTTAAAAAAGGGGGAGCTCTGGGGCACAGAGCACTGTGCCCTGAGCCCACCCAGTTGTGTGACAATAGTGGAGCGAGGAGCAGTAGCCCTATCTTGGATCCTTGTCATCTGTCTCCTAAGGCAGTGGTTCTCAACCTCAGTCCTCAAGTATCCCCAATGGGCCATGTTTTCAGGTTTTTCTTTACTTTGCACAGCTGCTTTAATCAATATCAATGACATGGTATTGATAATAGCTATTTTATCTAAGTGAAGTTCCTAAAACATGGCCCGTTTTGGGGGTACTTGAGGACAAAGGTTGAGAACCACTGTCCTAAGGTAAGGAGGCCTCTGATTGCTGCCTTCCCATCTGTCTCCCGTGCGGGGGGGGGTTATCGCTGCCTTCCCATTTGTCTCCCGCTGGGGGTGGGGGCATTGGTCTAACCCCCCCCAAACTATTGAGCACCAGTCGCCACTGAGATCAAACCAACGTTCTTAAATATTGGCAGCGTGTTTTGAGATCAGTTCGAATTGCTTCTAAAATCATCCAAAATTTATTGCAGGTGTAGTTGACTTGCTTGTGACCCGCATTTGAACTGCTGTTCTGAAGTGAACCAAAGCAGACACTGACCCTACAAAAATTATCACCATTGTCCCTGTCATGGTGAAGATAAGAGATGTTTCCTTCCTTGCAGTACTGTACATCGTATTCTTCCACACAGTGGGGTTGATTTACTAAAACTGGAGAGTGCAAAATCTGGTGCAGCTCTGCATACAAACCAATCATCTTCCAGGTTTTATTGTAAAAGCTTAATTGAACTGAAGCTAGGAGCTGATTGGCTACCATGCACAGCTATTTACTATTCATAGCTGTGGTGTCCCTTCCATGGTGCCTATCCAGGGGACATATTCCCCTACACTGATTACAAGGCTCTTTTATTAAAGTTTACAATCATGATCTTTTTTTTTCCTGTCATACAATTTAATCTTTAAAACATTAACATGGGCATAACATTAAAGCCTAAATATAGCCAAAATAAAAAACACAAAAATCAGCACATCAGGGATATAACTTACAGTCAATGCCTCTTCTTAAAGTTCTTAAAGAAAAATAACCTAATTCTAAGTTATTCTTTCTCTATCCAAAACTTCTGGCTATACATACACTTTAACCACTTGCCCTACGGAAGATTTACCCCCTTCATAACCAAGCCATTTTTTTGCTACACTGCACTGCATTGCTTAAACTGACAACTGCATGGTTGTGCGACGCTGTACCCAATTAAAATTTATGTTCTTTTTTTTCACATATAGAGCTTTCTTTTGGTGGTATTTAATCACCTCTGCAGTTTTTATTCTTTACGCTATAAACAAAAAAAGACAGTCAAATTAAAAAAAAAAAACATTATTTCTTACTTTCTGCTATAAAACAAATCCAGTTAAAAAAATTAAAAAGTTAAATTTCTTCATCAATTTAGGCCAATATGTATTCTGCTATATGCTTTTGGTAAAAAAAAAAAAAACCCAATAAGCGTATATTGATTGGCTTGCGCAAAAATGTTAGCGTCTACAAACTATGTGATAGATTTACGGAATTTTTATTTCTTTATTTTTTTTTTTACTAGGAATTGCGACGATCAACGACTTATAGCGGGACTGTGACATTGCGACGGACAAATTGGACACTAAGACCCCATACACATTATTAGGTTTTCTGCAGATTTTTGTCTTCAGATTTACAAAAAGCATATAATATGAGATCAAACCTTAAGAGTTTCAATTTCTATGCAATCAGGCAGGCCCTTGCACTACATGGTTTTGGTAAATCTGAAGACAAAAATCTGCAGAATAATAGTGTGTATGGGGTCTTAGTGACACTTTTTGGGGCCCAGTGACACTAATAGAGTAATCAGTGCTAAAAACATGCACTGGCAGGGAAGGGGTTATCAGGGACGATCAAGTGGTTAAATGTGTGCCTAGGGAGTGCTTGCTAACTATGTGGGAGGTGCTTGTACTGTGGGAAGGCAGAGATCCATGTTTCTGCTCTGTAGGAACACATGGATCACAACCTTACCTTCTCACAGAACGGCGATCTGCCTTGTTTACTTAGGCAGACCGCGGTTCTGCCTGTGTCCCGAATGATTGGTGGGTCCCGGTGGCTCCCGTTGTCCCAACCACAGCGGGAGCGGATTGCCAGCGGCGTGCGTGCATGCCTCAGACCCGGAAGTGCGAAATCATGTACAGGTACGTGATTTTGCAAAGGAGAGCCGCCTTACCACCATATATATACACAGTATATGTTTGACAAGCGATAAAGCAAAATGAAAACATGGTTATCTTTATCTCCCTTCACAGTTCTAATACAGTTACCTGAATATTCATTGTAGGAGTCACATCAATGCTTTCTCTGTCTGGATAGGGGACCGTTAGAGGGTACAGATTTGTCCAAAATCTGCCCCACATATCACCTATAAGGATACAATATTTTGTAAGTGTGGTTGCAATTTTTCATTACAAGAAATTTACATTATCACACACTGTACACACAGGGCGAATACCGGCCGAAATCAGCTGGTAAAGTAGAAACCCCCTAACATTCAGCCCATGTGCACAGCTCCTTGTTAGACAGAAGCCAATCTCATGACTGGCTTCTGTCGAATGAGCATGCTGGAAAACCATTGGTTGATCGGCATCCAATCAGTGCTCTTAGCCAATAGCTGAGAGTGCTGACCAATTTGTTTTGATGGGGGGGGGCCCCCCTATCAGAACACAATAGCACAGTGGGGAGATCGCTATGCAAACATTGCATAGTTAGTGCAACAAGCTCCTCAGTTTTATTTTTGTTCAGCCCGCTGGGTTGAAGGAAAAAAAACGTACTGTGTGTACCAGGCATTACACAACCTAAAGGGGAACTATGTACCTAGTAAATGTGCAGGTAGACCTCCCGTGGAACTGATGTACTTAGCTCCATACTTTTTTTGCAGTTTTCCTCTCACATAGGCATGGAGCTCCTTGTACAGTGGCATGATCTGAAAGCACAGGAAATGGTATGATTAATCCAGCTAAGAATTTAGTTAGCGAAAGATAATTAGTATATTGCGGACCTTTGAGCTGAAAATGATAACACCCTGTCATAAAATACATGAACTTTATTGGGTTATTAAGTCAATAATTCCACCGTCAATTTAATTGCAGAAAATGATGCCAGTTTTTTGTAACTTGATGCGGATTCCATACCGGATTTTCATTGCTGTGTGTCATTTGCTCTTCTATGTAACTGAAAATGATGCTTTCAATTTGGTATGCAGGTACCGCAGCACACTGATTTCAACTCCAATGTAAGGTAAATAAAAAACAGGCTTCAGCTCAGATCCCATCCCATCGGTCATGCCCCCCAAACATGTTTCATCCACATTGGGCTAACTCTTCTATGATTAAGCCCAATGTGGGTGAAACATGTTAGAGGGGCGTGACCAATGGGCTGGGATCTGAACTGGAGCCTTTCTTTCATTTACCTTACATTGGCATTGAATACAGTGTGCAGCAGTACCTGCATGCCATATTATATTTTGGAGTGAGATGTGCTCTAGCTCTGTCAGCACCTGAATACTGGAAGACTAATACTTCAGGCTTGGAGTGGCACCGATCTGTTATGGCATAGGTGTTCAATTTGCTAAAATATATGAAAAGGACACCCCCTAGTTAAACTAAGTAAACATTCAGTAGACCACAAATGAAGAAAATAAACATAGGGAATATATCAATACTGTGCAAAAAAATTCCAAAAAGTTCATAAAAAGTCCACCGTTACTGAGCATGGTGGATGGAGATTTTTAATTTCTACTATTATTCATTGAAAATTATGGACTTTTTATGAACTTTTTTGGAATTTTTTTGCACAGTATTGATATATTCCCTATGTTTATTTTCTTCATTTGTGGTCTACTGAATGTTTACTTAGTTTAACTAGGGGGTAGCGCCATGTCCTTTTCATATATTTTAGCACATTTTGGTGAGGGTAACCACTCTCATAAAGGGGGCAGTTTAACCCTAGATATACATTTATAAATATTTAGCACTAGCGAAGGTGTCATTTCTAATCATTTATTTTTAGACTAATAGGTGTTCAATTTACTACAGGTTTTATCCATGGATTGTCAGAATATATAGCGTGCATTACTCCTTTTGACCATAAAATCGAATTTTGTGGTATATGTGCATAAAAGCCAATTCAGAAAAGGATGTCACCAGTACTGAGCTTTGATGAGGTGTATATGAGAACATAAAACATAGCCATTTGAAGTGGCAA
Source organism: Glandirana rugosa (assembly GCA_018402905.1). NCBI lineage: Eukaryota > Metazoa > Chordata > Amphibia > Anura > Ranidae > Glandirana > Glandirana rugosa. The sequence goes on along the minus strand of BLSH010303093.1, from coordinate 531,231 downwards.
TGAAACAACCATTCATGAGAAATAACGGATTACAATTCTTAGGACTCATTCACACATGCTGCTAAAAAGTTATCCACCATGGGTTTGACAGGGGGCGAGGAGGCAATATGCCACACCACCCAAGCTAACAGTGTTGGACTGGGCCATTATCTGTACAATTACCTCTTGAAAAGTTGCTTCCACATCTGCTATCAGATCATCCCGGCTGTATTTGTACTTATCTGTGGCCAGAGTTTCATAATTTCCTCTCCAGTAATCTCCATAATCCTGATATCCTGAAACATGATGAAAAAGCATGAACTGGGTTGTTTTGCACTAAATATTTCTCACAGCACGTAACTCACTTTTTTTACCGCCTTCTGCTTATTATACTAATCTCTATGCAGATTGTTTGTCTATATCCAGAGTGAATAAAGTAGAACTATAGGCAAAATCTTTTTTCTTTTTTTTTTTTAATTTTGGATAAAGTTAGGGAGGATTATAAACACCGTCAGGTATTTTTTTGTTTTGTTTTTTCGCTGTCTGTGTCCCTTTGGGGAGATTTACTTTCACTTCCTGTCCCATAGCCAAAACAGGAAAAGAGAAGAAATCCCTGCAAATTATTGGAGTCTTTTGACCCCCCCCCCCCAAGTCACCAGAACTAGTGTCCCCATTGGGAGACCTCTCCTATATTATTTTTTTGGGGGACAACCCAAAATGTGGGATTCTCTTTTACTGTGTTGCTGAAACAAATTTATAAAGATACATTTCAAAAAATGAAATTTCATTTTTGTAGTCCTGTGTGCATGAAGCCATAGTTACTGCGCAGGAGAGGAAAGTGAAACTCCAAGCAGAAGATTAGCATTCATGTTGCTAATTTAACACATTTAGGGGTTTATCTATTAAAAATGAGCATAGTGATTCATCCAGCAAAAGTGCATATACATTCCTTTTGTGTGAGTGAAGAAAAAAATGTATTTTATTAGGCTTGTTTATCTGCAGGTCGAATGTGTTTCATTAAAATTCACATGATACTTAAGGCAGACCTTCACCCTCCCGAAGATGATCCTGCCTCTCAACCCCTCTGCCCTTCCTCTGCAGGAATAGGGCATTTTTTTCCTCTTGTTTAATTTTTTATTTAACGTTTGCCCCTCCTCCCCATGCATGTCACTCGCACACTGCCTGCTGTGTGAACAGGAGGAGGGGGCAGACCAGGGAAGTGCAGCCAGGGGAGGCAGGTGAGGCAGAGCCTCACCTGCCATGAACATAAAAAAGAAAAAGATTAAATAAAAAAAAAAAAAGATCGACTTCGAGGGTCATAGCTCGGCGACCTGGGGTCACAGAGACACCACATTGGGTGAGGGGGGGTAGGTAGCTGAAGTCCTACCCCACCACTGTGGCTCCTATCAAGTATGGTTCTGGAGATATGGGGCTCCTTGCGCAGCCTACCAGAAGGTACATACAGAGCGGCCAGTTTAAATACAAGCGGAAACACTGTGTTTGCAGCAGAATGAGAGGATGAGCTCACAGTGCCTCTCCTCACTTCTTGTCAGAGGCACTGAGCTCAATGGACAGCTTGGAGCCTTGGACCAATGGTAAAGCACCATTGGCCCAAGCTGTGCAATAAAAATGCTGCAGTGGAGGCTGGCCTCTCACTGCAGTGTCATAAAAGGGGGCAGGTGTATAAAAGACAAATACTCCCTTCCAGCTCAGCCCTCTTAACTACAAAGAAAATCATGGCTGTGTATAAGATTTACCCATAATACCATGTTTTTTTCCACACAGTTAAGAGGGAGAATGAGAATCTGCTGCTGCTGAAAAGGTACAAGCTAAATCATATATTATTATGCTATATGTTATAAGATAATTTATTATTTACCTATTTACTGTGAAATTACTGGTTTGAAGTTATAACATCAAACTTCAGTAATTTGTCCATTAAGCCACCTGCTTGAGTACAGTTTTTCAAAATATAGTAAATTACCTTAAAAATAATATACATGGTGGGCCATTTATATGGATACACCTTAATAGAATGGGAATGGTTGGTGATATTAACTTCCTGTTTGTGGCACACTAGTATATGTGAGGGGGGAAACTTTTCAAGATGGGTGGGGACCATGGCGGCTATTTTGAAGTCGGCCATTTTGAATCCAACTTTTGTTTTTTCAATAGGAAGAGGGTCATGTGACACATCAAACTTATTGGGAATTTCATAAGAAAAACAATGGTGTGCTTGGTTTTAACGTAACTTTATTCTTTCATGAGTTATTTACACGTTTCTCTTTGTTTACAGCCATTGACATGTTGCTGAGGTTAACATGTGCGGAGCGGATAGAAATTGTGTTGATGTCTGGTGAACGCAGTAACCAGGTCATTGCAGCAGATTTCAATGCAAGACAGCCTACGAGACCACCCATTCGTTGTACAGTTACCGACATTTGTTTCTCTTTGCACATTTATTGAGTACTTTCTTATTTCAATGCAATTTTGGTTCGTGTGGTAACAAAAAGAATACTTTAAGGGTTATTCAAACTACACAGTGTACTGGGAGAAGGATAACTTTTTTGTTTTCAACCTAAGTTTTACCGGCTGAAGTTTTATCGGCGGTACCAGGGGTGGGTAGAACTTTTCAAAGGGGGGAGTGTATATGATCACACGGTGTTTGTCCTTCAATTATAGTGGTTGGTAAGGGTAAGATAATTCCACATAGGTATATTTACCGGGTGGTACATATAA
>BLSH010303093.1:504085-528453 GCA_018402905.1 Glandirana rugosa | reverse complement strand
CTCTTTATGCACTGAAGCTGGCACGTTCCCTGAGTTTTTCCAGCAAGATGGTGCATCCCCACATTATGGGTGTCAGGTCCGAGCATTCCTAGATGAACAGTTTCCTGGAAAGTGGATTGGTCGTCGTGGGCCAGTTGAATGGCCCCCAAGGTCTCTGGATCTGACCCCCTTAGACTTTTATCTTTGGGGTCATCTGAAGGCAATTGTCTATGCTGTGAAGATACGAGATGTGCAGCACCTGAAACTACGGATACTGGAAGCCTGTGCTAGCATTTCTCCTGCGGTGTTGCTATCAGTGTGTGAAGAGTGGGAGAAGAGGGTTGCATTGACAATCCAACACAATGGGCAGCACATTGAACACATTTTATAAGTGGTCAGAAACTTGTAAATAACTCATGAAAGTTACGTTAAAACCAAGCACACCATTGTTTTTCTTGTGAAATTCCCAATAAGTTTGATGTGTCACATGACCCTCTTCCTATTGAAAAAAACAAAAGTTGGATTCAAAATGGCCGCCATGGTAATCACCCATCTTGAAAAGTTTCCCCCCTCACATATACTAATGTGCCACAAACAGGAAGTTAATATCACCAACCATTCCCATTTTATTAAGGTGTATCCATATAAATGGCCCACCCTGTATATTATTTTTAAGGTAATTTACTATATTTTGAAAAACTGTACTCAAGCAGGTGGCTTAAAGGACAAATTACTGAAGTTTGATGTTATAACTTCAAACCAGTAATTTCACAGTATAATAATTATTTGTATATTACCTACTTATGGTAATTAACCCCCTGCCACCCAGGCCAATTCTGACACTTCTCTCCTACATGTAAAAATCATCATTTTTTTTGCTAGAAAATTACTCAGAACCCCCAAACATTATATATATTGTTTTAGCAGACACCCTAGGGAATAAAATAGCGGTTGTTGCAACTTTTTATGTTACACAGTATTTGCACAGAAATTTTTCGAACACTTTTTTTGGAAAGAAACTATTTCATGAATGAAAAAAAACCCAGTAAAGTTAGCCTGATTTTTTTTGCATAATGTGAAAGATGATGTTACGCTGAGTAAATAGATACCCAACATGTCACGCTTTAAAATTGCGCACACTTGTGGAATGGCGCCAAACTTCAGTACTTAAGAATCTCTGTAAACAACGCTTTACATTTTTTACAGGTTACCTGTTTAGAGTTACAGAGGAGCTCTAGTGCTATTATTGCTCTCACTCTAACATTTGCGGCGTATGTAACCTGTGTGTATCTGGCTCTGATACTAGCCAGTGCCTCACCAGCCACTGACCTCACCACACATCCTTGGGGCAGACCTATCAGCGCATCATCGAGAGGCCTGCCTGCTGAATCTTGAAGAGATGGCGGGCCTCTCGATGATGTTAGAGTGAACATGGTGGCACAGGATGGAGCTGTGGCCTGGGATTGAGAGTATCACAGCGGGTCAATGCTGGATCCACTGGATGGGTGAGTATCTGAAATGTGTAGATACCATTATCAGGTAAGCAACGCCCAAAAAAAACTGGGGAGGTCGGCTGAAGTTCTTCTTTAATGCTATCTAGCAGGCAAACGTGGTATTTTCCATTTTAATTTCCCAAAAAAACATTCAGCCAGCACAGGATAGAGCCTAAAAAACATCATTTTTTGTCCCATTAGTACAAAACGAATGTACATGCACTTTCACTAGGAGAATAGCTATGTAAGTTTTGTTTTGTTTTTTTTATAAATACACTCCTCAATGTGTATAGCTAGCCAAAATGTATTTTTTTTTGGCAAGCAAAGGAAAGGATAAAACTCCTGTCAGGTTTTTTTTGTTGTCGTTGTTTGCACCCTGTTGGGGAGACCTCAGAAGTGACAGGAGATCTTTCCAAAGTCAGGAGAAATCCACTCTCCAGTGTCTCCATCGGAAGATCTCCCTCTTTACCTCTTTTTTTAGTGACAAATATTTTGGATTGCCCGTCGCTTTTTGTTCTGCTGACAGTAATAAGCAGGACAAATAGAGGGGACGAGTCTTCTGAGCAGGCGTACATACAGCAAAAAATCCCCCCAAAAAAACACAAAGGCTCTAACCCTCTAAAACAGCCTTTCTCAACCTTCTCAACACCGAGGAACCCTTGAAATAATTCTCCGGTCTTAGGGAACCCCTGCTACAAATTAAAAATCTACAACTCGTGATACATTGGTGTGATGGTCAATGGGAAGAATGCTCCTTACACTTGTGGTCATTGGGAAGAATTACCCCCTTACAGATAGTTAAAAAGATCAATGGTATAGTTGGGAATTTATCTGAGAGGTAGAAATTGACCATTGCTCAAGGAACCCCTAGCAACCTCTGGGGAACCCTAGGGTTCCATGGAACCTGGTTGAAAAACCCTGCTCTAAAATGATTTAAACAAAAACATTTGGATTAGAATTTAACTATGAAACACAAGTTGCCTTATTTCTCACCGTTGATACGAGCAGCTTGGTTTTCCAAGTCAACATATTCCTCATAGAGTTTCCTCATTTTCTTGCCAGCTTTTGCTCTCCATCCTTCCCAAGCCCAGAGCCTCTCATTGTAATCCGTGCTCTCCAACATGATACTGTCCAGTCCTGAATATACAAGATTATATTAGGGACATTTTCTTCAGTTTTACAACCATGTTTAGATTTTTTTTTATTACAGTATTTTGTATTATGAGGAATGATGGATCTCAAAGCTGTTTAAAATGAAAAGTGACAAGATGTTATACAATTTCTGCATTTTTTCCAATATGCAATAGTGAACCATATGTCCAGGCAGTATACAACAAGAGTTAGTAGACACCAAAGAATGGAGTAAAAGTTAAACTCTGGCCAAACAGCTTACTACACAGCTTTAGTACCTACAGTATATGTGAGCTGTCCAATGGTATTTGCAATTCTGTTTAGCCAGCGCTGTAGTCCAGACATCCCTGCCAGATGGCATAGACAAGTCTCAGACAACCATTGCAGTTACACAGCACAGCCTGGTCTAGGACACACCCCTAACTTGCTGATTGCCTAAATTGCTGACAATAAAGCACATTGATGGCTATTCACTCTGCTCCCTACACTATATAATATCTATATCTGCCCAGAATCAGGTTCACTAGTGAAGCATTTTCCAAACATTCCCATTAAAATATGACCAAAAATTGTAACAGTTCACTGTGCTCACTTTTTGGATGCTGACTGCCAAACACAGCTATATTGTGTTAACTCAAAGCTGCTGGACTCAGGGCCGGTGCTACCACTAGGCAAACTAGGCAGCCGCCTAGGGCGAACTGCTGCCTAGGGGTGCCCAGCTACTGGTTTCCCTTCACATCTGCAGGCTGCAGCATACAATTAACTTAGTCTCTGGCAGCTGCTCAGTGTAATTAGAGGCACAGCGCAGCACAAGAGCCAGTGCTAGAGGAAGCAGAGCCAATGCTTTCTGTATAGTGCCACCTCCTGTCACATGGGCACTGCAAAGGGGGTGGAGCCAGGGGCGGAGCCAATGGGGTGGCCAAATGAGGTTTCCTCTAGGGTGTCAATAATCCTTGCACCAGCCCTGGCTGAACTCCAGACAGATATAAAGACATAAACTAATGAAGCCCTGTATTTATTTATACATCACTAAATGTACTTTTTTATGCAAAGCAATCCCTTGTACCTAAGGCTCCTTTGCTCAGCGGGGATCCATCTGTTTATCCCCGCTGCTATGGGTTATTGTACTTTGTACAAACTCATTACACTTTCCCTATCTTACTAATAAGCCAATGTGTCTGTACTGTGTTACCATGACTGCAAAGTGAGAAACAACTGCTAGCTGCAATATGTAAAGTCTAGGAAGGGTTGCCGGCCTATATTTAAATGGCACTACTTCCTCAGACTTAACAGGCAGTAAAACAGTCCAAACAATGGGGCTTTCTGGGTGCTATATATTACAACTAATAGCTTTTTAAATAAAAAGATACAAAAAATATGCTCTGTACTCTCCCAATATTTATTTATGCTCAAGTATTTGTCTTTAAATGAGAGGGCTCATTCACATGTGTGTTAATTACAAAGAAGGAAGCAACACTCAGTAATGCCCTTATTGCATTTATGATGTGTTTTTGATGCCTTTTTGCTGTGCTTTTGAAGTGTTAAAAAAGCATCAAGAAAGTTTGTTAAATGCCCATAAAAGTGTTGGTTTTTCTAGTGGGAACTGCTTAAAGCGGTTGTATCCTCTATCATATTTTTTTTCTTTTACCTCTAATACAAAATAATAGCTTATTGTCAATTAAACTATCATATATGAAAAGTCTTCTTACTGTATAAAAAATACATTCTTTTTTCGTTCTACACTCCTGATCGCCGCCGCCATGTTAAATGAGGGCTTCCGCGTCTTTTACTATTGCCTATTTCCACCCTCACTTATTTTTCCGGTCTGTAATCCCACACATGTGCATTACGAAAGAAACTCCGTCCTCTTCTTTGTTTCTGGTTACTATGGAAATGGAGAAGAGCCATTCCTGAACTATCCTTTGTCTGCCTTGCTACAGTATTTCCTTTTCTGTCTCACGAGATGGCAGGGGGCTGACGTCAGCAATAGGAAATGACGCCACACGTACACCCCAAGCATATTTACGGTGGAGTCCTGGCCTGCTGGAAAATTACGATATACTGCGCATGCGCAGGCGATGTCACGGCAAAAGAAAATACAGATATCTCAAGAACGAAGGAGGTAGGAGCACTGACATACAGCACTATGAAATCATCTTACTGATAGCATTATAAAGGAAAAAACTTATAGAAATGATGATACAACCGCTTTAAGGGGGAAGTGATGTAGAGGAAATGATCTGCTTTGAGGTGGGGTTAGATTGTGGTGTGAAAGCAGACATTTTTGTGAACTCTCTGCAAGATGGATTTGTACATTTTGATATATTTGACACTTGGCTTGGTCCAGCTCAAGATGATCATGGAAAGATTGTCATAGTCACTTGCTGCCACTGACTCTTGCTCTATCCTAGTCCTCTACTATTCCCCAGTGCATTCTGGGATACATTAAACCTCCACTTCCTCTCCCCCGGCGCACAGCTAACACTTTATAAATGCTTTAAATGATACTTTGTAAATGTTATAGGTGTGTTAAGGTGTGGTTACATTGCAATACAATTAACAGAGGTTGCTGACAAGCATTGATGCCTCTTAAAGCAACATGCTGGCCAGGGGCGTCACTAAGGGGGGGCCTCAGGGGGCCCTGACCCCCCCCCCCAATTTTACTGTGTGCCCCCCATGTGCCCCCCCAAATATAACAGTTGTATAGTACGGCTGGGCGCCGGCGCCTGTCCAAGTTCAAGTTCTGACTAGTGACTGGTCACCTTATCTGTCACTCAGTCTGTGTCTGTCTTCATGTCTCGAGGAAGAGGAAGTCTGGGGGATTGGCTAGGTGACATCACGTGACAGCCGCCACCTGCCACTGTTGCTTATCGGAGTTGTAGTCCACTCCGTGGGAGGCTGGTGGCAGCTGTGTGTCTAGCGCAGGGTGCACTGTTCAAGCACAAGCAGCAAGATTAGCTAGCTCCCGGCCTGCTCTGCTCCCAGAGGGTGGAGTTTGGACTCTGTCTGGAGAGCATGCAGCACGCGCAGCCAGCCTGCCTGTGTGTACACTGATGTTAGTGAGCTTGCTGAGCGGCTGAGAGCCTCATGGCGCGGTGGCGACTGGTGAGGGAGGGAGACACACATGGCTACACAGGGCAGACAGCAGTACACTGTGAGTCTGTGCACAGTGCACGCATCCAAGTTGTTGAACCCAGGAGGAGCTGAGCCTGAGGAGCATCACCCACCCCCTCCCAGGACAAGGCCGTGCAAGGAGGAGGGCCTGTCCTGGCTGCTGAGCCTGAGCTGGCAGCTACCTGCCATCGGCCCATAAATGATGTGAGAGACCCTGACACCCCCAGCTGACCCCCATCATCCAATCTATCCCCCCCATACACCTAATTTGCCCTGCCCTAGTGCCCATGGGCCAGGGCCTGTGAATCCTGCTGGGGGATGACCATTGCCTGTGGGTCCTGCTAGTCTGTGGGTCCTGTTGGGAGCTGACCATTGCCTGTGGCTCCTGCTGGGAGCTGGCCAGTCACCTGTGGGTCCTGCTGGCTACTGGTCATGGACTGTACAGGCCAGCAGGACCCACAGGCCATGGCCAGCTCCCAGCAGGACCCACGGGCTATGGCCAACTCCCAGCAAGACCCATAGGTCATGGCCAGCTCACAGCAGTACCCATAGGCTATTGTCCACTCCCAGCAGGACCCACAGGTCCGCAGCCAGCTCCCAGCAGGACCCACAGGGTCACAGGTTGTGGGTCCTGCTAGGAGCTGGCTGCGACATGTGGGTCCTGTTGGTCGCTGACCTGTGGGTCCTGCTGGCCTGTGGGGCCTGCTGACCACTAGCCTAGGGTGATCAGAGGTCCCCAGTTTCCAGGGACAGTCCCCAGACTGTGGACACTGTCCCCAGATCAAGTCTGACAGAATTTTACAGCTGGACATAGCAAACTTACTTACATGTATGTAATGACTCTATTGACAGAATTTTACTTTTTACAGGACAAACAATTCCTTCTTGCATTTTATGCCCATAGTCTTGTCTGGAATGTTTACTGTTTATGCGTTTAATGCCCATTGTCAGGATGGATAATGTTTATACATCATTTATAAACATGACAATGGGCATTAAATGCATAAAGTGTTTGCATTTGATGCCCAATGTCAGGAATATTTCATGTTTATGGGTTTGATGCCCATTGTCAGGAATATTTCATTTTTATGCGATTGATGCCCATTGTCAAGAATATTTATGCATTTGATGCCCATTGTCAGATGCCCATTGTTAGGAATGTTTATGCGTTTGATGCCCATTGTCAGGAATATTTATACGTTTGATGCCCATTGTCAGGAATATTTATGCGTTTGATGCCCATTGTCAGGAATATTTATGCGTTTGATGCCCATTGTCAGGAATATTTCATGTTTATGCGTATCTCTATCTCTATATACCCCCCATGTGCCCCCCCAAATATGAAAGCTGGAGACGCCACTGATAATGGCTAATGTTTAACACAATGCTACCATTCCTGTTTGTACTGCACTGTGTGGTGTTCATTGTAATATTCATGGCAGGTGTCAATGGGCTGTTACAAGGCTTTAAAAACAGTGCTTAAATGCCATCCCAACAAAGGATATTGACGCATGTGTGAACAAGCCCTAAAAGGTTTAATAATAGTCTATCAGCATGGACATGTAGCTAAAGGTACAGCATGAAAGTTGTTCTAAAGATAAAAGTTTTTTTTTACCCAATGCATTCTCTGTATTAAGGTAAAGAACCTTCTGTGTGCAGCTCCCCCCCAAGCCCCATCTTATACTATATCTTATACTTGTACATGTAAATGTGGACAAGTCCACTTCAACATAAATCACACCCCTCATTCTGCAGCCAGGCCCACTACTCAGTGACACACAGCAAGGCAGGATAAGTTACAGTCTTATAAATGCAAAGCATGTGTTCTCTCCCCTCCAGCCACAAGGAGATAAACCTATTGCCCTTACATGCTTTCTGTAATCATTACTGAAATGTAGACACATCCCATAATGATATATTATACACACTGTACTCTGTTGTGATTGAGATCTTTCTAACAGCAATCAGTGCTGGTATGGTGTATGAGAACATCCCTAGCCGCACCACAGAAAGAGTGGGGCCATGATGTTTTACATCAGCATGGGGGACAAGTAAATGTCTGCCTGAGAAAAAACAAAAAAGTGCAGCGCTAACTTTCTAATCAATAACACAATAATGGTGGAACCCTCTAATGTATGAAAATCTCAATAAACTTCAATATTACCACAATACCGGTCTCTGTGGTATGTAACGTCACATATAATACACATCACACTGAAAATAAGACATAAAAATGACTGCAAATTTTGCAGGGATGGTGAAAACCCCTCCTACAGATATTTGGCAGTGTACGGTATCAGTAAAGCAGTGGACGGTCTCCACTGCTTATCAGTGCAGCTTAGTGCAGCCTCATTAGTGCCCATATGTGTAGCCTCATCAGTGCCCCTCAGTGCAGTTTATCAGTGCCCATAAGTGCGTTCTCATCTATGCCCACCAGTGCAGCTTATCAGTGCCCATCAGTGCGGTCTCACCAGTGCAGCTTATCAGTATCCATCAGTGCAGTCTCACCAGTGCAGCTTATCAGTGCCCATCACTGCGGTCTCACTAGTACCGCTTATCAATGCCCATCAGTGCAGTCACATCAGTGCCCACTAGTGCCGCTTATCAGTGCCCATCAGTGCTGTCTAACCAGTGCTGCTTATCAGTGCATATCAGTGCAGTCACACCAGTGCACACCCGTGAAGCTTATCAGTGCCCATCAGTGCAGTCTCACCAGTGCCGCTTATCAATGCCCATCAGTGTAGTCACACCAGTGCCGCTTATCAGTGCCCATCAGTGCAGTCACACCAGTGCCGCTTATCAGTGCCCATCAGTGCGGTCACACCAGTGCCCACCAATTCCGCTTATCAGTGCCCATCACTGCGGTCTCACCAGTCCCCGCCAGTGCCGCTTATCAGTGTCCATCAGTGTGGTCACACCAGTGCCCACCAGTGCCGCTTATCAGTGCCCACAAGTGCCGCTTATCAGTGCCCATCAGTACGGTCTCACCAGTGCCGCTTATCAGTGCCCATCAGTGCGGTCTCACCAGTGTCTACTCATCAATGAGAGAGCGGAGATCTTGGCTATGACAGGTATGCCTGGTATGCCTGGCATGCCTGCTATATGAAACACAGCTCGCTGTAACTTTCCTGCTCCCAGACCTGCATTGTGATAGACAGCGCAGAGCGCACTATTCCAATGCGGGTCTGGGAGCAGGAAAGTTAGAGTGAGCTGTGTTTCACATAGCAGGCATACCAGGCATACCAGGAATACCTGTCATAGCCGAGATTTGCGCTCTCTCATTGAGGAGAGATGTCGGGTGGGCGGCCGTGGTGCTGGCAGGGAGGAGGAAGAGGGAGAAGGAAACCACCTCAATGGGTGGCACAGACTGGGGGCTGTGAGACCCCTATGCCCACTATTTTATTTTATTTATTTATTTTAGGTACTCATATAATGCCGTTAATTTGCACAGTGCTTTACATATACATTGTGCATCACTACAGCCGAGCAGGCGGAAATTAGAGTCCCTGCTCGATTTGAAGTGGGCAGTTACAAGACCGCAGGTTGGGAGTACAGGAGAAATATCAGCCAGCGGTCTTATGAACAGGAAATCACTGGGCAATAATGGTTTTTCAGCAAGTTCAGCAGGCTAGTGCAGAGGAACTACAGAGCTCAGCAGAAGATGGATGGCATAGTTGGTGAAGGTAGGAAATCAGCAACAAGGACATGGAAAAAAATATTTTTTCCCTAAGTTCTGCCTTAAATGATTGTGTAAGAAAAGTCCAGAATGTATCAGAACAAGAAGATTTTTTATTGTATTAGCACCAGGGCTTATTTTCTGGCGGAACGCACTGGAACGCCGTTCCGCCACCTATCCCAGAGCAATCCCTCTTCCTGATCTGTATAGCCTTCTGCCCATGGCCCCCCCGTATCCTGTGTGTACTACTCCTCTTCCTACGTAGCCTGCTGCACGCTGCTTACTGCCCTGAGCCCTGAGTGATCGAAGCTTGTGAGAGTGGAAGGCGGAGTGATCTGCACTGCATCCCGCCTTTAAGACTGTCCTGAAGCTCGTTTGGCAGTGTGTGTCACTGTGAGAGCGCAGATGATCATGGATAGATCATGGATAGTGTGGGACTGGGTAGGTAGCCAGACTGTCCTCCTCCTCACTAGCCTCATGTTAACTGGTCTGTGATGGAGTTAAGTTTTCTACTGTTAACAAAATGCTGCTGAATGGGGCTGTGCGGCGTTTCTTTGGAGTGGGCTGGGTGGTCTCTTTGCTGGGCTGGGTGGTCTCATTGTTGTGGACTAGGCTGGGTGGTCTCTTTGCTGGGCTGGGTAATCTCATTGTTGTGGACTGGGCTGGGTGGTCTCTTTGCTGGGCTGGGTGGTCTCATTGTTGTGGACTGGGCTGAGTGGTCTCTTTACTGGGCTGGGTGGTCTCATTGTTGTGGACTGGGCTGGGTGGTCTTTTTGCTGGGCTGGGTGGTCTCATTGTTGTGGACTGGGCTGGTTGGTCTCTTTGGTGGGCTGGATGGTCTCATTGTTGCGGACTGGGCTGGGTGGTCTCTTTGCTGGACTGGGTGGTCTCATTGTTGTGGACTGGGCTGGGTGGTCTCTTTGCTGGGCTGGGTGGTCTCATTGTTGTGGACTGGGCTGGGTGGTCTCGTTGCTGTGGACTAGGCTTGGCGGTCTCTTTGTTGTGGACTGGGTCTAGGCAGTCTTGTTGCTGTGGACTGGGCTTAGCGGTCTCTTTGCTGTGGTCTGGGTGGTCTGTTTGCTGTGGACTGGGCAAGGCGGTGCCTTTGCTGTGGTCTGGGTGGTCTCTTTGCTGTGGACTGGGCTAGATGGTACCTTTGCTGTGGTCTGGGTGGTCTCATTGCAGTAGACTGGGCTAGGTGGTACCTTTGCTGTGGTCTGGGTGGTCTCTGTGCTGTGGACTGGGCTGGGTGGTCTCGTTTCTATAGACGGTTTGGCGGCCTCTTTGCTGTGGACTGGGCTGGGCAGTCTCTTTGCTGGGCTAGGCAGTCTCTTTGCTGGGCTGGGTTGTCTTTGTCTATTTCAAATTGTTTGCACATTTTACTGCATTGCTTTTTATTAAATTCCATACAAATTACTTGTATAGCCCCCAAATTATACTTGGTTCCCTGTTCTCTAGGGGGGCGGTTCTAGGGGGTACGTAGGGGTGTGACTTGGGGGGGGGTGAGTTCTGGCACCTTTTCTCTGAGAAAAAAAAGCCCTGATTATCACGCATGTGCAAACGTATTAGCATGCATGCTAAGGTGCACGTGCTCACACACATGCACGCTTGCCACTGGCATTGTTGCAAAATGGCCTATTTAGGCTGGATTGCTGAGTGGTCTTTAGCTAGTTCCTGCTCTGCTTGCTACATCTGCCCTTATACCACTCTGTGTCCTCGCATCTCCTGTCACCTCTACCAGGGGTGTTGGAAAAGAGGAGCAAGAGAAGGTCCCTCTCTATCTCAATCTCCACCATGGACATGGCAAATTGTAAATACATATACTTGGCATCTGTTAAGTGCATGTACCCGGGATCCAAAGAAGCCAGTGATCAAAACAGTCCTCAAACAAGCAAGCTAACTGGGCAGCAAAGGTACCCTAGTCAAAGTTGGAGTGCAGATGAAATGCTGCAACAATTCTAAATATTGGTTCCCTCAAATGGCCTAAGCAACCGGGTATAATTATGATCATGATCATAATGATCATATCATATGTGGAAGGTAGCTTATGTTGATTCTATGCTGTCCTATAATCTTACAAGATAAAAAAAAACACTCCTGGGATGTATGACAAGGATATCCCAGGAGTCTGCGGGCTGGAATGACAATGCAATTTTGTCTTGGGCCAGGAAGGCAGAAGTAACTTGAAAAAGGTAAAAAAATTGTATCTCTCTGCATCCCAACTACAACAGATGAAGGAAAATTACCCATATAAGCTCTGCCCCTCACTACTTAGGAACACATCTCCCTTCAAATCTTGCTCAATTGTTCTCATTAAATGATATACTGCTTTTTTGAATAAGACTCAGTTAGATGTATAAAAGGGGTATAAAAAAAAAAAAAAAGACTCAGTTAGATCTGAACTCCCACTCTAATAAACACTTATCTTGGTTGGGCCTTATAAACGTTCCAAACGTATAACACTCATAAACATGTATGGACATTATCCTGGGATTTCTTTACCTATTTCAAACAATCCCATTAAAGGTTCCTAAGTCCTATTTATGAAAGCTACAGCAGATGTTTTCTGCTTTTCTTTGGCATAGCAGACACCACAGAACCCAATATAAATTGCTTACATTAACGAAGACTCGGGGGGAGCAGATGCCCCTGATCCAGCTCTCTATCAGAAAGCAGCAGTTCTTCAGAATTCTTAACTGGTTTCACCACATTTCCACAAAGCAGTGGGTTCAACTTGAAAACTTTCTGACCTATGCAGATCTATTGGCTTTACCATTGGCTTTACTTCGAACTACCAAAGATTCTCTCTCTGACATCACAAAAAAAACAATTTTTCTGTTGGACCAGACCATTACAAACCTGAGGATTTCACAATATCTTGGCCCATGACACCTTTTTTGGCAACCCATCTTTCCCGCAATATTTTTGGACCTTGGACTAAAAGAGATCATTGTAGATTATCTCAACTTCTGCAAGGTGATCCTTCTCTTATATCTGATGGCTTATAAACTAGACTGCCATTGGACTCATTGTTCCATAGACAAGTTTATTAATTCTTTTGCAAATATTTCTGAACTTCAATCTCCCTCAACAGCTTTTGATGAATTCGTTCTACAGAATACTTCTCTACCTCATGTGGTATCTGAAATATACTCAATTCTTTCCTCTTTGGCCTAACCAGGATTACCTAAATATACATTTGTATGAAAAAGACAAAATTATTATTCTTCCCCAGGAGTGGAAAAAATGTTTTATATTAACCCACAAACTATCAATAGCGACCACAATTGAGGAGAAGGGACTCTTATGATTATTAGATGGTACAGATGCCTTGATTATCTTAATCGCATGTATCCAACCATTTTGAAGGTTTGTTGGAAATGTCACACGTTGAAAGGGAATATGACACACATATGATGTGGGTGCCCACGGATTAAAACATTTTGGAAAACATATTTGATATATGCCGTAAGATTACAATGACACAAATTGCCAATTCACCAAATACAGCTTTACTATCCATAATACCAGACACCCCTAAAATAATCAAGAAATATATTCTTTGCAATTTCATTTCAACAGCGAGGGCAGTGATTCCCCACCATTATTAGTCAGAAATCTTTCCATCTTTAGCTGAATGGAGAGATTCTTTTAGGGATCTGGAAAGAATGCTATCGCAAGAAAATGACAGATTGGAACAGTATAGAAACCAGTAATACAGAACTTCTCTGACTTTCAATGAATGGATCTCTGGCAATCTCTTACTTTCCTAAGTGATCCCAGAGGGACACAGTTTTTTGGTTTTCTTTATTTAAGTTAACAGTGTTAACAACCCTAACTGTTAATAGCCTGGTGAAATTAGCCTGTATATAGATTAGTAGATACTATAAACACTTCAACTTATATAGTTATCTATTATTTAAAATTAGGACTTCCGGTACAAAGGTGGTGTTAGATTTTGGGGATGCATACCAACATAGAAATTAAAGGATTATGCAATGTCTTCCTTTGTCTTATTTAAATGATGTGATATTTTGTATGGTTTGTACCGGTTTGTGATATTACTTTTTAAAAAAAATATAAATAAAATAAAATTGAGTTAGAAAAAAAATGGTATTCGACAGCAGAACAAATATATGATGCTATCTATTACCACAAATAGGATTACAAATATGTAATGTAGAATGTGAGAGTTAAGTTCCTCTTTAATGTAAATACGCTTATCAGTATGGGCTACAGTGTTACATATTTGCTCATTACATTTACAAGCTGCACAGATGAAGTGCTACTGCTCACAAAGCAAGTCAGTGAGTCACAGACATATTGAAAACAATACACTCCCTGTGGGGCTAAGCATATTTAAGTGGTTGCTAACAAAGAGACTAAATAATTGCATACTGCCCCCTATAGTGGCTAATCTACAAATCTCTATATTTAACCAAATAACAAAAATACGGTAGACTAAGGCCCCTTTCACACGGACGTATAGAATCCAGCTTTTAGCTGCGGATAGATGAAGTTATCTACCGCAGCTATACTCTGACAATGCTTTCCATTCACACTCTGCATTTAGCAACGGTTTCATTACAGACGATTTCGTGCAATTAGAAAAAATGGATTTGAATGCGTCCAGGAATGATGTTGCGCAGCTATCTGCACATAACTGCAGGTAAAAGCAGTGCACTGTGTCACCTACGGATAGCAACGGCAACAAGAATAGAAAATCAATAGGAAGCACTTCAGAAATGTCAAGAATGTTCCACTGCAGCTAAACGCAGCTGCATGTAAACGCACGTAATCGTGGCTAATCGAAATGTACAATTGCAAGTAATCATTGTGATTTGGGGTCTGGTACCTGGCTTGCATTTAGCAACAGCAGAACAGCCGCCCCTGTGAAAGGAGCCTAAAGCCTAGTACATATGGGCTGAATGTCGGGCCAGTTAAATAGAAACCTTCCAACATTCGGCCCATGTGTATTGCAGCCGGTCCGACGGAAACCAGCCAAATGACTGAGAAAAGGTCTGCAAATGGCTGAGAGCGCTGACTGGAGTGTTCTGGCAGGGGGGCGTCTCCAGGGATCGTCCCCATGTCAGAACACAATAGAACAGCAGGAGAGATCGCTGTAATAACATCTGATTGTTAGTACAGTGACTCCTCCTGAACTGTCAGTTTTGGGTTGAATGAAAAAAAAAATAGTATGTACTTAGCTTAAGAATACATGAAAATATGAAAAGTCGCATGAAAATGACTGTATGGAAAACATTGAAATAAGAACTAAAAATGTGCCTTACTTTTCTTTTACATCTAGAAGATCAATGGCAGGAATATGATTTTTTGCACCCATTACCTGGTTCAAAAGGCAGGCATATCGTTCCATTTGGACTGCATACAGTTTCTGTGCTGTAGATTGTGCTCATTTCATTTAGGATTTGATTCAGCTGTAAAACAGTATTGTCTTTATTAAATGACCATATCAGTCTAATGAAATATATCTAAAGTATATTTAAAACTAAAACTGCTTTTGTGGAAAAAGGTTACAAGTTACAACCTGTCTGTTTTTTTTTTTTTTTTTTTCTGTTGGTGTCCCGTTAGGGAGATTTTCCCTCACTTCCAGTCCCAGAGGCACAATTGAGTGACAAGAAATATTGGGTTTCCCATCACTTTCATGGCTGAATAACTTTTTGGCGATCTGTTGCCGTGCACTGCCACACTATATGTGCTAATGTGATTTTCTGTGTTAATGCGCATTGTGTTAAAGTGGAGTTCCACCTGAAAGTGGAAGCTCTGCTTATCTGCCCCCCCCCTCCTCCGGTGCCACATTTGGCACCTTTCAGGTGGGAGGGGGGAACGGGTACCTAGTTTTCACAGATATCCATCCCCACTTCCGACATCCCCCACCTCCTTCCTCTGCTTTAACGCAGCCCAGTGAAACACAATGGATCAAAGAACACACATGACCTGTTTTTAGCAATGCATCATGCATTTTATTCTAGTGCACAAGGCGTTAAGTGCCATTCAAACTGGATGGCACCGCAATGCACCACACACAGAGCAGCTGCGATGCTGTGCGTTATGGGTTCAACAATACACAAATGTGAATGGGTCCTCAGTCCCAGTGACAACAGTCACCGGCAGGGATGTTGCTAGGGTGTGGCTATTGGGGCTATAGCACCAAGTCTGAGGCCCATAGCCCCGAGTCTCTTACTGGGTGGGTGCAGTTCTGCAATCAGCAGATATATCCCTGTCTAGAATGCAGGAGGAGGCAGGGGCAGACTGAGCCACGGTAGCACTGGCTCCGGCTCTGCCCTCGCCTCCACCTGACTCTACTCCTGGTCACTGGTTGCTAGTACCATCTAGTGTTTAGCAACCAGTGATTGATGTCACGACTCCCTCCTGCCCAGCATTCAAAGCGGGGGAGGGTTCCACTTCCTCCTCCTCCACGCTAGTGCTGGTGGGGCCTAAAGAGTTCAGCCCAGCCCCCTTGTCATGGTCCTGGACTGGAGCGGATGCCGCTGGTCGGGGGGCGGTGCAGGGCAGTGGCATCTTCAAATAGGGAGGGGAGGCCTGGGCAGCTGGGAAGGGAGTGAGAGAGAGAAGATGAGGCCTCACCACTACCCTAAGCAGCATTTCCCGGCGCCTCCCAGAGCCTGCACTCCTTCTCCAAGCTCCTCTCCTAGCTCACTGTGACTATCATGGAACGGGAAGAAAAAAGACTGACCTAGGATGGGTGGGAGGTAGGTGGATCACACACACCTACCCACACAGACAAAGGCTGGGACAGTAGGGACTGCAGGCAGGGCTAGGGGGTCTCTCTCTCACTCCCTGTCATCCACCCCCTCTTTCTCTGATGTATGGGGAGGCTCTCTGGGGATCCTGATGTATGGGGAGGCTCTCTGAGACCCTAATGTATAGGGGGGCTCTCTGGGGACCCTGATGTATGGGGAGGCTCTCTAGGGACCCTGATGTATAGGGGGGCTCTCTGGGGACCCTGATATAAGGGGGCTCTCTGTGGACCCTGATATAAGGAAGAGGCTCTCTGTGGACCCTGATGTAAGGAAGGGGCTCTCTGAGGACCCTGATGTAAGTGTGGGGGGGGCTCTCTGGGGACCCTGATGTAAGGGGGTCCACGCTCAGATATGTAACAATATATATATATATATATATATATATATATTACACACACACGTATATTATATACATGTGTATGCCCGCTCAAGCGTATGACTTTCTTTACTTTGCTGCTATGGGCTCTAGCCCCAAATCTTTTATAGGCCTAGCAACGCCCCTGGTCACCAGGACAAATAGAGAGGGTGAATCACAGATACATATATATTAGTAAAGTGGCTAAGTGATTAGCACATCTGCCTAGCAGCACTAGGGGTGTTGGTTTGAATCCCAACCATGACACTACATGCCTTGAATTTGCATGTTCTTCCTTTGTCTGTGTGGGTTTCCTCTGGGTACTCCCGTTTCCTCCTTCACTCCAAACAGGGTCTACTTTAACACAGGGCAAAAGGGGCAGCTGCCCTGGGCCCAGTCATTGTTGTGGAACCCAATGCAGCTTCCCTTTGAGCCTGCACTGCCCAAAAATAGTTGATAAGTAGATTTAAGGGGGCCCAAGAAAATGTTTGCCCAGGGTCCAATCAAAATTAAAGATGGCCCTGACTCCAAAGACATGTGTGTAGGTTCATTGGCTCCTGTCTAAGTTGGCCCTAGTATGTCTTTGTACTGTATGTGAGTTAGGGACCTTAGATTGTAAGCTCCTTGAGGGCATGGGCCGATGTGAATGTACAATATACAGTATATGTAAAGCAATGCACATATTGATGGTGCTACATACAGTGGGTACAGAAAGTATTCAGACCCCTTACATTTTTCACTCTTTGTTATATTGCAGCCATTTGCTAAAATAATTTAAGTTTATTTTTTCCCCTCATTAATGTACACACAGCCCCCCATATTGACAGAAAAACACAGAATTGTTGACATTTTTGCAGATTTATTAAAAAAGAAAAACTGAAATATCACATGGTCCTAAGTATTCAGACCCTTTGCTCAGTATTTAGTAGAAGCACCCTTTTGATCTAATACAGCCATGAGTCTTTTTGGGAAAGATGCAACAAGTTTTTCACACCTGGATTTGGTGATCCTCTGCCATTCCTCCTTGCAGATCCTCTCCAGTCCTGTCAGGTTGGATGGTGAACGTTGGTGGACAGCCATTTTTAGGTCTCTCCAGAGATGCTCAATTGGGTTTAAGTCAGGGCTCTGGCTGGGCCATTCAAGAACAGTCACGGAGTTGTTGTGAAGCCACTCCTTCGTTATTTTAGCTGTGTGCTTAGGGTCATTGTCTTGTTGGAAGGTAAACCTTCGGCCCAGTCTGAGGTCCTGAGAACTCTGGAGAAGGTTTTCGTCCAGGATATCCCTATACTTGGCCGCATTCATCTTTCCCTTGATTGCAACCAGTTGTCCTGTCCCTGCAGCTGAAAAACACCCCACAGCATGATGCTGCCACCACCATGCTTCACTGTTGGGACTGTATTGGACAGGTGATGAGCAGTGCCTGGTTTTCTTCACACATACCGCTTAGAATCTTATTTCTCACCATCTTGGAGTCCTTCAGGTGTTTTTTAGCAAATTCCATGCAGGCTTTCATGTGTCTTGCACTGAGGAGAGGCTTCCGTCGGGCCACTCTGCCATAAAGCCCCAACTGGTAGAGGGCTGCAGTGATGGTTGACTTTCTACAACTTTCTCCCATCTCCCGACTGCATCTCTGGAGCTCAGACACAGTGATCTTTGGGTTCTTCTTTACCTCTCTCACCAAGGCTCTTCTCCCCCGATAGCTCAGTTTGGCTGGACGGCCAGCTCTAGGAAGGGTTCTGGTCTTCCCAAACGTCTTCCATTTAAGGATTATGGAGGCTGCTGTGCTCTTAGGAACCTTAAGTGCAGCAGAAATTTTTTTGTAACCTTGGCCAGGTCTGTGCCTTGCCACAATTCTGCCTCTGAGGTCTTCAGGCAGTTCCTTTGACCTCATGATTCTCATTTGCTCTGACATGCACTGTGAGCTGTAAGGTCTTATATAGACAGGTGTATGGCTTTCCTAATCAAGTCCAATCAGTATAATCAGACACAGCTGGACTCAAATGAAGGTGCAGAACCATCTCAAGTATGATCAGAAGAAATGGACAGCACCTGAGTTAAATATATGAGTGTCACAGCAAAGGGTCTGAATACTTAGGACCATGTGATATTTCAGTTTTTCTTTCTTTTCTTTTTTAATAAATCTGCAAAAATGTCAACAATTCTGTGTTTTTCTGTCAATATGGGGTGCTGTGTGTACATTAATGAGGGAAAAAAATGAACTTAAATGATTTTAGCAAATGGCTGCAATATAACAAAGAGTGAAAAATGTAAGGGCGTCTAAATACTTTCCGTACCCACTGTAAGTACCTGTAATAAATAAATAAAAAACTGACAAAGGTTCTAAGCCATCACCACTTTATCCAAAATGAAAACAAGTCCTGGAGATATAATTTAAGTTGGTTAACATTTGTAATGTTTAACTCAGTATAGTGTTTAGTGAGAGAGGTCCACACAGTCTGTTTCTCATCCTTACTCTAGTGTAGTTTTCGCTTGGTAGAGCAGATGATCCCTTTTGTCCAAGATAGATAAGCTGCAATTTCACCATAGGGTCCGTGATTTGGTCTTGTGGGTATCTTGCGGAGAAGTCACTGGCATTCTTGTAAAATGCGGACCACTTTGCTCCTTCTTCACTCTAGAGTAAAGAAATATACATATTTTCAATGATGTCACCAGCAGCTGTTTAACAATTTCAATACTAGGCACTTTTACCCCCTTCCTGCCCAGGCCAATATTCGCACTTTGAATGACAATTGCTCGGTCATGCAACACTGTACCCAAACGAAATTTTGTCATTCTTGTTCACTCAAACAGAGCTTTTGGTGGTATTTAATCACCATCAGGTTTTTGTTTTGTTTTTTTTTTGTGGTAAAAATAGCCTTTGTTTTGTTGCTAAATAAATGAAAGAAGGCTGAACATTTTGAAAATAAAATGTGTTTTTCGTCATTTCTGTTATAAATTTTTGCAAATAAGTAATTCTTCTTCATAAATTTAGTACAAAATGTATTCTGCTACATTTCTTTGGTGAAAATAACCCAAATCAGTGTGTATTATTTGGTTTGTAGGAAAGTTATAGAGTCTACAAACTATGGTATATCTCTGAAAATGTATCAATCCTGATATACTGATGGCCTATCTCATTTCTGGAGGCCCTAAAATGCCAGGACAGTAGAAATATTACTCAAATGACCCCTTTTTGAAAAGTAGATAGTCCAAGGTAATTTGGTAGGAGGCATGGTGGGCTTTTTGAAGTTGTATTTTTTTTTTTTTTTGTATACTGTCACCAGTGCAGTACAGCGTCATCATATAACTGGTGAGGCAGTGATCAGGGACACTGACTGGTGACAGTGCGGAAAACAAAAATGTATACATTTTTTAAATACAATTATTATTTTCTTTTTTTTTTATGATTTTTTTTTTTTTAACACTCAGTGACCAGAGCAACATTGTACTGGGGAAGTGATCAGGATTTTTTTTTTTTTACACATTATATTTTCTTTTTGCAGTGCATTACATTGCTATAAGCAATCATTTTATTAAATGAAACTGATGAATGTAGGGCCGGTTTACACTGCTGTGATGCAGGAACTGCAAATCCACTGCCTCTCCCGGCGGCATTTCACACTGCTATATACGAACTGCGGGGATTGTCAATAGAAAGCTAATGACACCCCCAAATCAGTTTGCAAATCACAGTGCGAACTGCAGACTCGCACAGGAATCACCCACCCATGAACACCCATGTGATCCGATTCTGCTGCGGACCAAAAAAAGGGTCCTGTGTGAGTTTGTTCCGAATGCGATTTCAGCCATACTATCTGTATGGCTGAAATCGCATTGCATAGAGATCGCATATGATTCACACTGCAATGCGGTGCGAATCACATCGGATCTCCGGGAATGCACCAGTGTGAACCGGCTCTAAGTCTGTTTTGTTGTGATTATCTGTGATTGTCAAAGCTTGTCACATGGGCTGTGATTGGCCCAGTCTATGCCATGTGATCAAATTAACTAATCACAGTCATGCCTCGTACACACGGGACGACGATCGTACGTACGATCGTCTCAAATCGTATGTTGCATAATGTAACTTGCATACGGACTGCACTACACGATCGTACGACCACAGAAGAACGTTCAGGTGCATGTAATTAGCATCCAGTTATTCCTGACTTCTGAGCATGCGTGTTTTGCACAATACAACTTGTTGTACCAACTGCTCTGTACACACGATACAACGGTCGTATGAGCGCTTGTTGGTACGACCAAGTTTTCTAGTCTGCTCATACAACTCCCTTGTACGACCGTCGTATGTTGGGCTGTTCTAATCGCGCATACGAATGATCGATATCGCATACAACGGTCGTTAGTACGACCTGTTGTATACGATCGTCGCCCCCTGTGTATGAGGCTTTAGCAACACAATTGTACACATTGGATGGCATGAAAGAGAGCCATCCGTTGTGTACAATTGTCATGTGACCTGCTGTGATTCGTCACAGCGGTCACATGGCACTGGCAACGAGTCGGTACTCTGATATCCACGGGACACGGCCGGTGACAGATCACGCTGCTACACAGTCCCGCTGAATGGAGAATGTTTTTCTGTGTCTCCCAAACCAGTGTTTGTATTAACACTCTGCAGCCAAGCAGCTTAGCAGGAACCAATTCTTCACCACAAACTATAGTAAAATAAAAGATATGTAACATAAACGGCAATTACCACTAATCCAGTTGGTTTTTATGGCATTTTCTAGCATTTTCTAAATGGCTAAAATTCATATACAAATCATTTGGAAACCAAACTCACAAGCACTCATTTTAGAGATGATTTGACCTCCCCTGAAATTCTCCACAGTTTTCTCTACAATATGCACTTAAAATGATAATAAACTCACAACAGTATAATCAGTCTGTATATGCAGTAAAGAATGCTTGTTATACTCACTGTGGAACCTAAGGGGTTAATCCTCTGAATTGTGTAAAAAGGCAGTTTGAACCTGTCTTCTCTGATCCTCCCTTTCTTCCACAGTTCCCAAACCAACTCCCGATAGAACAGAGCCTTGGGGCAAGCTGCACATGCTCAGTTTGGTGTGTGTTACTAGAGAGTTTTTTTTTTCTTGGGAGAATGCATGTGATCAGCACTGTCCACACAGAGGGTCAGGGGTCCTGCAGCCTCATAGGACGGTCAGAGTAGAATGAAAACTCCTCCTACAAGCTTTAACCAGACACTGATAGAAGTCGCAAACTACTCTAACTGCTGATGAGAAAAGGTACTTTATATTTACTAAAATAATTGCATTTTGCTCCAGTGCGACACAACACTCAGTTTGGAATGTTTCTTTTGATTTGTACATGTCCTTCTTTGGGTGATAGCCACTGTTGCTGACGTACTGTAATTTTATTGTTGTGTCCTGTTCTTTTCTTTGAAAACTGAAATAATAAATATATTTTCACCATGATTGCATTTCCACATTCTGTGTAATGTGGGAGACCAAATATAGTTAATGCAGGGTCCTGGGTTTAGTAACAATTTAACCACTTCCCGACTGCGTAATGACTATAAGCGGCGACAGTGTGGCTCTGTGCCACAAATCGTCGCGTATAGTCGGCGCTCACGGGCACGACGCTAGGGGGCGAGTGGCTTATGCCTGCTGCACGTTCCCTGAGCGGGGCCGCAGGTCGGGTGGCCTCGATGTCCGCCGGCGACCCGCGATCGCCTGTGACAGAGCCAGAGCAGTGTAAACACGGTGGTTCGCCGTTCTGACAGGCGGCATGACAGAGATCTATTGATCCCTGTACTCAGGATCAGTTCGATCTCTGGTGCCCCTGGCAGCCCAGCACCCATACAGTTAGAACACACACAGGGAACACAGTTAACCCCTTCTCTGCCAATAACATTTATATAGTAATTAGTGGATATTTACATTTCTGATTGCTATATAAATGTCATTGGTCCCAAAAAAGTGTCAAAAATGTCCGACATGTCCACCCCAATATCCCAGTCCCGATAAAAATCACAGATCGCCGCCATTACTAGTAAAAAAAAAAATGTAAAAACGCCATGAAATGAATTCTCATGGTTTGTAAACGTGGCAACTTTTGCGCAAACCAATCAATAAATGCAGATTGCAATTTTTTTTTACCAAAAATATGAGGAAGAATATAAATCGGCCAAAACCGATGAATAAATTAGTTTTTTGATATTTTTTTGGGATTTGTATTTTAGCAAACAGTAAGAAATCTTGTTTTTTTTTTTTTGCAAAGTTGTCGCTCTTTTTTTGTTTATAGCATTGATCAGAAATGACGCAGAGGGGATAAAATACCACCAAAAGAAAGCTCTATTTGTGGGAAAAAAAGGACGCAAATTTTGTTTGGGTACAACGTCGCACGACCGCGTAATTGTCAGTTAAAGTGGCGAAGTGCCGAATCACAAAAAGTGCTCTGGTCCTAAGGTGGGAAATCCTTCCAGCCCTTAAGTGGTTAAAGTATTTTTAAATCCTCGGTGTTTCTTAGTTTAACACATTGAGCACAATCAAATAAACATGCTCCAGTAAACTAATTGTTAAATTTCCTCCCCCAGCACTTGCAGTTTACAACTTTCAATGATGCTGGCTCCTGCTATCTCAGTACTGCTTCCCTGGACTTCTGGTCTTTACAGGAAATAGTTAAAAGAGAAGTATGGGTTTTTTCTTTCAGGTTCATACATACCTAGGTGGATGCATATTTGGCCCGATGCTGCATCTGTCCCCCGGTGCCACTAACACTGAGAACCGAGCGATCGAATGCTGCCGATCACTTGGTTCTCACAGCTCCCCGAGCAGAGAGCAGCTGACTGCCAGAGGCTCCCTGCTCTGCCCCCCCCCCCCTCGGGCTCACATGATCGCTGGGCTGTGGAGGGGGTGGGACCGGCCGCTCAGCCTCTGAGAGGCTGAGCCGGGTGTTGGTCCAGGGAATGGCAGATCCCAACTCCATGGTCCTGATGACGCTCGAGTCTGGACCGACTCTTTGACGTCAGCAGAGAGCAGACTTCAGCCCGCTCTCGGCTGAAAATGGGTCACAGGAGTGCAGAATGAACTGCACTCCTGTGATCCATGGGACAAGTACAGCCAAATGAGCTTTGGCTATACTTCTCCTTTAAAGCTGAATTCCAGGAATTCAGCCACTTTTTACAAAGTGCAGGCACACTATGAGTTAGGTCCAAGTAGGTGCATGACATCTCCTGAACTTATCTCTATGATTTATAGCTGATAGGTTTATGGCTCCATCGGAGCATACACTGACAGTCGGGGCTGTGAGAGAGTGGCACACAGAGCAGCTATGCCCACCCCTCCCCTCTGCTACTCATTTAGAGAAGCCTTTGTATTTTGTGGATGAGTTTACATAATACAAAGGTTTCTGTGATTGGGCAGAAGGAGGGAGGAGCAGGCATAGCAGCTGCACCCAGTGGCGTCACTTGGGTTGGTGTCACCTGGTGCAGTAAAACATGGTGTCACCCCCTCCTCCCCCATATACCCCCTCCCAGCGCTATTCCTCTTTCTCCTTCCCCCATCCCCCTGCTCAGACAATATTCCCCCTCTCAGACAAAATCCTCACCCCCCTATGCCTGCTTCCAGTACAAATACCCCCTCTCGGCACAGTACTTCCCCTCCATTTCCCCCTCCCAGCCCAAACCCCCCTCTCAGCACAAATCACCCTCATCCTCCCTATTACCCCCGTAAAACGCGACTCTTCCCTATAAACACGACTTTCGCCCGTTTACTCCCACTACTAAACACGACTTTCCCCCCTTTACTCCCACTAAACACGACTCTCCCCCCAAACCCGACCCTCCCCCT
>BLSH010303093.1:475513-503950 GCA_018402905.1 Glandirana rugosa | reverse complement strand
CCACCCACCGCAAAAATTCTTTTATTTAGCCCCCCTCACCAAATGCCCCCTAGACGCACAATCCCCCCACCCCAATACAAAGGCACTGGCCTACAAATTTGCCAAGCAAAAATAACTCCATCCCTCCCAGCATAAATCCCCCTTCCTCTTCTGGTACAAATGCTCAGGTTCCTGCCCCCAACACAGATTTACCAGATACCGGCATCTCAGTGCCAGGAGCTCCTTCCCAGCTCCTCCTCCTGTCCTGCCAGAAGACATCAGAGCAGAGGAGGAACCTGTGGGGGAACTTACCTTGGCGCGCCGCTATAAACATGCAGCCGGGTGGGACAGATACCGGCTGCTAAAGTGTCGGCAATCACTGCCCTGGAGACCTGGGGATACCCAGCAGGAGGTCAAATGCTCTGTGCTAGTGATTGCTGACACTGGAGCAGCCCACTGGCGCTTCCCTTCACACTAGCACACTGCGTCCAAGACTGGAACCCCTCCTGCCCCCACTTGGTCCTGGCCCCTGGTGTCACCCTTATCAGTGTTGCCAACCGCCAGTAAATTTACTGACAGTTTGTAAAGATCAGTGATTTTTAGAACTGTCTATAAATATCAGGTTCTGATAATTTGTCATGCTGTGCTGACTTTTTAAGTTTAAACCAGGCAAACTACTTGATATGGGTATTGTCAGTGTTTCCATGTTGTGTTTAAACATCAATTGTCTTCGTTTTTAATAGGAGTTCAGTTATTTTTTAGGTTGCCAGTAAAAAATATGCTCTGCCAGTAAGATTTTCCATGATTTGCCAGTAAAAAACGCTGAGGGTGGTTGGCAACACTGACCCTTATGCAGCCCGCACCCGCCTAGCAACGCCACTGGCTGCACCCACTCTAACCTGAAGCATCAGCATCGGGGATACAGCAATAGCCATCTTCCGGGAGTGCAATAAAAATGTCAGATGTACATAATAGAGATAAGCCCAGATGTCATGCACCTCCTTGGACTTTACTCATAGTGTGCCTTCACTTTTTACAAATGAGCTGAATTCCTTTAATTCAACTTTAATAGTGGACAGTGCAGTCTTCAGCTGCTAGGAGGAGGGAGAGAGAGGAACAGGGGTGTGTGTTGTCATCCTAAGCTACAAGGCTGTATTGATGCACACAGTGAAGGGAGACCCAAATGTAGTCCCTGCATACAAGGGTGGCTCCATAGAATGCTGTAAGAGAAAGAAGCCACCCTGAAACAGGAAACCTGGGGCAGCGGTCATGGCACCAGTTTCAACTGGAACGTATGCAGGGATTAAAAGATAACGAAGCTCCTTATTTAGCCCTTTGTCACAGGAGTGCAAAACTAAGTGTGACCCTCAGGAGAAGCATGACCAAAAGAGTTTTGGCTATACTTCTCCATTAAGCTTAAGGTATATGTGAGCCCTCACCTTGTAAAACAACCTTAAAATAGACATAAGGCAAAACATTTTTGTAAATAGATAAAAAGACATTATAAATGCCTTTTTTTTTCTTTTTTTATAAGTGATCACATAATCTCTGTTCTCAGATACATAACAGGCTTAGAGAGCTAAGGTTGGAAAAACAGCAGTATACTGATCTTCCCAGTGAATGACTGTGAGGGCTTGGAGGGGGGGGGGCTTGTCAGCACAAGTCTGATCAACGGATGACAGGCAGGCTGAGCTTCCAGCCCAGCCAGAAAACTGACTATGCTGGGCGGTATGTGCTGCTATACCTAGCATGGTCAGTTTGGAACAGAAAAGCAGGGTGATGGGCAGGATCACCAGGTATTTCACAGAATAGGAAGCAATACAAGAGAACAGGATACTTTTCAACACACAGTCACATGGCACAACAGGCACATCATAAATATTAAATGCCGAGGTGACATAGTTTTTAATTTTCAGGTAACAATACTGTCCTCAGTAGCTCACCAGCGTTTTCCAGCATTTCACATCCCAAATCTCAGAGCCTTTTTTTGTGAATTCTGAGCCCAACCACAATCACAACAAGCAAGTGGGGAAAGGCAATTTTAGTAAAAAAAAAAAAAAAAAGTGTAGCAATAATAAACACCATGATATTTTTAAGTGATTATTAGTGTAGAATTACTCTACAAACCTAATGCAACGTTCTTCCAAGTGAACCCGTGCATGGCTTTGCATGCTAATGTATTTACATATTCTAAAAAAGCTCTTTGAAACAATTTACGTTTTTTTTACATTTTCTTTTACATTTTTCATTACAGACATTGTGGAGAAATATGTCTTTAAAACCACTTCATCCCCGAAAGGATTTACCCCCTTCCTGACCAGAGCACTTTTTGTGATTCGGCACTGCATCACTTTAACTGACAATTGCGCGGCCGTACAACATTGTACCCAAACAAAATTGACGTACTTTTTTTTCGCACAAATAGAGCTTTCTTTTGGTGGTATTTGATCACCTCTGCGGTTTTTATTTTTTGCACTATAAATAAAAAAAGAGCAACAATTTTGAAAAAAATATATATTTTTTTTAACTTTTTGCTACATATGTTTGGATATTGCTTGGTTTGCGCAAAAGTGATAGTATCTACAAACTATGAGAATTGATTTATGGCGTTTTTATTTATTTATTTTTTTTATACTAGTAATGGCGGCGATCTTCGGTTTTTAGTGGGACTGCGATATTGCGGCAGCCATATCGGACACTTTTGATACTTTTTTGGGACCACTGACATTTCTGCAGCGATCAGAGCTATAAATAACCACTGATTACTGTATAAATGTCACTGGCAGGGAAGGAGTTAACACCTGGGGTTAAATATGTTCCCTGTCAGTGTGTTCTAATTGTATGGGAGGTTGGATGACTGGGAGAGGAGAGAGATCGCTGCTCCCATATACTGGGAACATACACTCTCCTCTCCCCTACAGACTAGAATTAGAGAATATATAGATAATATATATATATAACATCAGAAAAGGATTCCCTAACCACTTCAATACTATGCACTTAGAACACTTTACTAGCAGACCAATTTTCAGTTTTCAGTGCTGTTGCGCTTTGAATGACAATTGCGCGGTCGTGCGACGCTGTACCCAAACAGATTTTTTATCATTTTGTTCCCACAAATAGAGCTTTCTTTTGGTGGTATTTGATCACCCCTGCGGTTTTTATTTTTTGCGCTACAAATAAAAAAAGACCGAAAATTTTGAAAAAAAAAATTCTCTATTTTTGTCACAAAACTTTGTAAATAAGTAAATTTTCTCCATCACTGGTGGGCACTGATGAGGTTACACTGATGGGCACTTATGTGGCAGTACTGATTGGCACTGATGAGGCGGCACTGATGAGGTGGCACTGATGATGAGGCACTTATATGCAGCAATGATGAGCACTGTTAGGCGGCACTGATAAGCAGCACTGACGGGTACTGATAGGTGGCACTGATATACAGCACTGACGGGCACTGATATACAGCACTGACGGGCACTGATATGCAGCACTGACGGACACTGCTAAGCGGCACTGATGGGCACTCATAGACAGCACTGATTGGCACTCATAGGCGGCACTGGGCACTGATGGGCACTGATAGGTGGGCACTGGTAGGTGGCAATGGTGGGCACTGATATGTGGCACTGGTATGCATTGATAGGGGCACTGGTAAGCACTGATAGGGGCACTGGTGGGCATATATTGTGATAGGGGCTCATTCCCTGGTGGTCTAGGGTGGCATCTGAAGGTGGCACTGAGTGCCATCCACATTGGGCACTATGTCTCTTACCTGGTGGTCTAGGGGGGTCTCC
The DNA here is from genome assembly GCA_018402905.1 of Glandirana rugosa. Taxonomy (NCBI): domain Eukaryota; kingdom Metazoa; phylum Chordata; class Amphibia; order Anura; family Ranidae; genus Glandirana; species Glandirana rugosa. The sequence goes on along the minus strand of BLSH010303093.1, from coordinate 500,174 downwards.
CTGGTGGTCCAGATCGGCTTCCTGGTGGTCCTGGGTGGGCACATCCCTGGTGGTCCCTGGGCAGGCTCCCTGGTGGTCTAGGGTGGCGATCCGAGGGAGGGCTGTGCTAATAAATCATCAGCACAAACCCTCCCTGTCAGGAGAGCAGCCGATCGGCTCTCCACTCCTCAGGTCTCCGATAAACGGCTTTCCTGTGTTACACTGTGACCAACCTTGATTGGTCACGGCTGATCACATGGTAAAGTGCTTCAGATGGAAGCACTTTACCGAGATCGGTATTGCGGGGGGTCAGACTGACCTCCCACACCACCGATCGTTGCGATGCGCCCCCCCCGCGGGCACGCTGCGGCTTGTTATCCTAAGGACGTCATATGACGTCCAGTCAGGATAACTAAACCACTTCCCGGCCATCATTTTGCATACGGCGGTCGGGAAGTGGCTAATCTTGGCTAAACAAAACATTATGCTTTGCATCACAACAAAGCCCCCTTAAAGCCAGGTACACGCGGGCGGAATGTCGGGTTAAAAAACACCAGCCAACGTTTGGGCCGCGTGTATATCGGGCTGCTGGACGTGCATGCTGGAAAACCAACATCCAACCCACTCCTGATCAGCGCTCTCAGCCAATGGCAGAGAGCACTGATCGCAGTGTCCTGGCGGGGGGCCGTCCCCATGTCAGAACACAACATCTCAGCGGGGAAGATCACTGAACTAACTTTGCATGGTTAGTACAGCAGCTCTGACCTGTAAACCCCAGGGTTGAACAAAAAAAAACTAATAGTGTGTACCCGGCTTAAGTTTTAAGGTCAGTGGTATAGACAAATATGTGTCACATTGGAGAGGTAGCAATAAGATACGGTGTATTGCCAAACTAGAAACTAGATGGATATGTAATGTAAAGTCTTACGCCCCATATGGCCATAACATAAAGTGCAAGTTAAACAGTTTCATTACCAATAGCTAAATGTGAGTAATATTTCGATTTTCGTGATTTGTATTTTCAGAATTTTATTATGTGCATATTTTTATGTATTTTTAATAAATGTCATATTTTATAGTTTATATTTAATTTTTTATATATTTCATGAATGAGTTGGGTAACCATTCATTTTCCTACCAGGGGGAGTTAGGCTCCCCGGGTTTGATCATGGAGTATATTTTATAATTATTTTTTAAATTATATTTTTTATTTATTTATTTTTGATACATCTATAATATGGAATGAACCCTTTGTTCTAGAAACTACATTTCTGGAGAACTAATCACTAATATTTTTTTTATATTTGCCTGAAGAAAGAAACTGCTCCCATTCGCTTATTTTTGTTTATTTCTATCAATGCCATAGGTCAGTGCAACAAGCTGACCCTCTTAACAATGTATGTTTGGACGAAACATACGTTGGGGGTGGAGTTTGTTCCAACGTCACCTACACATTGCTGGAGCTGGTGCTAGCAGCATTTTGATGATTGCATTGTGCAGTTACTTTGTAAGTAGTTTTTTAGCCCCTGATTAATACATTTTAAACTGTAATACACTTGTTTCTCCTTGCTTTAATGGGGTTTTCTGATTGATAGTCTTTGTTATTTGTTTTATGCAGGATGGATGCCAGTTTGCCAATTTACTCCTGTTGGACTAATTTTGTTGGGTTCAGTTTGAAAATAGGATTACATTGTGGGATTCCTACCATTTTCCAGTGATTTGGGGATTTCTTAAAAATTGGGAAAAAGTGGTAAGTGGCAATTTGGGTGTAAAATTAATTTAAATTTGTATCTGTCACCCATTCCAGGATTTTTATATAATTTCCCTTCACTGGCAAGTTTCTTTTTTAGAGTCCATATACCTTACTCTGGGGTTTCACCGAATGTCTCTCTTAAAAAAGCCCTCCTGATATCTGAGCCCAATTTATTGATTTTAAGATTATCATCATGATCCAGGTAGGGGCTAATTTAGGTTGGTTCTTGAGCTTATGCATTTTTGAGATAATTTAGTTCATGCATTCTTGTAAGAATTGCTATGCACTATAAAGAAACAAAATGTTGTTTTGATACTGATGTGTTTGTCTAATTATATTGTTTTTAATTTATAGTTTTAATTTTAATTGTAATATTAATCACCATGGCGAAACATGTAGAGATTTGAAGTCACTGCATTTCCATAATCACATGGATAACTGATATGGTGATATTATGCAGATTTTAAATTGTTATTGAATAAAATTTTGATATTTTTACATATATTGTTGTTGTGTCTTAGCACTGGGAAAATCCCACAATCTTGTTTACCTTCTCTATATATTGATAAAGCCATGTGGTGCCAAGCCAATGCCTTTCTGACTCCCAGTAATCAAATGACATTCAAGCTATATCAGACCTCCTATGATTTGGGGTCTGTGTCTCTGGTAAGAGGCTGGATGTGCTGAGGTGGTGGGCTCACATTGTTTCACTTTGTTAAAGAATGATGGCCATTTGCTGTGAACACTGAGAATCTATTTTATTCAGTTGATCACAAGACACAATTTTGTGGACTTTATTTTTTTTTCATATATCACTGGACTTCACAATTTATACTCTTTCATGTATTATTTACACAGCATAACTGCTTAACTGCTTTGGGATTTATATCAGCCAATCAAGTGGTTGAACAGTCTCAACCCAGAAAAAAATGGAAATGTCTATAACCATTGGGAGATCGGACAGTGTGACGCTGAAGGGTATTGCTTAACAGGTATTGCTTGACAGGTAAGTCTGCCATAATATGCGGTGTATACAGGCACATTTTTGCCGTCCCCCGAGCTTTATGATTTATATACCATCTTGCAGGTTGTGCTACATAGCATTCCATTCTAAACAAAACAACAGTTTTACTTAACTGCTCTACCCAGATTTACATGTATACCTTTCTTGCCACCATTCAGAGGAGAAATAATATACTCAGGAAATTTGTGGAGCGTGTGACTCCCCCCTTTATTCCCTCTTGACAGTGCTAGTGCTTGGTAACTGGCTGCTTAGGCACCTATTAATGTGATTTAGGGGCAGAGAGAGAGTGCTTTTGAGGTAGGTCCTGCTTATGCTTGTAGTATGAACAGTGGCGGCTGGTGAAGTTTTAGGATGGGGGGGCGCCTTTTTGACCCCTCTCACTTCTAATAAGCCCCACCCCTTATAGAATATATATAGCAGCCAGTATCACAGGTGGGGTAAATTGCAGCCAATAACACAGATATGGGTAAATTGCGGCCAATATCACAGGTGGGGGTATATTGCAGCCAGTATCACAGGTGCAGCAAATTGCAGCCAATATCACAGGTGGGGGTAAATTGCAGCCAATATCACAGGTGGGGTACTTTGCAGCCAGTATCACAGGTGGGGGTACTTTGCAGCCAATATCACAGGTGCGGTACTTTGCAGCCAATATCACAGGTGGGGGTACATTGCAGCTAATATCACAGGTGGGGGTACTTTGCAGCCAGTATCACAGGTGCGGTACTTTGCAGCCAATATCACAGGTGGGGTACGTGGCAGCCAGTAACACAGGTGGGGTACTCTGCAGAGACCCCCCCCCCAAGTCGGGACAAGTCCCGCACTTACCCCATCTAATAGGCAGACAGGCAGGAGTGTGCAGAGATCGGCTTGCTGAAAGCGGGCTGTGAGTGTGCAGAGCTGCGCCTGGAGTGGATGGTCTGTGGCGTGGGAGTCGGCGGGACTGAAACCCGGCGGAGTGTTGCACGTCTGCCACGGTCCCGCCCTCACCCACAGCATCCAATGCCAGTCAATCACTGGCTCAGGCAGCCAATCAGACTACGTGTGTGCGCCTGTTCAGCACACATACATACACTTTAGTGATTGACCAATCGACTCACTACTTGCTGTCAGCTGTCATCCCGGCTGCAGGGCCGATCCAGGGAGAGACACTCAGCAGAGCCAGTGCTGACACTTCCCCCTCCCCCCTGCTGCTCACACAGCCAGACAGGAGAGGAGAGAGAGCTGCTTTTACTTCTCCTCCTCCCGTCCTCTACTCCTGTGTCTGCCCCACCCTCACTCCTCAACAGTGTGTTCTGCCTACCAGAAGGGGATGTGTGGGGGCAGAAAGTATGAAGCCCAGCAAGCCCTGCAGCCTGATCCATCCATCCATGCAGTCCCTCCTGCCTCCCAGTGAGTACTCTTAAGGGGCATCCTTTATTCCTTCTGCCCTCCTCCTCCCCCCTGTACTGTGCCCACTTACCCTCCTCCTGTGCTGTGCCCTACTGCTCCCTGTGCTGTGCTCACTTACCCTCCCCTGTGCTGTACCCTCCTGCACACTGTACTGTGCCCATTTACCCTTCCCCTATGCTGTGCCAACTTACTCCCCCCCGTGCTGTGCTCTCCTGCTCCTCTTGTACTGTACCACCCTGCCCCCTGTGCTGTGCCCACTTACCCTCCCCCTGTGCTGTGCCCACTTACCTTCCCCTTGTGCTGTGCCCTTCTGCATCATATATCATACATTGAAACAGACCTACCTGCAGATACAGACTGGGATGGGGGGGGGCAGAGGAGGGACAAGGCTAGAGGTCTCTCTCTCATTTCTCCCATCTCTCTGACAGTTGCCCAACCTCTCTCAGCCCGCCTCTCTCAGCCCCACTTCTCTCACTCTCTCAGCCCCCCCCCCACCTGTTTCAAGCAGAAACACTGTACATACTGACTCCTACCACCATGACCACTTCAAATCACTGAAGTGGTTAGAGTGTTCCTTTAATATCTCTCAGAAGAAGTAAACCTGTGTATAGTGATTCCATTTCATTTGATCATCCTTTAGTTGTGTTAAATTGCTGGGGGGGGGGCGAGAGCCAACTCCCTGTAATTAGTTTGCCACCCCCCTGAAATGAGTTTTTGCAGGGTAGGTCTAGTTTGTTCTAGTACGAGAAGACCCCTGCAGGTGCATGCGCATGTTTCAGCGCATAAAGTCAGTATTAGACATGTATTAACATGCATGCACAGATGTTAACATGTGCGTGAAGGCACACGTGTGCGCTAGGTATTGGTCTTGGCACAAAATGGCCTATATAAGCTACAGTTTGATATGGACATATTGCTGGGTTGTCTTCAACTTTCTTGATTTATCTGGAACTCAACCTGCTACATCTGCCTTTCTGTGTATAACCCGGCTTGCCTTAAACCTGTCTCTGGATCCTTGTTTGTCTGTTGGAACCACAACCTGTGTTTTGGACAGTGCACCCTATCTTCTGTTTTTGTAATGTGTTACCCCCTGTTAACTGATCTTGACCTGTGTTCTGACACTGCCTCTGCCTTATGTTTCTGTAACTTGTTGCCTGACTGTTGTTGACCTTGGCCTGTATCTTGACGACCTTCGGCTTGTGTCCTGGCTACACTCTTGCCTTCAGGTGCTGCCTGCAATATCGGTCCTCATGCCAATCTGTATTCTCGCATCCCCTGTCACCAATACCAGGATTGTTGGACAAGAGGAGCAAGAGAAACCCCCTCTCCAGCTCAATCTCTACCAGGTATGTGACAGCACTTTCATCTGTGCAAGCCCCAAATCATGCCTTGGTGCTTCCATAAAGTGTCCTCTCTTTACTCCTGAAAGTAGAACTGAGTGGTGAGCTGCAAAAATAAGTTGCGTGTGTGAAGATGAAAAGGGTAGAATGTTAACTGTGATATACAAAATAATGAGAGGACAAAAACATTTGGAGAGCTCACTGACTCAAGTTAGGATGCTCAGAACAGACAGGGCTACCTTCCTGTGGGTTCCCAGCCAGTTACCAGAAAAAAAAAAACAAGCACTAATAGAAAGGGTGCCCGATCAAATGATAAGAGTCCAAATTAATTTATTGGTTTATGCTAAAAAAAAACAGCCAAAGTGTTTTGGGGACCAGAAGAAACTCCCTCTTCATCACTTTCTTCTGGCCCTCAAATCACATTGAATGTTTTATAGTGTAATTCAATAAAATAATGTAGGCTCTTATTTGGTCTGGTGTTCCTTCCATTGGTGCATGTTTTTTTTTTTATGATAAAATGTTAAGCAGTTTTTCATGTACAGGCGGTCCCCTAGTTACAAACATCCGACTTACAAACTACTCCTTTTTACAAACGAAGGGAGACAACAGGAAGTGAGAGGAAATCTCCCATTAGGAAGGGAAATTCACTCCTGTAAGAGTTATTATGGGAAAAAGGTGTCTCCACGGATGCGTTATCACCAAGGTTTGTTTCCACAGCAACCCAAAATTTTCAAAATCCAATTATCATTGGGACAGCAAGTGAGGTGAAATCTTCTGAACAGAAACATAGACAGCAAAACAAACATTACAGGGGTGTTACCCCTTCCCTATGCTATCCAAAAAAGCTTAAAAATATTTTTTTGGCTGAAGCTACACTTAAAAAATGTACCTGTTCCGACTTACCAACAAATTCAACTTAAGAACAAACCTACAGTCCCTATCTTGTTTGTAACCCGGGGACCGCCTGTATTGGCAAAGTACAGTAAACGTTTCCTGAAAGAAACACAAGGGCTTCCAGTTCTGACCTCCTTCTAAAGAGGCAAGTTGCTTGGCCATTATACTTACATGTACTTACTGGCTTCAATACTTTCTGATTCATGACCCAAAACAAGTATGCAGATCAGGAATGTCATATTCAAGACATGTCAATCTTGCTAGAGTGACTAATATTATTGAAGTAAGAAGATCAGCATGACAGCCAGACATTTATTGACTAAGCAGTAAAAAAATAATCCTAGAGCAGTGTTTCTCAACCTTTTTTCATTCACTGCACCCTTTAAAAATTATGGACAGTCTCGAGGCACCCCATTCTAAAATGTAAAAGCTATTCTAATAGTTTTACATAATGCAGCAAGATCCACAAGTCCAAGTAGGACACCCAATGTGAGGTGATTTATTCTTCCAAAGCAAATACACTTTTGCAAAATGGTACTGACTAGTATTCCAAGTTTCTCTTCTCCCTCAGCTTTTCTCCATCACTCAGCTAATGTGACCCCACCACTGATGGAGAGGGGCAGGGGAGTGGCAAACAAGGATGCTATGCAGGCGACTGACATCCTCCTTATCACCTGATGATGCCATTGTCCATTAGGACCGATATCTAGAAGGTTGTAATAGTGCAGAATGAAAACCTGTGACTTAGTATAACTAAAAAGGCAGCCTTCATCCACACGCCGGCTTGTATACAATTTTTGAGCAATTTTTAGGCATTTTTCCAGGGCACCCCTGAAGAAACCTCAAGGCACCCAAGTGTGCCTGGGCACCCTGGTTGAAAAAAAGCTGTTCTACATAACAAGGAAAGGAACCAACAATGTAAAAATAACATTTCTGGAATCACATAAAGAATCTGAATTATTGCAGAAATTTGGATTCAGATTTTATTTGCACATGGCTTCATTTTCAATATCAGGTCAAAACATAGGCTAAGTGTTTTAATACACATTGATTCTTTGTTATTCATGTTCACAGCAGCCAGAGCCAGATTCTGCTTTTTGATTGAGCACACATGTGGCTATCAGTTGCAAAGTAGACAAGATTCTAAATTAAATTCCTTTCACTGGGTGCAGGGGAGGCAGAGCGAATACCACCCTGGAGCAGGGGAGGCAGAGCGAATACCACCCTGGAGCAGGGGAGGCAGAGTGGATACCACCCTGGAGCAGGGGAGGCAGAGTGGATACCACCCTGGAGCAGGGGAGGCAGAGCACATACTGACCTGGAGCTCTGACTACACAGGACTTGTGAGCTGTCGCTGACCAACCATACACTGCAGTTACTAGCAGAGGTACAGATTTGCCAGCTAGGAACACTTTACTTTTACATACACCAACTCTTAAAGGAACATTATAGAGACTGCTCCAACACAAGGTTTTGGGCCCCAACAAGCTGCCCAGCAGAAGTTTTAGCACATGTGCACTACTGATTGCTGACTATTGCTGCGGTAACCACCTATAGGTCTTCCCCTTAGTTAGGCTACCCCTCGTAGGTTCAAGAAAGAGGTGGACTATGAAGTACTTACTATTTGCAGCCTGTTAATTATATTGTTCAACTACTACAATACTACTGTTTGCTGATGTCAATAGTTGACTGCTGTGTGATACTCTTCACGGTGAACCAATTAAGTATACCCTTTCCTTGCTGATAGATCCCTGTATAACTTTTTCATACTTGCAATTGCAATATATTTTGGTGCTACTTAAACGGGTCTGTGTCGTTTTCTGCTGTATATGTATTGCTGTGTTTGGGGGTTTTCATATGCACAGGTGTCTGCATATATACAGTTGTGCTCATAAGTTTACATACCCTGGCAGAATTTGATTTCTTGGCCATTTTTCAGAGAATATGAATGATAACACAAAAACTTTTCTTTCACTCATGGTTAGTGTTTGGCTGAATCCATTTATTATCAATCAACTGTGTTTACTCTTTTTAAATCATAATGACAACAGAAACTACCCAAACTACCCTGATCAAACGATTAATACCATGTATTGCCCCCTTTAACATCAATGACAGCTTGAAGTCTTTTGTAGTATTTGTGGATGAGGCTCTTTATCTTCTCAGATGGTAAAGCTGGCCATTCCTCTTGGAAAAAAGCCTTCAGTTCCTGGAAATTCTTGGGCTGTCTTGCATGAATTGCACGTTTGAGATCTCCCCAGAGTGGCTCAATGATATTGAGGTCAGGAGACTGAGATGGCCACTCCAGAACCTTCACTTTATTCTGCTGTAGCCAATGACTGGTCGGCCTTGTATTTTGGATCATTGTCATGTTGGAATGTCCAAGTACGGCCCATGCACAGCTTCCTGGCTGATGAATGCAAATGTTGCTCCAGTATTTTTTGATAACATACTGCATGAATATTGCCATCGATTTTGTAGCTCACACATCCCCAAAACATCAGCGATCCACCTCCGTGTTTCACAGGCCTTGTTGACTCCTCTCCAAATGTAACGTTTATGGTTGTGGCCAAAAAGAAACATTTTGGTCTCATCACTGCAAATGACTTTGTGGCAGAAGGTTTGAGGCTTGTCTCTGTGCTGTTTGGCTTATTGTAAGCGGGATACTTTATGGCATTTGCATAGTAATGGCTTTCTTCTGGCAACTCAACCACGCAGCCCATCTTTCTTCAAGTGCCTCCTTATTGTGCATCTTGAAACAGCCACACCACCTGTTTTCAGAGAGTCCTGTATTTCACCTGAAGTTATTTGTGGTTTTATTTTTGCATCCCAAACAATTTTCCTGGCAGTTGTGGCTGAATCATTAGTTGGTCTACTTGACCGTAATTTGGTTTCAACAGAACCCCTAATTTTCCACTTCTTGATTAGAGTTTGAACAGTTCTGATTGGCATTCTCAATTCCTTGGATATCTTTTTATATCCCTTTCCTGTTTTATACAGTTCAACTACCTTTTCCCACAGATCCTTTGACACTTCTATTGCTTTCCCCATGACTCAGAATCCATAAATGTCAGTGCAGCACTGGATGAAAGATGCAAGTGTCTGTCAGGAGTCCAGAAACTCACTGACCTTTTATACACACACACTAATTACAAGCAAACAGATCACAGATGAGGATGGTTACCTTTAATAGCCATTCAAACCCCTTTGTGTCAACTTGTGTGCATGTTATCAGGCCAAAATCACCAAGGTATGTAAACTTTTGTTCAGGGTCATTTGAGTAGTTTCTGTTGTCATTATGATTTAAAAAGAGTAAACACAGTTGATTCATAATAAATGGCTTTAGCAAAACACTAACCATGAGTGAAAGAAAAGTTTTTGTGTTATCATTCATATTCTATGAAAAATGGTCAAGACATCATACATTCTGCCAGGGTATCTAAACTTATGAGCACAACTGTATTCTCAAAGCTGTTCACAGTCATGGGCACAAGAACAGGGGACGTGACACATCTAGCAGGTCTTTCGGGGGTAAGCCGTACATTTGTTTGAGGGGGTAAGAGTACATTTAAATTAAGCACTTTTTTAAAAAAAAAATACAAACAAGAAAGACAGCAGTTATCTGTCCTAGTGCTGTTTGGGGAGAGTAACCCATAACCCGTATTTGACATTGATGCCAGAGGTAATAGCGTCTGTAGCCTGGATCAGGAGAGTCTCCATCAATAGAAGTAATTTGCAGCAGCCATGCATGGCTAAATATCAAGGAAGGAAGTAATATTTTTAATCAAGCACTGAGCAAATAAAACCGTTTTCATGATTCAAGTCAAGCACTATTCAAGCGTTTTGTTTTCAGATGTCCTTTTACAAAACCATTTCCTCTGCTCACATTATTCTTTATAGTTGAAAGGTTGATCTTTTCCAATTTCGTTACCTTATGGCCATAATAAACTTTACATATACATTATGTCACAATTAGAGTTGAGCGAACACCTGGACATTCGGGTTCGGTGGGTTCGGCGGAACTTTCCAGAAACGTTCGGGTTCGGTACCGAACGTTATCGTAACTTTACCCCGGACCCTGAACCCCATTGAACTCAATTGGGACCCGAACTTTTCGGCACAAAAATGACTGTAAAAAGGTCCTGGAAAGTGCTAGAGGGCTGCAAAAGGAAGAAAAATGGGAGATGTTATTAGATCTGCAATCTGTCCCTTAACCACTTGCCGACCGCCGATCGGCATCTGACGGCGGCAAAGTGGTTCATTTTCGTTCCCGCAATTCGCCGTCATACGACGGCGGCTGCGGGATCGAGCTTAGTGAGCGTGCGCGCGGCGCCGGAGGCGCGCCCGCGCGCTCACTGTGTTCGGGGAGGGCCAGGGAGCAGGTGCGGCGGCTTCGATTGCCGCCGGCTACCCGCGATGGCCCCCCCGAGCGGAGGAACGGAGGTCCGTGTAAGTAAACACGGATCTCCGCTCTGTGTGAAGGGGGAAGGGCTGTGATCACAGCCTTCCTGTATACGAAGGCTGTGACCACTTCCCTTCCCCAGATAGGGCAGTCCCCCTACAGTTAGAACACGCCCAGGGAACATAGTTAACCCTTAGAGCGCCCCCTGCAGGTTAACCCCTTCACTGCCAATGACATTTACACAGTAATCAGAGCATTTTTATAGCACTGATCGCTGTATAAATGCCAATGGTCCCAAAAAAGTGTCAAAATAGTCCGACATGTCCGCTGAAATATTGCAGTACCGCTAAAAATCGCAGATCGCAGCCATTACTAGTAAAAAAAAAAACAAAACCCAAAAATGAATTCTCATCATCCGTAAACGCGACCACTTTTGCGCAAACCAATCAATAAACGCAGATTGCGATTTTTATCTGATTTTGATTTGTATTCTAGCAAAAAGTAAGAAATTTTGGTTTTTTTGCAAAATTGTCGCTCTTCTTTTGTTTATAGTGGCGATCAGAAATGACGCAGAGGTGATCAAATACCACCAATCCTCCTCTTCTCGAGTCCCTTGCTAGTGCTCCTGTCCCCTCCCTCCTGCTGAGTGCCCCACAGCAAGCAGCTTGATATGGGGGCTTCTGGGGCAATCTGATGCTCTATGTGTCCATTCAGACCTGGAGCCGCAGCTTGGCTACGCCTTCTCTCATTGGCTCACTGACTTTGGAGCCAATAGTGCCCGCTGTATGTCTCAGCCAAACAGGAGGGAGAGTCCTGGACAGCCGAGTCTCTCTTGCAACATTGCAGGATCGGGAAGGGGCTCAGGTAAGTAATAGGGGGGCTGAGGAGGGCTGCTGCACACAGAAGATTTTTTATCATAATGCATAGAATGCATTAAGATAAAAAACCTTCTGCCTTTAGAACCCCTTTAAATCCTTACACCACCCCCTCGCCGCAAGAAAAAACTGACATCTGCCCACACATTAAACAAAGCATTTAGTGTGCGGGCAATGTGAAAGAAAAATAATTATGGCCTTAACTGGACATTAGTAAAGAACTACAAAATATAAAGCATAATTAATGTGGTTGTTAATCACTTGTATAAAATGCTCCCACCCCCGCTGTATTATAACAATAAGTTCCCCTGTGTCTGTGTTATAACATATATATGCTTATCTGTACTGATAACACACCATCTTCCTACGATCAGTTGCCTTCTCTCTCCTCTCCTCTAGCAGCTGAAAGTTCCGGGGGTGGAGCACTGCAGCTGACATCAGCCAGGGAGGAGAGGAGAGACAGAGCTGAGGAGTCACATGACCGCAGGAAGATGGTGTGTTATCAGTAAAGATAGGCATATTTATAATATAACACAGGAACAGGGGAACTTATTGTTCTAATTGTAGCGCTGGAAGTCAGGCTCAGTGGGGGAGGAGAGTTCGGGTGGAAGAGATGGAGTAGTACGAAGGCTGTCGGGCCGTGAAGGAGCCCCTATTCTGGGGGGGTGACTCCGGCCTGGGGCTCGAGTGCATCTGGGAGGAGAGTAAGATCCTGGAAGAGAGGCACAAGTAAGAGAGCAAGTAAAGGACAGTGGGAGAGAGTACTGCCAGAGAGATCTCCAGGAGAGGAACTACAAGTATCAGGTGTTGTGAGTGATACACACCCTGGGAAGCTGGAAGAGGCACAGCGAGCAAATTGGGGTGAGAGACAGTCTGAGAAGGGTGCAAGAGCCAGTTGGGACTGTGGTGTCACTGTGGCAGTGGAATCTACTGCAGGAGCCCTAGTCAACATTCAGCAGTGCTTTCTGTGCAGGCCTTCCACCACCAAGACCAGGGCACCTACTTATCACCAATGGGTGATGAGCTCTCCTGAAGCTGATGTTCTTACTGGGAGAGGGAATCCGAGAGAGTTGCCAAGGCTGCCCTGGTTTCAGAGGGAAGTGCAGCGGAGGGTAGCCTGGACTTCCCCTATGTCCCATCCCAAACTATGGAGATCGTGGAGAGTGGGAGGACGATTTAGTTTGGGATTTCCTACATGTCCCGAATCCACAGAGAGGGCCAGAGAATGAGTTGTGGGCCCAGTTCCTGGACATCAAGAAAGAACGGAGGACCGGGAGATCTATATATAGAGAGTGCTGGTGGTTAAAATGGATTGGCCGACCCAAAGTTACTAAGTCTCCAGGGAGACAGAAGAAGGGGGCCGCCCACGGCTACCAGACCCTCGGTTCTATGCTTAAAGAAGGACTGTGAGGAGGCAATTAATGCATAGACCAAACCACAGAGACTGCTGGGAAGTGCAGCGTGGGTTTTTTTTTGTTACTTCTTGTTTTTCCTGAATTTGCAGGAACAAGCCAGCCTGCCACCCTGCACCCAATGGAGGAACTTTTCTGTTGAAAGGAAGCTGGGGTGAGGCTTGTACTTGCACTAATTAACCTTTAAAAAGCCTGCTGTTCGGGGAGGGGCCTCTCCCATCTGTAACTTTAAAGCAAAATCGTTTCCTTTGCTATTTGTTCTTTCCCTTTTACTGTTTCTGTCAGCAGGTTCTAACCTTATACTGACACAACACACAGGAAAAAAATGATTCAAGTACGCTATGTGTGTTTTAGTCTTCTGGCAGGCCTTTAACCCCCTCCCAGCAGACTACGTGTGCCGTATTTTAGTTAGAATTTAGATTAGGTTGTTGTTTTATCTTCTCTTAGGATTGTTGGGATGGGACAGCTGTCCATCCTCTCCAGCGAGAGTCAAAACCTTCTCTACATGTCTAGGAGCAGAGTGTCTTTCTCAAGGGAGAGATGCTCTGGCTCAAATTTGTATATTGATCGTGATTTATGCTGTTAGTTGCAGGAATTGCAGCTAGGAGTGTCTTGCCTATACTGTACCGGTGTAAATAATTTACAGAGATGATGTCTATTTTTGTACTTAAATTATTTGTATAGCCCCCCATCCAAGTTTGTTCCCTTTTCTCCCTCCCTTTTACTTTATGGGATGTCCTTGCTCCTGGGCCCAGGAGAAATCTTTTTCTACATTTTTCCCAGCTGGGGACCAGCTGGGTTTGGTGGGGTGTGAGTGTAGCGCTCTCTACCTTAGGTAGGTTCTACAGAGAGACTTTTGCTAGGTGAAGCAAATTTAGTCAGGCCTTATTGTTTTGATTCTGGGCTCGGAGTGGCTCAGGGTAGGGCTGAGTGACTCACAAGTGGTGTCATCAGGACCTCCCACTTCTTTCCAGAAGGTTATGGTGTTCTCTGGAGAGAGAGGTGGAGAGGGGAGGTGTAGCCATTTGGGGTATTCTGGGGAGCACTGACCAATCCCCAACTTGGATTGGCAGGGGGCAGGCCTCCTCAAATACCCAGGGTCAGTACAGTGGGGAATGAGAGTTTGGGTGGAAGAGATGGAGATTGAGTAGTATGGAGGCTGTCGGGGCTGTGAGGGAGCCCCCAATCTGGGGGGGGTGACTTCTGCCTGGGGCTCGGGTGCATCCGGGAGGAGAGTGAGATACTAAAAGAGAGGCACAAGTGAGAGAGCAAGTAAAGGACAGTGGGAGAGAGTACTGCCAGGGAGATCTCCAGGAGAGGAACTACAAGTATCAGGTGTTGGTGAGTGATACACACCCTGGGAAGTTGGAAGAGGTACACCGGAGCAGATTGGGGTGAGAGAAAATCTGAGAAGGGTGCAACAACCTGTTGGGACTGTGGTGTCACTGTGGCAGTGGAGAGGGCCATTGTAGCCAGTAAGGCTGGCTGGGCCTGGAAGAGGATGGGCAGGGAGCAGTAGTCTATCATGGCTAGTTAGCACTTCAACTAGCTTTTCCTACACTATAGGGGCCCACGGTCCCTGCATGCAGTGGTAGGTTCTGAGGCTGTGCTAAAGTAACAGCAGCTCTCACCATGTGCTAGCTAGGCCGAAGAAGTTTGTGCAGGAGAGAGCAAGAGGAAGTAGCTGAGAAGCAAGATTGGGCTGAAGGAAGAAGAGGAGTGTATATACTGGAGTGTATATAGAAGGTCCCATGGAAGACCTGTTAATTCTTGGGTATCCCATAATTACCCCTTTCCCCATCCGAGTTTAACCCCCCTAATAAAACAACAAAACAAAGTACCGGCATGTTCTTGTGACTCCAGATGTGTGGAAAAAAGTGATTGAGGGCAGTGTGACAGGTGGAACCACTACTTCCAGCAACCCCCAAGGGGACAATGGCTACATACTACAGAGGGGATGGGGGCTTTCATGTTAAGTATGAGAGCAGCAGGAGCGGGGCTGACACGAGCAGACACTCAGAAAGGGGGGAGAGGAGGGAGGGAGAGAACACAGCAGACACAGAGCAGGGCTGCAGATGACGGAGGCATGTACTGACTCTGGTGTCACAGCTCTGCAGCCATGACTTTTCAGAGTCAGCATACAGGGGGGAAGGCAGAACCAGCCAGGATCAGACAGGTATTATAGGGGGCCAAATGACACAGCACAAGCACTGTGCTTTATAACATGCTTTAAGGGAACAGGATCTGTTTATTTGTTTTTTTTTTGGGGGGGGGGGGGGTGGGGGGTTAACAAATGCTTTAAAGCTTAAAGTATAACTAAAGGCAAAACTTTTTTACTTTTGGACTCGAGAGGGATAAGAGGACCTATTAGGCTTCTCATCCTCTCTATTTGTCCTGTCCCAAAGTTTGGGCTGTTCCCAGAAAAGTGATAGAGAGGAAATCTTCCACTGAGGACACTAGTTCTGGTGACCTGGGGGGCCCCAAGGGATTCCTGCATTTCCAGTTCTGACTATGGGACAGGAAGTGAAGGTAAATCTCTCCAGTGAGACACAGATAGAAAAAAAATCTGATGCTCTATCCAAAGTGAAAAATGTTTTGTCTATAGTTCTACTTTTGTAGACTTCTAGCACTTTGAACTCTGAGAACATGGCACAAGCCAGGTTTCCTCACCATCTGCATCTGCTGTGATGTAGTAAAATGCATTAAGCATACATTAGTTTGTTCTTTAGGCCTTAGCAAGTATATCAGCTAATACTTAGAATACTAGGGTTTCTCAACCAAGGGTTCCTGGAACCCTGTGGGTGCAAAGGGTTCCTTGAGCAATGAAGAGTTTTTAGCTCCCAGTAAACAATAATAACAATTATCTTTTTAGCTGCGTGTAAGGGGTGCAGTTTTCCCACTAGTCAACAGTGTAGGACTGTCCTTCACCTATTGACCATTACTATAAAGGGTCCTTCTCCCACTGGCCACCAATGTATGGGACCACTACACCGGCTATCAATATAAGAAGGCACTTTTCCACTGATCTCCAATGTAAGAGGCACTACAATTTTCACAGTTGGTGCTTCATTTCATGATTGCTACTGAAACCTGTTAAAAAAAACATGACATGATAACGATTCAAGGGTTCCTCTGTATTAAAAAAGTTGAGAATCCATAGCAGAGTCTCCACTGAACACTAATCCATGTAGATTAAGCTAACGTTTATGTGTTTTGTTCTAAGTCCCAAGTAGTTGTGATAGGAAGTGATGCCAAACAAAGTTGTATGGTCATTTGATGGAAAAGATTATGGATCGGAGTTTGCAATACAACAAAATATGAACTATTTTACGCGCGACTACAGATTTTCATACTAGAACTGATTGTTCTTCTGTGCCTTTGCTGTTGAAACAACATTTTCAACTCATAAATCTACCCACAACAGTAATGTATAAAAAGTTGTACGTACCATTTTTTGAGCATTTTCATTGGTGATGTTAGTGTTGTATTCCCATTGTGCTAGCGCAGATTGGTGATACAGCTTTTCTCCAACAGCTTGAAACTCCTTTAAGAACGCTGCGGCATCGCTGGTTACATCTTGAGTAGAAGACCCAAACAGAGCCAATGTGCAGAGAAGCCACAGAGGACCCCACATCTTCTTCCCTGAGCTGAGACTCCCCCAACTGACTGACGCTCCTTTCACTTAGTGCTGCTGAACATCAGTGTGTGTTTCCAGCCTTTGTACCACACTGCCAAAGGTTTCCTCCAGCAATTCAGGAAGTGTTTGTCTTGTTAGGATACGATGCTTTATTATCATGATACTGTTCACTGTCCTCGTTATCACTGGTAGGAGGTAAGGAAAGCAGATTTTTTATTTCACTAGGAAATCACCTAATAATAAAATCAAATGGCTGAGAGATTATCTCTCCTATGTTTACCATCGAATAGCTCAACTTGATAACAGTTAACTATTACAGGTTTTTTTTAGCAATTTGCATTCTGTCAAGTTTTTTCTTTTAACGAAAAGTCCAAAGAATTCTGTTTAAAGGTCTCTATGTGGTTCTCCCCATTACTGATGTCATACTTAGTTATTTCTACTATACTGTTATTAACTACATACTTTTAAGCTTTCTTACTATGCACTTTTTTTTTTTATAGAAGTCAGTGTCAGAAAAGTTTAAACTTAGAGAAAGATTTCAGCAGTGCAGTCGGAGCTCTGTCCTCATATAGCACAGGACTCTGGAAAATGTACACCGAACCAAAGACCCAATTGTGTATGAGTATCACATTCCATGGTCACGTGAGTGCCCCTGTAACAGGGCCTCAATTTTTTATACTGGGCAAGTGAGCCAATTTCCTTGGGGGATGAGCAGGATTATGAAAAAAGCACAAATGTTTTATTATTGAGATGACATTTCAAGCAGTATTTTGTTTCTGGAAACCTACATTAGTGCATGCGAAATGAGTACTAGTAAGGGCATTTTAACATGAATTAGTTACACTGAGCTACCTCTTGGTATTTTCGTGCAGCAAAGAGAAAGGCATCATTATATAGTGTCTGCCAGCTTCACACAGCTACATATTAAATAGCTATAATGTCAGAAAATATTGGCCCAGTGCCCTGACACCACATGCCATGGAACCAGGGCCGCTGATAAGGCAGTACAGCCAGCCCTCCTGCACTAGGCCCAGACCCCATCAGTTCAAAAGGGGGGCCCGGGCACGTGCTAGGCAGGAGGTCTGGCTGTACTGCTTTACTGCAGACACCAATCCTCTTCTGCCTCTCCTTGTAGCACTGCCAGCTTCTCCTCTTATTTCTCCCTCTGGCTGCACTGCAGAGGTATGGGTTCTAGTACATGCACCCCTCCCATGTGCTGTCTGGGCCCCCCTGTGTGCCCCTTTTCCCCGCAGCAATGCTGGCTTCTCTTCTCTCCTCTCCTGCTGGCAGCTGCTGCGGGCAGACAGGGGAATGTTTCAGGATGGAGAGTGGGGGAAGGGCCGGTAAATATGTAATTTACTTGCCACTTTCATTCCTGAATGAACACAGTGAGCAATCAGTACCAATCACTCCTCTGTCCATTCTTCACTGAAGCATAATAAACTGTTTAATACGCTTCAATTTGTGAATTAGCAGGAAGCTTTGAAGTGCTTCCTATTCATTCCTCTCTGCAACTGAGGCTACAGAGAAAGGAAATAATAAATCTACCAGGGGGTCCCTGTCAGGTAGGCTTGTCAGGGCTGGGTTTAGCCCTCCCTTCTCAGAGCTCTAGTGCTCAGCTGTCAGTTAATTGCCAGTACTCGTCATTCCACAGTGAATCACCTGGTCTTCATTTCCTGCTCGTCAACTAGGCCTGCTGGCTATTTAAACTGCCTGGATCAGATCTCCTTCACCTTCGCTTGGTCAACATATCCAGATACTCTCTGCTGTGTTTTCCTGTTAAAGACTTTGCCTGGCTGACTTCCTTTCTGGTTCCTGATCCTGTTTGCTGCCTCTACTACACTGATCTCTGGATTCCTGTTTCACTGGGTTGTTCCAACTACCCGCTCTGGTTACTGAACCCTGGCTATGTTTTGACTATGTTTGCCCTGTTTGTACCATTTAATTAAAAAGTATGATTTTTACTGCACTTCTGTCTCAGGCTGATTCATGATTCCTGACAAGGCAGTATGGGGCCCCATGATTTCTAACGGCAGCGTTGCATGGAACATTCTTTTTTGGGTGCCTTGGTGTCTCTCACACATCTTTCCTTTATATGTAGAAGCCTAAAAGGGACATTTGCTCATGGAAGGACTCATTAATGCCCCCTCCCATCCCCCACAGACATAATAGGAAAAAGCTTGGATGTGCTCCATTGATAATACCATTGGTGTCACTAAAAGTCAAGGACATTTTCTATTTCCATTTCTATTTTTAGTAAATCATCAGTAAGTCTATTCTCAGTAAGTCTGGGTTCACACTTATGTGCACTGGATGCAGGTTTCCCCACATCCAAATTTCCATAACAGGAGACTGTGACCGGCTCTCAATGGAGCCGGTTCACACACCTCCAGGGCGGCCGCGGTCAGCACTGGAAAAGGGTCCTGTGCATCTTTGGCTCTGTTTCAGGTCCGAATTCAGGCAAACATTTGGACTTGATTCGCCCCCTAAAATGGAGAACAGGGACGCACCGGACCTCCTGCTGTGAGCCGCGGCCACAGCTGGTATGAACCGAACCTCAATAGACGTGATGCCAATCTACAATCCCATCTCTCTAAGTGCTTGCGGACAAGGCTGGTTTACTGCTGTCAGAGGGAACAGCTGATTGGACAAATTAAAACTCCTGTCCAAATCACTACTGTTGACATTGACTAATCTGGGACTGACTCCTTTCTCTCCTTTACCTACCCCACCCCTCTCTGATTTTGTCCACAGACACTGAAGAAGCAACAGTTGCTACAAAACACATACAGCATTCTGCACGAGTCGGCTTCTATTTTGCACTAAAGTGATTGTAAATGCTTAACGTTTTGAAATTCAAAATAACTAACATGTCATACTTAGCTACTGTGTATGCAATGTTTTTGCACAGAACAGCTCCGCTTCTCGGGTCCCCTGCCAGTGCTCCTGGCTCCTCATCCCCGCCAAGTGCCCCCATAGAGAGCCTCTTGCTATGGGGGCACTCATGCGTGCTCTCTCCGGAGCCGCGCTCTGTGTGTCCATTGATACACAGAGCGTGACTTGGTCCCGCCCTCATTCTCTCCTCACTGGCGGTGATTGACAGCCAATGGCTTCTGCTGCTTTGTCTGAGCCAATGGAGGGAGGAAGAGAGCCACGAGAGCCTCTGCTCTTGTGCACATTGCTGGATCGAGATCAGGCTCAGGTAAGTATAAGAGGTCTGGGTGGGGGAGCTGTATGCAGAAGGTTTTTACCTTAATGCAGAGAATGCATTTTGAACCACTTTAACTGTAATGTTTTTGCTTTATTTATTCAATTTATCTACTAGCTACTAGACTCAGTAGTAATCAGCACTTTATTGAGTTTTCCAAACATTAATATGTATTAATAGTTTAGTTTCACTTAGTTCCTAATAATAATCACATATTTAATATGAATTGTTTGGATGATTCGCACTAAGCAATTTATTTTGTACTTACTATTCACCTCAATGACCACAGTCATGCCAAAATGGGGCTTATAATGAGCACCCTGGTTACTGACTGATATTTCTCATATTGCGGGCTAGTTATTTGGATATTAAGCTGTGATTCTATGTAATTGTTTTTAAGATGATATGTATCTTGTAGAAGTTTTTATACTATGTGTAAGCGTTGGCAGGTGAAGTTAGCTTGCCTGCCACTAGATGATTTGGTTCCCATTGAAGTACAGTAAGGGGAAAGTTGTAATTAGGTGTTAGCTTCCCTTTTAGATAAATCCCTCCTCTAATGATGCAATGGGTGTGATTAGTGTTCTTGTAAATAGCAGCTGTGAGTGAGACCCAGAGTAGACGGGCTCAGGAGCCAAAGACCCCAGAGCTCTCAGGTTGTAGTCTTCTGCAGTACTGATCTAAGGGGTCCTTTGCAGGCTGAAGTCTCAGGTGAGGTGATACAGCATTTGTGAGTAGTGATGGAAGCCTGAGAAGGTATTACCATCTACCTGCGATCTCTTAGATGCTGCCTGACAGCGCGGGGAACCACCATGTTTACATTGGCGGTTCCCCGTTTTTCTTCTGTGGGAAGCATTCGCGGCCCGCCGGCGGACATCGGGTCCGCCCGAGCCGCAGGCACACTTCTGCAGAGTGTGGCGGGCACGAGAGCGTGCCACCACCAGCGCACTCCCGCCTGCTAGCACACTGTGGGTATAACACAGGATTTCTCAACCAGAGTTTAGTGGAACCCTAGGGTTCCTCCAGAGGTTGCTAGGGGTTCCTTGAGCAATGGTCAGTTTCTACTTCTCAGATAAATTCCCAATGACATCATTGATCTTTTTAGCTATCTGTAAGGGGGTAATTCTTCCCAATGACCACAAGTGTAAGGAACATTCTTCCCATTGACCATCACACTAATGTATCATGAAGTTGTAGATTTTTAATTTTTAGCAGGGGTTCCCCGAGACTGGAGAATTATTTCAAGGGTTCCTCAGTGCTGAAAAGGTTGAGAAAGGCTGGTGTAACCCCATGGGCCCAAGAGTAGCTGCATCATGAATACATAGTATAAAATTGAACCTTTGGCTTTGGAAACTTTCTACATTGAGTAATATCCTCTTTTCTTTAACTTGGTACAGTTGGTAGGATTTTATTAGATTTGAAGATCTTTGCTATATGGATGCAGTTTAGCTTGGGGGCAATTATCAGAAGAAATTCCTGGACAACATAAAGGCTCATAAATAAATCTGGCTGATAAAATTGTGCAAAGGTATTTCAAAGAATACCTGAAGCTAAAACATAATCTTTTTAGTTTTCGAAGGAGTGTGACAGGGTTAGAACCTCTGATGAATTTTTATTACTATCTGTGCCCCGCTAAGGAGATGATTCACTCTCTTTATTTTTCCTGGTTATCATTTCCAGTACGATGAAAGGTGATGGAAAATCCTAGCTTTATTTCTGATACAGGAATGGAGATGGGGGGATTTTCTGCATGCACTCTTCTTACGCTCCATAAAGACTATTTGTGGAAGAGGACACTATAAGGATGATGATCCAGAGCTTGGCATTGTAAATTTACTGAGCACCAGCAATATACAATGCAACAAATATGAATTTAGGCTGAGCATCCGCATCAGCTTATTCCCCACAGTTAGCTTAGATGGTCTTGATTTGGATTGCAATGCAGTGTTAAGCATTTTCACTCTGCTTCACTAATATAAAGTGGAGTTGCACCCAAAAGTGGAACTTCCACTCATTTGTCTCCTCCCCTCCCCCCCTCCGGTGCCACATTTGGCACCTTTTGGGGGGAGAGGGGAGCGAATACCTGACAGGTACCCTGTCCCCACTTTCGGGAGACCGGGCCGCGGCAAATTATCTTAGCAGCTCTGCTCCCTCCTCCCCCTCCTCCTTCCCCCGCCGCTGAGCCAGTAGAAGAGTGCAGCGGTGCCTTGCGCATGCGCAGTAGGGACCCGGCATGAAGCCGTAATGCTTCACTGCCGGGTTCCCTCACCAGCAATGGCGGCGGCAGCACCCGACAGCTGATGGAAACATCAGCTGCAGTGCTGACATTGCTGGACTCCAGGACAGGTAAGTGTCCTATTATTAAACATCAGCAGCTACAGTGTGTGTAGCTGCTGGCTTTTAATTTTTGCAAGGGTGGGCGTACCTCCACTTTAAATGACTGTGAACTATTTCAAAATTCTTACAGGCAGTCCCACAGTGACAGGATTGAGCATGGGCCACTAAGAAAACAATGGTAATGTTCATTCTTGTATCAGATCATAGTAGTGGAGGCTTACTGGTAGAGGTTGATAATGGCTCAGTAATATTTTATTGAGCTCTAAATACAGTAAAATCAGATTGCGAGTAACGCAGTTAACAAGCTTTTGCAATACAAACTTTTTTTAACAAAAAAATTCTGACTCGGTTTGTGAGCGCTGTCTCGCAAAACGAACAGGATTAAGCCTCTGAGCATGCAATACCGCATGTGGCCAGAGGTGTGGGGGTGCTGGCGAGGCTCGGAGACTCTTGGAAGCCGCCGGAAATACTCGTAAATACCAAAAGTATCAACAGTTCCCAAGTGTTTCAGAGTGCTTCTGAGCCTCAGCAGCGCCACCACACTGGCCACATAGGGTATTGCATACACCAGCGCCCCCGTACCTATGGCCACATACAGTACAAATAAGCTCTTCTATCTCTTGCCTCTAGTGTGTTGCATCACATCTGAAAGTTCTGCCACTTAGGGCAGGTTATGTCACTACCATAACCTGGCAGGGAAAAGCTCTGTACCCCTGCAAATCGAAGTAATAAACTTAAAAAATAAATGCACTTTTAAACTCCCTGAGATAAATTACCCTACCATACCTTACTAGATGCTTACCTATTTTGCAATCTTGTCCAAAATCTGCTGTGCTTTGGCTGTCAGGTAGCCGCCCATACACCCCTATGAAGCCATTCCCCAAGACCAGAGACACCCGAAAGAAGGAGCCATAGAAATATGCTGCAAACCTGGAAACTTTCAGCTCGTCATATTTTGCCAAAATGTATATGCAGAGGTTACCTTCTCTAAAAACTGTTATACAACCACTAAATACAGCCAAAAAGACAGCTTCATTATTTGTAAATCCACATTTGTCCTCCCCGTCCAAACTGAGCTTGGTTTCATCCCCATACCTTCGCCCAAGCATCCCTATTGGTCATTTGATGAGCAAAGACTCATCATTTATTTACAGATCAAGATTTGCCTGTGACTTCTGCTGCCTAAATCTCTGGATCTACTGATGAATTGGACAACATGACATTAGGTTTTACTATCATATACTCAATTTGAATTGCCCAGGTTTTCTGGTACAATTATTTTTATTCAATTTAAAGGTATGACAATAAGGCATCCAGTCTGCCCACACAGGGGGCTTGGGATGCCCACATAAATCAGTACAACACTTTATATAGTGAATTGCCCAGGTTTTCAACAGGATTACTTTTAGGTTGCCTCCAAACCAAAAGTGGCACCAAAAATCTGCCTTTTCTACATACAGTAAAGCATGCATAAACAATTGTATACTTCTGGCTTTAACAACTATTCCCTATAAACACCAATACAATTTAGCAGCATAACTGCAGTCCTACGGATCATCTTTTTTTTATCATTTGGATTCCATATGATAACCTGCAGAATGAAACAAACACATACAAGCTATCTAGATAACTTGCTTCTATAGCTGAAACCATATCATACAGTTTGTCTAGAACAATGGTTCTCATTTTGGTTGTCAATTTAGCGTTGCAGCTTAGTAAATTATCAGTACAATACATACATTTTAGGTGGTTTAGGTTTCAGTGTCTTCGGTCTTGTTGAATTTAATATTCAAAAGAAGCTCAATGTTTGTAGTATTTCTATAGTCTGCCAATGTTTCCTATATTTATTTTATTTCACGTGAATATGTCACAGTGACATTAAAACACTTCAGTAGTGAAAGTGTTCATTAAACAATGACAAAAACAATAGACCAATTTGAGTATAAAATCAATCTTCCGTACCTCTATTTACAGTAGGGTTAACCACTTGTAAATGAAGGGTATTGTATATGTTTTAACGAAATTATTTCTCGGGGATCCGTTTTAGTTTAACCAGATAACAAAAACAGTAACAAATTACTTGTGAAAGTGATGACTTCACAAAATTACAGTGACACTGTATAAGTGCACTTTATTTTATTTATATCCTTTGTAACCGTCTGATATCTTTATGATGTTTGTAACTCGAAGAAAACTTATAATTTAAGTTGTTCTGGCTTCTGTGACTTTGGATTTGGTGGATTTTACATACATAACATGACTATTAAATGATTCGACGTTGCGATTTAACTGTTGGTTTTACTCTTGGTAACAAGATCTGTTTGACATACTATACCAAAGTCGATATCTTCGTTCAATAGATCTATCGAACATACACAAACAAAGTAAGACGTCCAATAGTATACCTTAGG
>BLSH010303093.1:457931-475220 GCA_018402905.1 Glandirana rugosa | reverse complement strand
AATTAACCTTTCAGCCCCACATCCAATCGCTATCCAAAACTCGCCTTAACCTCCGCAACATCTCCAAGATACGCCCCTTCCTAACCGATGACGCCACAAAGCTTCTAATCCACTCCCTGGTCATTTCTCGCCTCGACTACTGCAACTCCCTCCTCACTGGCTTACCTCTAAATAGTCTATCCCCACTTCAGTCCATTATGAACGCTGCGGCCAGGCTCATCCACCTTAAAAACCGCTCGGCATCTGCTACACCCCTATGTCAATCTCTACATTGGCTGCCACTCAACCAACGTATTAAATTCAAGATCCTAACAATAACTTATAAATCAATTCACAACCTGGCTCCCAGCTACATCACTAACCTGGTCTCAAAATACTAACCAAATCGATCTCTTCGCTCCTCCCAAGACCTCCTGCTCTCCAGCTCCCTTGTCACCTCATCCCACGCTCATCTCCAGGACTTCTCCAGAGCCTCTCCCATCCTCTGGAATGCTCTACCACAATCTGTCCGACTCTCTCCTAGTTTGTCCACCTTCAGACGATCCCTGAAAACTCATCTCTTCAGAGAAGCCTATCTGGCTCCCACCTAACAACTGTACATTTATCTTCTCTATTAGCACATCCCCCACAGTTATTACCTCGTGTTTCTCTTGACCTTCCCTTTTTAGATTGTAAGCTCTAACGAGCAGGGCCCTCTGATTCCTACTGTATTTAAGTGTATTTTATTTGTACTGTCTACCCTCAAGTTGTAAAGCGCTGCGTAAATTGTTGGCGCTATATAAATCCTGTATAATAATAATAATAATAATAGGTGTAGACCCAGGGTTTTCATTAACTTTAATGTTACACTGCTTACTGGTTCACCGATCAAGAATAAGCCTTTAACCAAATGACAATAATACCTGATATACATCTACTGGTTTCAGGTCAGTGAAGTAGCAATCTTTAAGTAGTGAAGCAAGGACAAGCATGGAATTATGGAACTTGCCTTTAAAAGTGGAACTCTAAGGCTAGTGTTATGGTCACTTTTATAGGGTTAGGTTAAATGGAACACTAGCATAGGTGTGCACACATAGGGTGGCAGGTGTGCCTGAGCACACCCTAATCACCCTGTACTTTGCAGATTACTCCTGCTGCCTGGCTGCAGAGAAAGGGATGGGGGAATCTCTGTCCTCAGTCCCTTTCTCTGCCTCAAAAGTGAGACATCAGGGGTCTGTTTAGACCCCTGATATTTCATCAAAGGTCCCCAGCAGGGCTCCTAAATACGATTGTAAAAAATATATATATAATATAATATTGTAAAAAATAATAATAAAAAAAATTGTAAAAAAATAAAATAAAAGAAAAATAAATTACTGAAACCGATCTCTGCCCTTCTGACATATATACACACACACTCATGTTTGTTTGCGCTTTGTGGTGCACACCCTAATGCAATAGGCTGCGCACACTTATGAACACTAGCTTTAAAGGTTAAGTAAGTGGGGGAGTGCTAAAGTGGTTCTAGAGTCAAGACATTGTTTACCTTATAGTGATATTAAAGCATTGAAGCCATAAATGCATGAAGGTAAAAAAAAACCTTGTGCCTTTACAACCACTTTAATGCATTCCCTGAATTAGGGTAAAAAATATTCCACTACTTGCTCCTTCCCTCTCTCATTAAATATTTACCTAGTCCTACCTCAATCCAGCGCTGTGTCGGTCTGCAAGCAGAGCTGCTCTCTCTTTCTGTCCACACAGGACTCACTGAGAGCAGTGGGAGCCATTGGCTCATGCTGCTGTTAGTCAGATCAAGTGAGGAGGGAGCATGGGGCAGGGCCAAGCAGCGCTGTTTGTTTCTATGGACGCACCCTGGAGCGCACCCATACGAGTGCCCCCTTAGCACACAGTTTGCTGAAGGGGCACTTATAGAAGAGGAAGAGCGCCGGTGAGGATCCCAGAAAAAGAGGTAAACGGCTGCTCTGTTCAATACCATTGCACAGAGCAACTAAATATAACAAGTGGAAAGTTAGCTCAATTTTGTAGGATACTACAAAATAGCAGGATACTAAGTGCTACAAAAGTAAAGCCTTCACAATTGTTATAGGCTTTTTATCAGTACCTGTATGACACAGGGGTTGATTTATGAACTGTTCATTTTGTAAGGAAAGTTTCACTCTGCAAGGGAATTAGATGAAGTTCTGCTGACTTCCATCATCCAATCACATACAAGCAAAAATGCTGTTTTTTATTTTCCTCACACGTTATTGGTTATTCTTTGCATAGTGAAATGTCACAAAGCTATGGGGCTAATTCCCTTGCAAAGTGAACAGTATATTTGCCTTTGGTAAATCAACCCCACAGCCCCAACCAAAACTGTATACTATAGGGTTGACTTATTAAGGGCAAATATGCTGTTGACTTTGCAAGGGAATTTACCCCACATCTTAGTAAATGTGGTGAAGTTTCACTTTGCAGGTATACCCAATCACATGACAGGAAAAAAAACACACATTTTTGGTTGGATATGATTGGATGATGGAAGTCAGCAGAGCTTCGCCTCATTCACTAAGCTCTAGGGAACATTCTCTTGCAAAGTGCAACTTCCTTTTTGACGTGAACAGCCTCATAATTAACCCCTATGAGATCCAAAGCAGTGGCTTTATTGCTCATCAGGACTTTGTTATTCATATGCTTTTTGGGTTTTCCT
This sequence comes from Glandirana rugosa, assembly GCA_018402905.1. Taxonomy (NCBI): domain Eukaryota; kingdom Metazoa; phylum Chordata; class Amphibia; order Anura; family Ranidae; genus Glandirana; species Glandirana rugosa. The sequence goes on along the minus strand of BLSH010303093.1, from coordinate 472,531 downwards.
TTATTTTGTCCTTTTTCTGTAGACCCTCCTCAATGTGAAGTTCTAGTTTTGTCATGGCTACCGCCAACCAGAAATGCTAACTCTAGCTAACCTGGAAAATATTTTATAGCTCATAGTATAGCTATACACTACTTTCCCTAATATTTACACAAAACCTGTCAAGCTTATATATCCTAACTAGAAACTGATTGTAGAATGTACTTTAGTCACTGAGCTAGCATATCTTGTTTAGGAATTTTAATGGCATGTTATATTCTAAGAGAAAATGTTTATGGTCTTAAGAAAACTCATGAAGTGGTTAATTATCAAAAGAGACTTTTCTTGTATTACCCGCAGCTGCTGTAACTGATGCCTCGTACACACGGTTTGACGATCGCACGTACGATCGTGTCGAATCGTATGTTGGCTGTTGTATGCAGCATACTGACTGCACTACACGATCGTACGGCCGGGGAAAGAACGTTCAGGTGCAATGTAATTAGCATCCAGCCATTCCTGACTTTGGAGCATGCGTGTTTTGCACAATACAACTTTGTTGTACCAACTGCTCTGTACACACGATACAACGGTCGTATGAGAGCTTGTTGGTACGACCAAGTTTTCTAGTCTGCTCATACAACACCCTTGTACGACCGTCGTATGTTTGACTGTTGAAATCACGCATACGAACGATCGATTTCGCATACAACGGTCGTGAGTACGACCTGTTGTATGCAATCGTCGAACTATGTGTATGGGGCTTAAGTGAGTAAGGCCCCTTTCACACCAGGGCCGAGTGAGCGTTAGCAGTAAAATACCGCTTATTTGCGGCGCTTTACTGCTGTTATAGCAGCGCTTTGGCGCCACTATTCAGGCGGAAGCGGGGCACTTTTAACCCCCCCCCCCCACAAAGGATTAAAAAGGGGTAAAAAGTGAATATAATCGTAAGTGAATGATAAGCAACTCTCTATATTACATACTGTATATTACAGCTCCAAACTGTGAAACATGTTAAGAGAATGTGGCCTTGTATGGTTTGGGGAGGGCAGGGGGTGCACATGCTCATCCCCCTTTTCATGGCCAACCAGGCTGTATGCTCAGATTAATGGTCTAATATAGATTTCCTTAAGGATGTCACATCTTGTGCATGGAGATCCCACTCCAGCAGCACTGACATTTACAAATGAAAAACAGCACACACTCTACTCCAAGAGTCTGCTATGTATTTTGGCGGACCTTTCGAGAGGTCTGTGTGCTGGAAATTTAAACCGTATAATTTTTTCCATGCAGAAAAAAAAAAGTGGGAGGTCCTCAAGGAAATTAATTAATTTGAGCATGCAGGCTGGCCAGGAAAGGTAGGGATGGGCAAATTCTCTTAACATGAGGGGGAACCCATTCCCACCCCCAATCCCCACAAAAGCACATTGTCCCCATTTTGACGAAGACAAGGGCCTCCTCCCCACAGCCTTGGCTGGTAGTTTTTGGTTGTTATATGAAGGAGCCTAATCAGAATACCCTTGTAATAATAACGGGTCCCCAGATACCCCCTGCCCCATGGGATTGAATATGGGTTCATAGTAGCTTGAAATAGACATCCAAGAACTTGACATTTTTTGTAATAAAAATCCACAAAAAATGTCCTTCATTGTAAATCCATTGTCAATCACAATGCCTTCTGGCCGCCGACTCCCCAAAAAGAAAAATCTGATGACCAAGCACACATCCTAATGATACCACTAATCGTATGACAGCTACCCGATATGTCATCAGCTTGCTATATAGGGCAAGGGACAGGGATAGTGGTGACATCATTGCTCAAATATGGCTACTGGCTCCACTTCTTTGCTTACGTGGCTGTGAAATACCGGCCATTTAATGCAATCTGCCATGACATCAGGGGTTCCTAGGGATATGGCAGATGCATGCACCAGCTGCTTCATTAGAAACCAGTGATAGAAAAAAAGCTGTCATATATAGAAGCGTTAAAAATACTGCTTCTATATATGGCAGGGATAGTGGTGACATAATTGCTCGAAAAAATATCAAAAACCAGTGCAGTGCTACGAATAATAAGTGATCAGTGATAAAATAAATCACTAATAAAAATTCAGTGACCAGAAGGTCCCAAGTGAACCCAAAAAAGTATCTACTGGCTATCTCTGCTTCTTTTATTACATGGCTGGAAAGTTGAGCAAAAAGCTGTCAAATATATAGGCATTAGAAATACTGCTTCTATATATGGCAGGGATAGTGGTGATATCATTAATCAAATATGGCTACCAGCTATCGCCACTTATTTGTTTATGTGGCCGCAAAATCCCAGCCATGTAAGGCAATGTGCTGTGATGTCAGGGCTTCCTTAAAAACCAGTGACAGGAAAAAGTTGTTATATATAGAAGCATTAGAAATACTGCATCTATATACAGCCCCTGGCAAAAAGTATGGAATCACCAGTCTTGGAAAATGTTCATTCAATTGTTTAATTGTGTAAAAAAAAAAAAAAACAGACATGCCTCAAAACTATTTTCATTTAACATTCCAACCTCCTGGCTTTAAGAAACACTTAAAAAAACAATTAAAAAAAGAAAGAAAACTGTAGTCAGTTGCAAATGTTTTTGCACATCAAGCAGAGAAAAAAAACATGGAATCACTCAATTCTGAGAAAAATATTATGGAATTGCCATATACTTTGCAGTTCTAAAACAAACAACTGCATCAGATTACATCCTAAAAATGATGTCATCATCATCAAACATCCTTTCAATTGATGGAATAAGAAAAGTGTCCAAAATCTCAATATAAACGTGTGCATTTATTGTACAGGGTGGGACATTTATATGGATACACCTTAATAAAATGGGAATGGTTGGTGATATTAACTTCCTGTTTGTGGCACATTAGTATATGTGAGGGGGGAAACTTTTCAAGATGGGTGGTGACCATGGCCGCCATTTTGAAGTCGGCCATTTTGAATCCAACTTTTGTTTTTTCAATAGGAAGAGGGTCATGTGACACATCAAACTTATTGGAAATTTCACAAGAAAAACAATGGTGTGCTTGGTTTTAATGTAACTCTCCTAAAATATAAATAGCCTAGGCTCCAGTATATGGTGCATTGCTACAAAGTGTGGTTTGACCATGGAAAACCTTAAGCAACATTTTGAAAATAATACAAAAATGTAGAATAGATAAAGGTCCAGAAACACGGTAAGTCAAAGTTCAAAGCTCCATGTAATCTTTATTGCGAATCCAGCAACTTATTAAAGGGGAATCCAATACAAATCAGGATTGACGTGTTTCTGCCCATTCCTGGACCTTAGTCATAACAGCTTCTAGCTTTCACCTCTGTTCACCTTTTAGTGCCCCCACTTTACCAAATTGAAGTTGAGTCTCACTGAGCAACTCTCTTGCACAATGCTGCCTCAATGACCAATAGAAATGTGGGGAGCGGGGGGGGGGGGGTCAGGAGGGTTGAGCAGACTCAACACTACCAGAAAGTACCAAAGTTTTGCCCAATCAAATTGGCCTGGCATTTCAACAGAGCCCTTTTAACTTCCATCCCTCCCCTAGATTACACCCAGCCCTGTCGTTCAACTGTCATGAGCCAGCGCCTGTACTGTTCACTCAATTTCTAACATTTGAAAGTTAAAAGATAGAAGATGTGTCTTAGTGGTAAATAGAAAGGTCTTATTCTTAACTGAGCAGAAGTCGTGGCCCTATATACAGCCAGAGCTTAGAGTAAAAGAGACACCACAGAAACATTGCATTGCATTTTTTCCATGTGTTGCAATACAGTTTTTTTTCTGGATGCTTTCTTTTAAACTAACATGCGCTACAGAGTCACGTCGCATGTCACAACATGCAATAAATAAATGCTTCCTGCCCCAATTTTCTTACAGTGAAAACCAATAAGCTTTAAAATATCCTCTGGATTCTCTATTTACTCATTTCAGCTGATCTTCAAATTGCACCCAGGTAGTTGTTGCATAAGATGAATCTCTAATCTAATCAAACTGATTTCAACCAATCTCTGAATCACACTAGTTATTATTTAGATGTACAGCATGCGGCTTTTTATGACCAGTGCATGGATTATTTTATTGCTGGTTCATCATTGTACAATATGACATCAGTACTTTGTTATCATTATATAAAGCAATATAATTTAGAGGTAACTTAAAGTGATTGAAAAGTCTATTTTTTTTTTTTAACCACTTCAGCCCCGGAAGGATCTGCCCCCTCCTGACCAGAGCACTTTTTGCGATATGGCACTGCGTCGCTTTAACTGACAATTGCTCGATTGTTCGACATTGTACCCAAACAAAATTGATGTCCTTTTTTTCCACAAATAGAGCTTTCTTTTAGTGGTATTTGATCACCTCTGCAGTTTTTATTTTTTATGCTATAAACAGAAAAATAGCCACAGTTTTGAAAGAAAAACATTTTTTTTTACTTTTTGCTATAATACATATCCAGAAAAAAAATATAAAAAAAAAATGTATTCATCAGTTTAGACTGATATATATTCTTCTACATATTTTTGGTAATAAAAACCCACAATAGGCGTATATTGATTGGGTTGCAAAAAAGTTATGGCGTCTACAAACTATGGGAATAGATTTAGGGCATTTTTATTATAATTTTTTTCTTTACTAGTAATGGTGGTGATCTGAGATTTATTATAGGGACTGCGGCATTGCCGCGGACAGATTGGGCACTTTTGATACTTTTTTGGGACCAATGACATTTATACAGCGATCAGAGCTTTAACCACTTCAGCCCGGAAGGATTTCCCACTTTAGGACCCGAGCACATTTTGCGATTGGGCACTGCGCCGATTTAACTGACAATTGCGCGGGCATGAGAAGTTATACCCAAACGAAATTTGCGTCCTTTTTTTCCCACCAATAGAGCTTTCTTTTGGTGGTATTTGATCACCTCTGCGTCATTTCTGATCACCGCTATAAACAAAAGAATAGTGACAATTTTGCAAAAAAACCCACATTTCTTACTTTTTGCTAAAACAAAAATCCAAAAAAAACATAAAAAAACATTTTTTTCCGTCGGTTTTGGCCAATTTATATTCTTCCTCATATTTTTGGTAAAAAAAATCGCAATCGTCGCTTATTGATTGTTTGCGCAAAAGTTGCCATGTTTACGGATGATGAGAATTAAATTCTGGGGTTTTTATTTTTTTAATTTTTTTTTACTAGTAATGGTGGCGATCTGCGATTTTTAGCAGTACTGCGATAATCGGACCATTTTGACACTTTTTTGGGACCATTGGCACTGTGTAAATGCCATTGGCAGTGAAGGGGTTAACCTGGAGGGGGCGCTCTAAGGGTTAACTGTGTTCCCTGGGCGTGTTCTAACTGTGTGGGGGCTGGGCTGGCTGGGGAAGGGAGTGATCATGGCTTCCATATATAGGAAGCCTGTGATCACAGCCCTTCCCCCTCTAAGGCTGCATTCACACAGGGGCGATCCGACTTCAGGCACGACTTTGCTAGGCAACTTGCAGGCAACTTGCAGGCTACTTGCAGGCTACTTGCAGGCTACTTGGAGGCAACTTGCAGGCAACTTGCAGGCAACTTCAAGCTTGACTATGCCAGGCGACTTTGCCTGTGGCCAATCAGAGCGGGGAGGGAGGTGGTTGCCCTGGATAAATTCTTTTCTTTTAGTCGCTTCCATGTAGATGGGGGATCCGACTTGGAGGCGACTTCTATTGAATCCTATGGGCACAAGTCGGATAGAAGTCGCCTAGAAGTAGTACAGGAACCTTTTCAGAAGTCGCCTTGAAGTCGGAGCGACTTCAGTCGCGTATATTAAGACGGCTCCCATTCATTTCAATGGGATTTCAGATGTCAAGCGACTTGGGGCGACTTGAGGCAACTCAAGTCGGATCGCAAGTCGCCCCTATGTGAATGGGCACTAACAGAACGGAGATCCGTGTTTACTTACATGGACCTCCGTTCTTTCACTGCAGAGGGGGCATCCGCGGGTAGCCGGTGGTGACCGAGTCCACCCTACCTGCTTCCTGACCCCCCGAACACAGTGAGCATGCCTCTGGCGGGCGCTCACAGTGCGGAATATCGCAGCCGCCGTCATATGATGGCGGTTTGCGATATCGAGCCACTTTCCCGCCATCAGATGCTGGTCGGCAAGTGGTTAAATAGCCACTGATTACTGTATAAATGTCATTGGCAGGGAAGGGGTTAAACCCTAGGAGGCGATCAAGGGGTCAACTGTGTTCCCTCCCTGTGTTCTGGGCTGGCCAGGGCATGACAGATCTAACTGTTCCCGATTACAGGCAACAGTAGATCTGTGAAATGTCCCCTGACAGAACGGTACAGTGGATACAGTGGGGAAAAGTTAGCATTTTGTCAGGTTTTTATATGTGGCTGTGACACATGGATCGAAATCCGACCCGGCCGGTTCAGCAGGGACTGGGCAAATTTTGATGCATGTATGGGTAGGCTGGTTGTACCCCATTTAATCTATCAATTGGCTTGTGTACAACCAACCTGTCAGGTAATTCCAGAATTATCAGTGCTGCCGGCTATAGCCAGCAACACTGATCATCGGGGTTGATTAACTAAAGTCAAATAGGCTGTGTACTTTGCAAGAGCAGTTGCTCCAGAGCTTATTAAATGAGGGAGAGCTCTGCTGACTTCCATTATCCAATCATGTGCAAGCAAAATGCTGTTTTTTTTTATTTTCCTTGCATGTGATTGGGTGTTCTTTGTAATGTGAGGCTTTACCTCATTTACTAAGTTTTGGAGCAACTGCAGTTTCAAAAGTGCACAGTCTATTTGCCTTTAGTAAATCAACCCCATTGTATTCTGATGGCGGGGGAGGCTCCCAGCTGTCAGAATACAATAGTACAGCGGGAAGGATTCCCCCATCCACTGATTAAATGTGGATGGAGGAATCCTTCCCATTGTGCTATTGCATTCTGACAACTGGGAGCCTTCCCCGCCATCAGAATATAATTGGAACATTTTTTTTTTCATTGAACCAAAAAAAAAAAGATCAATGTATTGGCTGCCTTATACAAGGAATGAGAGGATTGATTGTCACTGGGACAGAAAGGCGCATATAGAAATAAGTTCTATGTATAACCATCTCTTACTTCACTTAAAATTGCTTTGCTCTTCTCTGTGTCCCAGTTTGAGAGATTTCTATCACTTTCTGTCCCAAAAAGAATGATGATAAAAACCTAACAAGGACCCTTTCCCATTTTATTCAAAAACAAAGTAACATTTTTAGCTGGAAATGGTCTGCTACAAAATAACATAGCAATGTGTTACCCCTTGAGGAGTATGTTGGGGAGATCCTTCCCAGAATTCTGAGGTTCTGTACCTTTTATTGGTCATATAGGCTGGATGTATGCTTCCTTTCTCCCTAGGAGGTAAACTGTGCTGTGACATCCATACTGCTTCTGTCATGTTGGCTATCCTTGGTATTAAGACCACTGCACAGAGCAGGTAAGTATAACTTCATTTCATTTTAGGGAAAAAAAATGTAACCTTAGAATCACTTTAACTATTTCAATGCGAAAGGAGGCCACTGCAAGGGTATATTTTGGATATTATTGAAGTTGGGCTTTAAATCCTAAAAAGTCCTATCTAAAGGCGTGCGCACATAGGGTAGCAGGTGTGCCTGGGCACACCCTAATCACCATGTACTGTGCCGATTACCCCTGCTGCCTGGCTGCAGAGAAAGGGATGTGGGAATCTCTGTCCTCAGTCCCTTTCTCTGTCTCAAAAATGAGACATCAGGGGTCTGTTTAGACCTCTGATATTTCATCAAAGGCCCCCAGCAGGGCTCCTAAATAAAATTGTGAAAACAATAATAAAATATAATATTGTAAAAAATAATAAAAAAAAAACTGTAAAAAAAAAAAAAAATAATAAACTACTGACACTGATCTCTGCCCTTCTGACATATATACACATACACTCATGTTTGGTGCACAGCACACCCTAATGAAATAGACTGCACACACCTATGGTCCTATCAGCCCTGTCAGCTTACCTCTTTGAAGTACAAAACACCCCCCACCTCGTGTTAAAGGTATTCTGTTGTCTAAATCAGACGTGAGCAACATTGGATGACAACGCTGCTCTTCCAGATACAGTATAGTGAGTGAGCATTGTCACTGGACGTGTGTTACTGGCAGTATGAAAACAATGGGAAACTTGATAAAAAATGAAAGTTTTTGTTACCCCAAAACGTCATATTCCTGATATGTGCCTGCTGTACCATGTGCTTGTATGAGAAAGTATCCTGTTCTCTTTGTATGCTGTCTTTATGTGAAATCCTGGTGTTCCTGTCAGTCCCTCTACTTTCCTATTAAAAACTGACCACACTAAACAGGAGAGCACACAGTGGTCAGTTCTCTAGTTATGCTGGGAACTCAGTGTACTGCCCTCCAATGATCAGACTTGATTTGACACATCTCTGCTGCACAGCTTTTCACTGGGAAGCTCGTTGTGCTGCTGCTTCTCCTCCCTCCATCTCTTATGCAGCTGAGAACAGAGGGAATGTGATCACTTGCGAAAAAGGGAAAAAAGGTATTTATGTTTTTTTATATCTATACACAAATGTTTTGCCTTTCATTTCTATTTTAAATTAAATAGGTTGTTTTACAAGGTGATCGTTTACAACCACTTTGAATCAAATGCAGTCACCACATCTAAGGATTGGTAAACTGTAATATAATACATTTTTGTTCTGGGATTTAGATACACTTTAACCTGGCCACAGTTTTCATCTCTATGTGGCATGTGGCATTGATTATGCATGCATCAGGCACATTCCTGGTGGACTGAGAGGACTGAAAGATCACCATGCCCTTATCACTTTAGTGGATTTGCAGCAGGCACTAGATGACACTAACACCAATAAGGTTTTGGGTGCAGATGGCCTTCCAGTGGAAATGTATAAACAATATGGGGGGGGGGGGATCTGCTCCTGGAGCTTTTGAAGGTGTTTAATACTGCCTTTAAAGTGGTTGTCAACCTGTGACAACCACTTTAATCTACAGGTAAGCCTAGAATAAGGCTTACCTGTAGGTGCACTGCATATCTCCCAAACCTGTACAGTTCAGGAGATATGCAGTGTTTTGCATGTGCCGATGTCATGTCGGCACATGCGCAGTGAAGAAGTGGCCTCCGTGCCGTTTCTCCACTGATCCTGTGCCGTGACTGGGGGCTCCCACACGCATGCGCAGGAGTGACGTCACGCGACTCTGGCCAGTCACGGCCCCGGAAGGAAGAGGGACAGAAGATGGACGCGGCCTGGAGCGGGGACATTGCTGGACGCCGCAGGCTTCGTTTCCAGGTAAGTGGCACATAATGATGCGATGCATAGTAGCCCATTATGCTTCTACTTTACAGGTGTATGTAGAGGAAGTAAACCCAATCTGGGTTTACTACCTCTTTAATGAGGGTACTCTTCCTGCAATCTGTGAATGAGGCCCTCATCATAGTTCTTCTGAAACCAGGAAAGGCTCATATCATTCTTGACATCTGATGTTCTTGGCAAAGCTTTAGCGACTAGATTGCCTAGCATCATAGCCAAATTAATACATCCTGATCAAACAGGTTTTATATCAGAACGCTCTACTGCCATTAACATCAAGTGGTTATTCCTTAATTTATACCAATGCATACAGGCAGCAGAGGTATTCTTTCTCTATGCTGCTGCCAAGACCTTTAATAGTATTGAATGGTGGTATCTACGCCAGACTCTAGTGAGATTTGGTTTTGGTCAGCGGTTTATAAAGTGGATACCAGGGATGTACAGTCAGGGGAGGCAGGTGAGGCAAAGCCTCACCTGCCATGAACATAAAAAAAATAAAAACAATCGACTTTGAGGGTCATAGCTCGGCAACCAGGGGGTCACAGAGACACTAAATTTGGTAGGTAGGTAGCTGAAGTCCTACCCCACCACTGGTAAATTTTGGGCTCCTATCATCTATGGTTCCGGAGATACGGGGCTCCTTGCGCAGCCTGTCAGAAACGACATACAGAGCGATCAGTTTAAATACAAGCTGCCACTCACGGTTTGCAGCAGACTGAGAGGATGACCTCCCAGTGCCTCTCCTCACTTCTTGTCAGAGGCACTGAGCTCAATTGACAGCTTGGAGCCTTATTTGTGTATGCACTTTATTTACATGTATGAGATACTAGCACTTTATATTATACCCGCAGGAGCATGTTTTTGCCCCTTATGATTGCTCACTAATGTCTTTATTAATATTTTTCGTCTGTGAATTAATGTTTAGTGCAGCACTGTCTTTGTGGATTTCCTACGCTTGTTCTTATTCACAAGCGATCACTGAACATTTTGGGTATATTCAATATACCCCGGTTTGGAATAATTATAATTTTCCCAAACTGTCCAAATTGTAGAGATTTGGGATCTGGAAGCAGGCTGGCATACTCTTCATTTATCAGTTATTCAACGATATTTTATTTTCCTTCCAGTCTCTATTAGAACAATTTCCGTTACCTAAACAATCACTTTTCCAATATTTGCAGCTCCCTCATGCCCTGCTGGTGCAATCTTGCACGGTTCTCTTGAAGTATGAGTCATCATGAGTGCTAACTATGGTTGCATTAGCAACATTGACAAAGAAGGATCTCAATGAGAATCTTTGTCCCACTCTTATGACTGCTAATAGTGCCAGAGTCAGTTTGAGGTGTCATGAGAGCTGGAAACGAGATCTGGGTTCTTTGGATGAGGAGCAGTGGACAGAAGCTCTTGAGGTTATTTCCTTAGTTTCCTCATCTCCATCTCAAAAGCTTACGTAATTGTTTAAAGTACATAAAGTTTATTATACTCCACAGAAGTTACACCTGTGGGGGTGTGCACCATCTCCCAATTGTCCCAGGTGTATGAACAATGTGGGTATGCTGATACACATGCTTTTGGAGATGTCCAAAGCTATTTGGGCATTGGACCTCTATATTTGATATGATTAATGACATTGGTTGTACTAGTTTACCTATGGAGCCTAAGATTGCGCTTCTAAGTATTATGCCAAATGCCATGTTATCCCTAGTGATTAGATGAATGGTCATACGTTTACTTTTTCTAAATTGGAAAACAAATAGCTCAGAATTGATTTTCCCCTATCCCACCAACATTTCTTCAGTGGCATAATGTGGTTAAAAAAACTATTGAAAGAGAAAAATGTGTGTACAAAAATGCTGGTTTATTCCGATATCTAATTTCATGACATTCTATTTGTGTTACTACTCATCCAGATGCGTTTCTGGAGCTCTCTTTTTCTGTTTATTTTTATGTAATGAGATGATATATTTCTTGATCTCGTGTACTGGCATTTGGAGCTGAATTTACATATTTTGTTAGTTATCTTACATGCATTAGTCAGATATGTTTATGGAACATACTGTTTTGTCTTCTTTTTCTGCTTCTTATTGTTGTGTTGTATATTAAAGCTAAAAAAAAAAAAAATACATTTTCTAAACCCATATTTCATAGTGCTGAACAATATCTGTAATCTCCATCATGAAGAGGGTCAAAGACCATTACAGTGTAATTTATAACAGCAACATGCACTTAGCACACAGTAATTAAAGCCACATCTGTCCTAACCATAGGATACAAAGTTCACTGCAATCACTGTATGCGCTAGCAAGAGGTTAAACTTGAGGCTTGATGTTACATTAATAATATTCTCATATTAGAGCATGGTGAGCTTGATATATCTAATACTTAGTACAAGGCCATTGCTGCTTTTTTGTTTAAAGAAAAAAATGTTTTAATAAAGTATGTAGCTAAATTATTTCAGCCACCATCTGCATAGTAAATATCAACTGGTTATTTTATTATTAACTTGAACAGCTCTTTGTATGAAATGCTATTTTCTTTAACTGCTGAAGACAGGCTGTACTGATTGAATACTTTCCGATTTTTAAAGTGGATCTAAATACACGCACACTATGCTCCATCTCACCACCACTAAGTCTGGGTTTACATTATGCGAATTGGATGTGGATTTCCTTGCATCCAATTCGAATGACAGGAGAGTGTGGCCGGCCCTCAATGGAGCCGGTTTACACACCTCTGGAGAGGCCACAGTTTGCATTTGGAAAGGGTCCTGTGCATCTTTGGCTCCGAATTATGTGCAAATGCAGGCAGAAATACAGACCTGATTTGCACCTGAATCGGTGAACAGGGACGCACCAGACCCCCTGCTGTGAGCCGCGGACGCAGCATGTGCGACCCCTGCCTTACACAGACCAGCAAAAAGAAAAAAAAAAACACACAACAGACAGAAGAGTTTGTCGCATTCTTCCAACTTTGGGCTGGCCTGGGCATTGTAGCCTCATTCAAAAATTGGGGCCGGCAAGTGGTTTATTTTCAGCCTGCTGCAGAGAACACAGCTTCATACATTAAAGAGGCATTAAATCCAAGGCCAAAATGTTTATCAATCAATAGTTGTGGTGGCTGCATCCATTTTCCTTTTTTGTATTATTTTATTTTGGTTGGCAAGAAAGAAAATAGACAGTCAAAAGACATCTTCAGTGTATATGGCCATGAGAAGCCATATCAATGCAAATGCCTAGGTAAGTAGGTACAGGGTAACATTATCCATCATCCAATCAGGGAAAAATGTATAGAACAACTGCCCAGGGACCATGGCAGGTATCGCCATTGTGTTTGCCTGCGTGGGGAGCAGAAAAAAAGCCCCACATTTGTTTTTTTGTGTGTTAGGAACAGTATTTCCAAAGCTGAATAGAAAAAAAAGAAGGAAAAGAGAAAAAGAGGGGAGAGAAAAATAAAAAAAAGGGGAGGGACCAATACAACCAAGTCTTTCAATATCGCTCTTCTTGGTGGCATAGCAACATTGTAAGGTTTTCCATAGTACTAATATTATTTACTGCTCTGAGCCATTAGTTAGTTGATTTATGGGGTTACCTCTGCTTTCCAATTGGATGGGATATGTGACCTGATGGCATTAAGTAGATGGATCACCAGGGATTTACATTTCTACTGTTATGAATGTGTGCTGAGATGTAGGGCACACGCAGCTGTGTCATTCTCTAAAGAGAGACCTGCGAGATCAAGTATCACTTTACATACTTAAGTCCAAAAGGAGCAGAAAGGAGCAGATTAGGTCCAAAATAAATGGAACATGGTACTCTCTGGATCTCCACATCTCCAGGAGTTGGGGGATGTTCCGAGCAACATTTTGACTGGTCTGGTCAGGAACCTATACACCTGGTTAAGATCTTATAGCCTGACTTCTGGAGCCCAGAAGATAATTTTAAAGATGAATTTTAAATACACCAGTCCATCTAGTTCAACCTGTGTAGGTGTGTGTATGTGTGTGTTAATATGTCAATACCATTTCCATATACCTGTATATTGTATTCGCTAAGATGCCTATCTAAGTGTTTTTTAAACTTTCAACACTTCCCGCCGACACTTTGACACTACAGAATGGAGTTCCACATCCTTACTGTTCTAACAGTAAAGAACCCCTTACGCAGTTTAAGGTTGAACCGCTTCCCCTCCAGTTTCATTGAGTGGGCGTGTGTCATCTAAACCACTTCAGCCCCGGAAGGATTTACCCCCTTCCTGACCAGAGCACATTTTGCGTTTCTGCACTGCGTCGCTTTAACTGAAAATTGTGCAGTCGTGCGACGTTGTACCCAAACAAAATTTGCGTCCTTTTTTCCCCACAAACAGAGCTTTCTTTTGGTGGTATTTGATCGCCTCTGCATCATTTCTGATCACTGCTATAAACAAAAAAAGAGCGACAATTTTGCAAAAAAAAAAACAGTTTTTCTTACTTTTTGCTAAAATACAAATCCAAAAAATATATATAAAAATACATTTTTTTTCATCAGTTTTGGCCGATTTATATTTTTCCTCATATTTTTGGTAAAAAAAATCACAATCAGCGTTTATTGATTGGTTTGCGCAAAAGTGGCCACGTTTACGGATGATGAGAATTCATTTCTGGGGTTTTTATTTTTTAAAAAATTTTTTACTAGTAATGGCAGCGATCTGCGATTTTTAGCGGTACTGCTATATTGGGGCGGACATGTCAGACCATTTTGACATTTATACAGCGATCAGAAATTTAAATGTCCACTGATTACTGTATAAATGTCATTGGCAGTGAAGGGGTTAACCTGCAGGGTGTAGTGAAGGGGTTAACGGGTCCCTTGTGTCAATTGGGGAAGTGATGTGGGACGTCCAATTGGGGAAGTGACGGTTACTGTAAATATGTCATTAGTCACCTGTAAATTTAAAGACTAGCGACATATTTACAGTTTTACCAGACTGTACAGGCGGGGTTATATCGTCATGGCGATTTTTAGCGTCTAGCGACGGTAATGATCATTTTTTAAAAAATTTTTTATTTTTGGGGTCTTTACTTAAGAGTAGTAGGCATTTGCACCGGTGAAAACGCGTTTGGTTAGTTATTTGCGACTAACACTAAAAAAAATGGTTTTTATACTCCTTTTTATATTTAGCCGGTTTTGACTACTTTTTTTTACATAAAAATATATATAAAAAACCTAAACATAAAATCGTTTTTCATTCTTTTTGACAAAAAAAAAAACGTTTTAACAGCG
>BLSH010303093.1:397454-426527 GCA_018402905.1 Glandirana rugosa | reverse complement strand
AAAAAAAAAAACCCAGAAATGAATTCTCATCATCCGTAAACGCGGCCACTTTTGCGCAAACCAATCAATAAACACCAATTGCGATTTTTTTTATTGCAAATATGAGGAATTATATAAATCGGCCAAAAACGGTGAAAAAAATGTTTTTTTATATTTTTTTTTTTGGATTTGAATTTTAGCAAAAAGTAAGAAATTTGGGTTTTTTTGCAAAATGGTCGCTCTTCTTTTGTTTATAGCGGCGATAAGAAATGACGCAGAGGCGATCAAATACCACCAAAAGAAAGCTCTATTTGTGGGAAAAAAAGGACGCAAATTTTGTTTGGGTACAACGTCGCACGACCGCGCAATTGTCAGTTAAAGCGACGCAGCGCCGAATCGCAAAAAGTGCTCTGGTCCTAAAGTGCAAAATTCTTCCAGGGCTGAAGTGGTTAACAGTATTGTACTGTGAAAATAGCTCAGCAACTATACTTTTAAACTGTTGTGCCACTCGCCATTTTATACAATGTTGAGGACTTTGACTTTATTTTTTTTAAAGAGAAACTTTCCTATAGCTTTAAGATGTGCTGTGGCTGCTACTCTCACTGGTTTCAGGCCCACTGCTGCTTAATAAGAAAAAAAAAATCAGCTGTCACAGCCAAAACTACCTAAAAATTCATTTTTTCAGTTTGAAATGACTGAAATTGGACTGTTGCTGTATCTAACCCACAATAAATGTAAAAGTTAAAAATTTAAATGATACATCCATAATACATGGTGCCAAAATACAGTGTTGCTGATGCTTTGAATAATGTACTGTTCCATAATACCACATACAGATTACAGGCATCTCCCATGCATGGGATTGCCATTTTTTCGATGTCACCCTCAAAGTCACATCATAAGGCTCCTGACCTTACTGTATGGTACTAAAAAAATCGTTTTATTTTATTAAATGTCCCCATGGCAGTGTCCTGCTCCCCATGCCCTTTGTTGATGATAGTTTATTGCCTGCACACTGGGAGGGAGGGGTGTTCTCTAACCAAAGGAATGTCTGAAGTGCTCAAGCATCAACAGTGTATAGAAGTTCAGCCATGGATTACGAGGAGTTAAAATGTTGCCCACTTCTGAATTGGAGTACCACCCACTTCAGCCCCGGAAGGATTTCCAGCTTTAGGACCGGAGCCCTTTTTGCGATTCGGCGCTGCGTCGCTTTAACTGACAATTGCACGGTCGTGCGACTTTGTACCCAAACGAAATTTGCGTCCTTTTTTTCCCACAAATAGAGCTTTCTTTTGGTGGTATTTGATCCCCTCTGCGTCATTTCTGATCGCCGCTATAAACAAAAGAAGAGCGACAATTTTGCAAAAAAAAACACATTTCTTACTTTTTGCTAAAATACAAATCCAAAAAAAAATATAAAAAAACATTTTTTTTCACCGTTTTTGGCCGATTTATATTCTTCCTCATATTTGCGATAAAAAAAAACGCAATAGGCGTTTATTGATTGGTTTGCGCAAAAGTGGTCGCGTTTACGGATGATGAGAATTCATTTTTGGGGTTTTTATTTATTTTTTATTTTTTACTATTAATGGCGGGGATCTGCGATTTTTAGCGGTACTGCGATATTTCAGCAGACATGTCGGACCATTTTGACTTTTTTGGGACCATTGGCATTTATAAAGCGATCAGTGCTATAAAAATGCAGTGATTACTGTGTAAATGTCATTGGCAGTGAAGGGGTTAACCTGCAGGGGGCGCTCTAAGGGTTAAGTATGTTCCCTGGGCGTGTTCTAACTGTGTGGGGACTGCCCTGGCTGGGGAAGGGAAGTGGTCACAGCCTTCGTATACAGGAAGGCTGTGATCACAGCCCTTCCCCCTTCACAGAACGGAGGTCCGTGTTTACATACACGGACCTCCGTTCCTTCGCTCTGGGGGGGCCATCGCGGGTAGCCGGCGGCAATCAAAGCCTCCGCACCCGCTCCCTGGCCCTCCCCGAACACAGTGAGTGCGCAGGCGCGCGCTCACTAGGCGCGATCACGCGGCCGCCGTCATATGACGGCGATCCGCGTTACAGAGCCACTTTGCCGCCGTCAATTGCCGATCGGCGGTCGGCAAGTGGTTAATGTTGCCTTAAGGCCCTGCCACGCATGCGGGAGATAATTGTGTTGCAGGATGCTGGGGAACCCAAGAAAATAATGAAATTCACAGTTTGTATTCTTGTATGTGGTGGAGAATGTACATCCCATCCCTAAAAATGTTATAATTATGTATATGTGAAGCAGCTTGTTATTTATACATTTTATTTATTTTAGATTTTAGATGTAATTATTTCAAAAAGCTATTTAGAGAAAAAAAGTATATAAAATGCAGACATTCACTGTAGTCCCCACAGCAGAGGAAAAAGTAACGGTTTGTACAGAAGATGTATAGACTATGAGTGTTAAAGCAATAATAAAACATGTTTCAACAAAGAGAATAATTGGCTTAAAGGGTAAGTTCACCTTTGTTCATTTTTTTTAAATTCCAGCTCCCCTATGTACCAATATAGCATTCATGTACATTTTTGCAAAAATATCAACTCTTTCCATAAAATCTACAGACACTTACCTTACTGTCTTCTGTCTATGTTTCCAAACGAATCTTTTGCTTCTGTCTACTTCCTGATCAGACTAGAGGTCATGACACAGGAAGGAGTTGACCAGCTGACCTTATTAGCACAAACCCTGCATCATCCACCCTCCTACCTACCGCCTATCTCCAGCTGCACGTTTTTTAAATGAAATGCAATCAATCAGTGATCACCCTTCTCACTAAATACACAATATACAATCCGATTGCATAGTGTATGGCATCTTTATACAAGTACATAGGAGGGAGTGGACAGAAACACTCAGCTATCAAGCCCCGTTCACAACCCTGCATAGCGGGAACTTGCATACCCACATGCGGTTTTGTTTGTCGGAGTGGAGAGAGGTGGCGTGCACAGTGTGCAACATGCAACAGATAGCGGGTAGCAATCGGCAGTGTGGGGGGTCAGCTGAGACTGAAGCTAGAAACTGCCGGCAACGGTGGGTGAACAAGTTCGAAAGGACAGACTGGACCGGACAGATTCACCAGGACAGGATTGGACAAGCTCCTGCTTCCCTCTTCCATATGGCCGGGTAAGGTTTTTTTTTAAAAATTAAATGAAAAACTGTGAGAGGAATATGAAAGACTGAGTCTGAGGGGGGCTACAGGCTGTGAGACATTGTGAGATACTGGAATAATGAAATACCGAAATACAGGGTGATGGCACCTATGTGCTCTTTTCAGTGTCCTTCTCTATACCCCCTTCAGAGCTACCTCAATTACCGCCATTACCTCCATATTGCTCTATATTGCTCTATACTGCTTTGTATTGCCCTACATTGCTCCATACTGTTCCATACGGTTTTGTATTGCTTCCTATAGGTTCATACTATTTTATACAGCTTTATACTGTTCCATTCTGCTGTTAGATCATTTTCTACATCATGCTTATACCGCATCAAAACTGCTTATATACTGCACCCGCCTCCATACCACCTTCATATTATCCCTGGATAAACTTGGATAAACTTCTCAGATAAAATATCCCATATTGTATATGCACTATTCTTACGCCACCTACTTGCTTACTTTACTTCCAATATATGAAAAAGCAGCAGAGCAGAGCAAAATCAGAGCTAAAATATGTAAATTGCAAATTACTTTTTTCCCGACTACTCGCAAGAAATACAGCAGCACCGCAGAACTTTTACTGATGTTTGCAGAAGTCTTAGGGAGAAAAATATTAGTTTTAGCCTACTATACCCCAGCAGACTCAGGGTGACTTATGGTGAACGGGCCTGCTTTTTTTATACTCCTTAGGAAGCCATGCGTTGGCTAGATTCACATTAAGATTAATTTGGGGTCTTTTCTCATTTTTTTTAAATGGACTGAATGATAAGTGGGCAGTTGTTTTTTTTTTATATATATATATTGTGTTCCTTTTTCCTCTTGTTGGTTTCCCCCTTTTTTTCTGATTTACAGGTTTTGAATGTACTGACTCTATTTAGACTACTATAGCCGGTTGAGATAGTCAAGGGGTTGTGTTTTTTTTTTTGGGGGGGGGGGGATAAGGTTCATATCCACACTCTCCCTTCCTTTTCTTTTTTTTGGGGAGTGTTGATGGAAGTGAACAGGGCAAATATACATATGGTATTTGGAATTTTGTTTTTGGGGTACATATGTGTTGTTATGTTTAGGTGCTGTTTAGAATTAGTATTCCTTTTCAGTAGGCTGTCTCCATATATTTTGGAAATATGTCCTGTACTCATGATATACCATTTATATGACAAAACGTAATTGTGAATCCCTTACAGTTCTTTCATGGAATGTTAGGGGACTTATCTCAAAATTCAAAAGGGCGCTTGTGTTTCAATATTTAAAATCTTATTCTTCCCAACTCATCTCTTTGCAGGAGACTCATTTAATGGGCAATAAACTTAAAGCCATGGATACAAAAGCTATATCATGCCACCTATTCTACCTTTTCTAGGGGGGTTTCAGTTCTAATACATAAGAATTTTCCATGTCAGATTGAAGAAACCTATTCTGATCCCCAGGGCAAATTCGTGGTACTAGTTTTTACAATGGGGGCGGAAAAATATGTTGTTGTTAATATATATGTCCCTCCTCCTTTTTCACCTACAGTCCTGTACTTTATAGAGAAAATTACACCTTTTTGTCCTGAAAAAGTATTAATCACGGGAGATTTTAATGCCATCTTGTCACCAGAATTGGACAGGCCTACCCCTCCTAGGTGTCATTTATCAGACCTGTCTGCCTGGGCTCAGGCAACGGGTTTGACAG
This sequence comes from Glandirana rugosa, assembly GCA_018402905.1. Classification (NCBI taxonomy): domain Eukaryota; kingdom Metazoa; phylum Chordata; class Amphibia; order Anura; family Ranidae; genus Glandirana; species Glandirana rugosa. Next base: position 421,676 of record BLSH010303093.1, on the reverse strand, counting down.
AGGTTTGGAGATGGAAGCATCTAGAGGTCAGGTCATACTCCTGTTTTTCAGCATCACATAAGACAGCATGCCGTATCGATTTAGCATTTAATAATCCACCACTCTTAGCAAATATAGTAGAAGCAAAGTATTTGCCCAGTGGTCTGTCAGATCATTGCCCATTGGCCATAGTGCTGCGTTCCTCAAATCCTTGGAACGCAGCACTGTGGCAGTTAAGCCCCCACTGGATCTCTCATCCTGATCTTGATGATAAAATTCCTCCCTTGTTAACTGAGTTTTGGGAACATAATACGGGATCTGACTCGCCTGAAAATATATGGGATGCATTTAAGGCATATAGGGGGAGGGCAACATATCTCTCTTACATCTGCTACAAAAATGAAACAGAAGGCTACTGTTCTCTTCCTCTCTGCAACGGTCGGTGACAGAAACTACGGCAGGATACGCTTCAGACCCTACTCCCACTAATTTTGATTTAATGATGGCTGCCCAGAGGGATCTACAATTATGTCTTGCGGAGACCACTAGATTGGACATGTATAAAAACAAACAACAAGCCTTTAAAGAGGGGGATATGCTTATTCCTGAACTTGTTACCCTTGATGATAGGACGGTGACCTCTCCAACAGATATATTAGAGACCTTTCAAAAGTTTTATGACACATTATACACATCAGATTTGGTGGATGATTGTCAACCGCATGACATGCAAGATCTCTTAGACCCTCTGGAATTGGGTTGGCTTTCAGACAAGGAGAGAGAAGCGTTAGTGCAGCCTTTTTCAGAACTAGAAATTTTCAATGCATTACAATCTTTCCCTTCGGGAAAAGCACCAGGCCCAGATGGGCTTCCAATAGACTTCTATAAAGCCTATAGTAAGACTCTGTCAGCACTTTTGGCATCCTTATATACTCACTGCCTTAAGGTAGGGAAATTGCCCACATCCATGCATCATGCGTATGTGACTTTCATTTATAAATCCCCTAAATACCCTAAGTTTTGTGCCTCCTACAGGCCTACTGCATTATTGAAAAAAGACCTTAAAATCCTTACAAAATTATTGGCCCTTAGACTATATCCAATATTATCCTCGGTAATTGATCCAGATCAGATGGGCTTTATGCCTCGTAGAGCTACAGATGTAAATCTATGAAGATTACATACTAATATCCATGCCCAACATTTAAATATAGGTACATGGGCGGTGGCTTCATTGGCTATTGAAAAGGCCTTTGACACCATAGAATGGCCTTTTTTATGGCAAATACTTTGTAGAATGAGATTTCCAATGGTCTTCATCAAATGGCTCCAGACAATATATAGTTATCCAACATCATCAGTGAGATTGGGTTGGGGGCTCTCTTCTCCTTTTCAGCTTCATAGGGGCACTAGACAGGGCTGCCCTCTCTCTCTGGCATTATTTGCACTAGCCATTGAACCAGTGGCAGAGGCACTTCGTACCTCACCACTTATGACAGGTCTCTTCATATTGGTATGCTGGAGGAGAGGGTCGCCCTGTATGCCGATGATATGTTGTTGTTTCTCAACGACCAGGTCCATCGTTACAGGGGGCTCTTTCGGTCTTAAATTGTTTTTACAAAATCACTGGACTTAAGGTCAGTTGGCCTAAGTCTCTGTTTCCAATTGACCAAGGTGCCAAAATTACAGCTTCACTCGATACTCCTTTACAGCGGGTAGATACATTTAAATATACGGGGGGTGGTTATCTCCCTAAAAACCCCAGATTTCCTTTCCCTGAACTTGGCTCCTGTTGTACAGGAGATTAAGATCAGGTTGAAGGCATGCTAAATTCTGCCTCTGTCTCTATTAGGCCGTATTAATTTAATAAAAATGAAAATAGTCCCTAAGCTTATTTATCTTTTGAGGCATTCCCCACAATGGTTTCCCAAGTATTTTTTTATAAAATTGAATCAAATGTTTTCATCTTTCCTTTGGGGTTCTAAACCCCCTAGACACAAATTAAACACCTTAATGTGGCCAAGTCTTTTCTGGCTACCCAACTGGTGACTGTATCTTGGTGGCTAAATCCTGATTGTTTTAACCCGTCTGTAGGTCTGGAAGCTGCAGTAGTAGGTTCCCTGGAGTCACTTAAATTTCTGGTCTTTAAGGGATCAAAAGTTCCTTACAAACTAACCCCCTCCATGCTCACTACCCTGCGGGCATGGAGGGCGGGATTGGCATGTGAGGAATATCCTAAGGCAGCAGTCTCTCCCAAAGCTCTGATTTGGCGGAATCCCAACCTGTCACATATATATAAAATATCAGTTCCATATGTATGGACTAAATATGGGATTAAACTAATATCACAAATAGTGTCATATGAATCCTTAATTCTTTTATCTCAACTCTTGTCCCTATATAATGTCAATATACATTATTCGTTTCAATGTTGGCAGCTTTCCCACGCTTTTGCTGCACAATTTCCGAAATCCTCCTGTGTGATGGTTGAATCAAAATTAGAACGAATACTCTGAACAAAATGTGAGGAGAAATCAATTTCCCATCTTTATTCTCACCTTTTATCAACATCTTTACAGCCATTAGAAAAGCTTAGGAATTGTTGGCAACAGGATATTCCCACATTAAAAAATGAAGATTGGGATTAAGATTGGGACTTTCCTTTTAATTACCTTGTTTCCATGCGCGATCGTTTAGTACAGTTCAAAATAGTACATAGAGCCTACTTTATGCCTTAAAGATTACACAAGATATATACAGCTGTCTCACCAAATTGTTGGTGGTGCATTACCTTGCAGGGGGACTTTTTGCACATCTTTTGGTATTGCCCTAGAATTAGGAAATATTGGGAAGAGGTTATAGCTGTTATTGAGCTGGTTTCCTCAGTCCCAATTCAACCTGCCATAGAGATATGTTTATTGGGATTAGTTGGAACACTGACGCCGACCGTTTCTGGGAGAACCTTGGTGGCGATACTTCTATTTTACACAAGAAAAAACATTGCTATGCAATGCAAAAATGTACTCCCCCGTTTTTGACTCAATGGAAGAAACTGGTAAATAGTTGCCTCCCTATGTTTAAAGACACCTATATAAATAGGGGTTGTCCCTTGAAATAAGAGAAGGTGTGGCGAACCTGGTTATTAATATCCTCAACAACTTGAGCCAAGGAAGAATTGAAGGATAAGAGAAGGGAAAGGATAGGAGAAAATCAAATATTTAAAATACCCCCCCTAGATACTATTATAAACTACACCTGTTTATGTTTGTATTTGTGTAGTTAAGTTGATGTTATGTTTTGTCTTTTTTTTTCTCTTTAACAAAATAATAAAGATATATGAAAAAAAAAGAAAAAATGGGTGGCAAATGGTGCAATGGACACACAGTAAAAAACACGCAACCCACAAAATATCCAAATGCCCCATAAGAAAAATGTAATGCGGCCAAATGAAATCAATAGGCTGCCCTATGCGTGTCACAGGAAAAATGAGACACAAAACGTTCACTCCCACTATACTAGATGTGAATGGGGACTGAAAGTGAAATTGGTGTGGTAATACAAGAACAATGAGGCTCCATTCACATCTGTGCGTTTCCTTGCATTTCAAAAATGCGCAGTAAAAAATGCACCAAGATTTATAAAAAAGTTCTGAAGCTTCTTTGGGGCTCTTGCTGTGTGCAGGACGGCCCATTCATGTGTGATGAGTGAAAATGCTCCAAAACGCCTCCCCACTTTGCTAAAAAAAAAATGCATGTGGGAATGCGAGTTCCCACTATGCATAGATGTGAAAGGGGCTTAACAGCTGGGTGTTTCTGTCCACTCCCTCCTATGTACTTGTATAAATATGCCATACAGTATGCAATCTGATTGTATATTGTGTGTTAAGTGAGAAGGGTGATCACTGATTGATTGCATTTCATTTAAAAAACGTGCAGCTGGAGATGGGCGGTAGGTAGGAGGGTGGATGATGCAGGGTGTGCTAATGAGGTCAGCTAGTCAACTCCTTCCTGTGCCATGACTTAAAGTCTGCCCAGGGAGTAAGGCAGAAGCAATAGATACATTTGGAAACATGGATGTAGGACAGTAAGGTAGGTGTCCGTGGATGTTATGGAAAAAGCGTTGATATTTTTGCAAAAAAAGTACATGAATGCTATATTGGTACATGGGGGAGCTGGAATTTAGAAAAAAAAAGTGAACAAAGGTGAACTTAGCCTTTATTTTCTTGTATACCATAAATTGAATGACTTAAAAAAAGAGAAAAAATATAGAAGGATGAGAAGCTCCAATTACGCCAGTGGCTTTATATAAGTTAATGGCTATATTACCATCTTGTATATGTCTAATTGTGAATTTTTTTTTCTTTATTTAAAACTTGTACTAGAAATATAATTATCATGACATTAAGATATTATCTGTTCAGATCAGCAGTGTCATATGGTCAAAGAAGCAAAGAAAGACATGGCTAGAACTAAACTGAAAGAATCAGCAGTATAACCAACATATCAAATCTCCAGAAAATAGGTATGGTCAAATTGCAGTTTACAACTGTTCATTTTAAACTAGAGATACCGTTGGTTTTACTAGATCTCATCTATTTGAGCCTTACATTCAAAATAACAATTCATAAAACATAGTAGGAGTAAGGAGAGGACAGATTACAGTAATCATCAAAACAACTTGGAACATTTTTAAAGTAAAATTTTGGTTTCAACCATTTTCTAAGGATAGATTATGACTAATGTGGCAGTGGGACCCTGTGCTACCTGGCAGATTGTGGGTTTATGACATTTTTTGGAGAGACAGACACAATGATTGCACAGCTGTGTGCTGGGCTATTTAGTTGTGACCTGACTATGGCTATGTCCCTGAGACTAGGGCTAGGGCCCCACCCAACAGACCTGACTATAGACTAGGGTTAGGGCCCCACCCAACAGACCTGACTATAGACTAGGGTTAGGGCCCCACCCAACAGACCTGACTATAGACTAGGGCTAGGGCCCCACCCAACAAACCTGACTATAGACTAGGGTTAGGGCCCCACCCAACAGACCTGACTATAGACTAGGGTTAGGGCCCCACCCAACAGACCTGACTATAGACTAGGGTTAGGGCCCCACCCAACAGACAGGAAGTCTGTGCAAATGAGTCCGGTAGACTCCTCATCTCTCCAGGAGTGAGAGAGGCTTCATGGAGTGTGCATGACTGCAGGAGGCAGACTTAGTCTGTGACATGGCAGCATCGTGAGTAAGCTAGGAGAGAGCTTGACTCTAAGGAATTCTTTTGGTCTGAGAAGCAGACCTTAGGCCTAGGCTGGAGACCTGAAGCAGCTGTTTCGCAAGAGAATAAGCCAGGAGGCTGCTGTATTATGGTTGTGCAAGTCACCGTAATGGTGGAACCCCCTGCATGGGCTAGTGATGTCTTTTGTGAGTTTTTCTGTATTTTTAAATAAAAGCGGGCTACCATGCCCTTAAAAATACAGTTTTGGACTGACGCACTAATTAACCACTTCAGCCCCGGAAGGATTTCACACTTTAGGACCGGAGCCCTTTTTGCGATTCGGCACTGCATCGCTTTAACTGACAATTGCGCGGTCGTGCGATGTTGTATCCAAACGAAATTTGCGTCCTTTTATTCCCACAAATAGAGCTTTCTTTTGGTGGTATTTGATCACCGCTGCGTCATTTCTGATCGCCGCTATAAACAAAAGAAGAGCAACAATTTTGCAAAAAAAAAACAAATTTCTTACTTTTTGCTAAAATACAAATCCAAAAAAAAAATATAAAAAAACATTTTTTTCATCGGTTTTGGCCAATTTATATTCTTCCTCATATTTGTGATTAAAAAAATCGCAATCGACGTTTATTGATTGGTTTGCGCAAAAGTGGTCGCGTTTATGGGCGATGAGAATTCATTTCTGGGGTTTTTATTTTTTTTTATTAGTAATGGCGGCGATCTGCGATTTTTAGCGGTACTGCGATATTGCGGCGGACATGTCGGACCATTTTGACACTTTTTTGGGACCATTGGCATTTATACAGCGATCAGTGCTATAAAAATGCACTGATTACTGTGTAAATGCCATTGGCAGTGAAGGGGTTAACCTGCAGGGGGCACTCTAAGGATTAACTGTGTTCCCAGGGTGTGTTCCAACTGTATGGGGGCTGCCCTAACAGGGGAAGGGAAGTGATCACAGCTTCCGTGTAAAGGAAGGCTGTGATCACAGTCCTTCCCCCTCTCACAGAACGGAGGTCCATGTTTACTTACACGGACCTCCGTTCATTCACTCCGGGGGGGGCATCGCGGGTAGCCGCACCCGCTCCCTGGCCCTCCCCGAACACAGTGAGCGATCTGGCAGCCATCGTCGCATGATGGCGTTTTGCCTTAAAGAGCCACTCTGTCGCCATCAGATGCCGATCGACGGTCGGCAAGTGGTTAAAAATGCACCTACCCCTTGAGGCTGATAACCCCAATCTTACACTAACCATTGCAGCCATTTATTCCTTGGGCTTAAATAATAAAACACAAAAAAAACAAAACAACTTTTGGATAATTGCAATCTCTCACACAATACAAACAAGAATATTCATTAGCATTTAGTGAGTCATACTGCTCTGATTTAAACCATAAAACAGACCTAGGGGGTCTGTCTGTTATTTTTCATCTAACAACTCTACATGTATTTGGCAGAAAATACTGTTTGTTTTTATGAGGAATTTTAATTAGACCCCATCTGAAATCTTTGACAATCATGCAAAAAGATCTCATTTAGATCCTTAAAAGTGTTTCTAGATTAAAAGGCCTTTCTATGTAGCACTTCAAAACCTCCCCAGCACCACTTAACTTAACCACTTCAGCCCCGGAAGGATTTCCAGCTTTAGGACCGGAGCCTTTTTTGCGATTCGGCGCTGCGTCGCTTTAACTGACAATTGCGCGGTCGTGCGACGTTGTACCCAAACGAAATTTGCGTCCTTTTTTTCCCACAAATAGAGCTTTCTTTTGGTGGTATTTGATCACCTCTGCGTCATTTCTGATCGCCGCTATAAACAAAAGAAGAGCAACAATTTTGCAAAAAAAAAAACAAATTTCTTACTTTTTCCTAAAATACAAATCCAAAAAAAAAAATATAAAAAAACATTTTTTTTCACCTTTTTTGGCCGATTTATATTCTTCCTCATATTTGCGATAAAAAAAATTGCAATCGGCGTTTATTGATTGGTTTGCACAAAAGTGGTCGCGTTTACGGATGAAGAGAATTCATTTTTGGGGTTTTTATTTATTTATTTTTTTTTACTAATAATGGCGGCGATCTGCGATTTTTTGCGGTACTGCGATATTTCAGCAGAAATGTAGGATCATTTTGACACTTTTTTGGGACCATTGGCATTTATACAGCGATCAGTGCTATAAAAATGCACTGATTACTGTGTAAGTGCCATTGGCAGTGAAGGGGTTAACCTGCAGGGGGCGCTCTAAGGGTTAACTATGTTCCCTGGGCGTGTTCTAACTGTATGGGGACTGCCCTAACAGGGGAAGGGAAGTGGTCACAGCCTTCACGTACAGGAAGGCTGTGATCACAGCCCTTCCCCCTCACACAGAGCGGAGGTCCATGTTTACATACACGGACCTCCGCTCATTCGCTCCGGGGGGGCCATCGCGGGTGGCCGGCGGCAATCGAAGCCGCCGCACCCGCTCCCTGGCCCTCCCCGGACACAGTGAGCGCGCGGGCGCGCCTCCGGCGGCGCGCGCGCGCTCACTAAACTCGTTCCCGCAGCTGCCGTCGTATGACGGCGATTTGCGTGAACGAGCCACTTTGCCGCCGTCAGATGCCGATCGGCGGTCGGCAAGTGGTTAAATAGTTTAGTCAATCTAGAGCAGCCTTTCTCAACCTTTTTAACACAGAAGAACCCTTCAAATAACTTTCCAGGTCTCGGGGAACCCTTGCTAAAAATGACTATATCTACATCTCATGATACATTAGTGTGATGGTCACTGGGAAGAGTGCTCCTTACACTTGTGGTCATTGGGAAGAATTCCCCCTTACAGATAGCTAAAAAGATCAATGGCATCAGTGGGAACTTATATAAGAGGCAGAAATTGCTCATTGATCAAGGAACTCATAACAACCTCTGCAGGATCCCTGGTTGAGAAACCCTGATCTAGAGTGATGGTTTTTGAATATTAGAACAAAGGAAATATAAAATTCTTTCAGAATGATTATTATATTGACATAATTGCTTTTTCTATAATTTCACATTTCCCTATGACCATACTGTCAAACATTGTCTGATTATGTACACTTTTTGTGGAAGAGATTTTTTTTATTTGAGCAGCAGACAATTTTAATAATATGAATATATGATTTTAAAAAATCTGAAACTTTAGGGCAGCACAGTGACTTAGTACAGAACTAGACACTATCTACATGGAGTTTTCATGTTCTCCCTGTGCTTGCGTGGGTATCCTCCAGTCCCTCCAGTCTCCTCCAACACTCAAAAGACATGCTGATGGGTTGATTGGTTGCTGTTTAAATTGGCCCTAGTATGTGTGTGTGTGTATGTATTCATCTAAAAAGATCCACATATCCACATATCGCTGATGCCATGCAGGTCTCCTGTAGACCTGTCAGTGTATCTGGTTCCTCTTACTTTGTACGAGGAAGCCGATACATGCTGACAGGAAGAATTAATGAACTACCACAACGCTCACAGCGCCATGGCAGTTCAATGAAAACTACAAGCTGACAGCTGCAAAGGCTGCTGGAACTTGTCGTTTTTCATTCACAGAGCGCTGTGAATAAGTGACGCGGCCGGGTGGACGCAGATTTGGATAGAGTGAGTTAGAACATCTTTCTTTCTTTAAGCTACCTGATCATCAATGTTGCAGGGAAAGTGAGGGTAAATCCAAAATTTTGACTTGCAACCAAAATAGGTGTAGCCAGGAGTTAAGTGTTCTACTTCTGGCAATGAAGACCTTCCTGCCTGCAGGTATATTTTAGTGAATTCCCCTAGTGCCAAGTTTATTAACTAGAGAGTGGAACTGTGTGGGAGCACTGCCTTGTGGGAATTGTAGTGTGCCAGTGAGGATTATCATCAGACTGTGCTGCAGAAGGACTTCATTTCCCATTGGGAAGGCTCCCAGGAAGAACAGTGCCTCATGGGGGAGTCTATTTAAGTAGAGGGAGCGGACTGACACGCTCTCTCTGGACGGCGGTGATCGATCAGCAAGACCCTGTGTGTCCTGTCAGCGGAGTTGAGGCTTGTGGCATACTCACACAGACCCTGAGGGCTGCATTCTTACAGCGTTCCTGTGGATGATCTGCAGGCCGGCCCTGCTATCAGCGGAGTTTGTTCTTGAACCTGCAGGCAGCTGTAGCAATGAATCGGGAGAACTGTGGGGAGAAAAGCAGAAGAGGCCGATTCCAGGAGCAGAGAATGGAAGCGTTTCATCATCTCCAGCCTCACCGTCACCATCACCTAGGCAGTGGGACCATCTTCTGCAGTCATTTGTCCTGTTGGGTGAGCGGGCTCAGGTCCACCTATAGCGTACTGATCTTATATAATCCTATCTCTCATACTGAGTGTTAGTGGAGATTTGAGCACTGACACAGAACTGGAGGAAGCTAGCATATAACTACTTAAGTGCACTGGATTGCTGTTAGTTGTAAGCTTACCACAAAGTGAGTGATCATTGTGAAGGTTTTCTATCTACTATAATAAAGCTGTTCATCTCATCTTTGTGCCATATTTGGAGAACCTGTGGCTGCAGCTGCTTCTAGGTACCTAACATCCAAACTAAAGAGATGGCGGAAGGTATACTGAACTTTGACTGAGGATTTGCTAACATTACAGCTAGTTTCCCTCCACTTATTAGGTCCTGGGGTTGTTGATACTGTCATATTGAATTCTCCCAAGAACTCTCATTCATAGAGCATGTGGAATTTATGTGAACCTATTATATGATTCATTGAGTTGTACCAGTTCATTTATAATCAATTGAGTTGTACCAGTTCATTTATAATCCATTGAGTGGTACCAGTTTATCTACAGTCCACTGATTATCATTAGTTATCCGCAACCCACTAGACCAGGGATATGCAATTAACAGACCTCCAGCTGTTGCAAAACTACAAGTCCCATCATTCCTCTGCCTCTGAGTGTCATGCTTGTGGCTCTCAGAGTCTTTCTATGCCTCATGGGACTTGTAGTTCTGCAACAGCTGGAGGTCCGCTAATTGCATATCCCTGCACTAGACTATACCAGTTATCCATTTCCAACTGAGTTACATCAGTCCTCCTCCAGCTAAATTGATATTAGTGGACCTTCAGGTATTCTGGTTATATTCAAGTAGATGGGTTGGAAACGTGAATTTAATTTGTGATTGTCAGGGAGTGAATAGAAGAGAGTGGTGTGACGCATATCAATTAACCTGTGGCTCTCCTGTACTCACTCATATTCAAAAGTTTCTTTACATTATTGATAGATTGATGTGTGTGCTTTGCAAACTTATTACTAATCATTTGCAATTGTGATATAACATATTTGGTTCTACTTTAACCACTTGCCGACCGCAGTCTGACAGCGACAGAGTGGCTCGCTATCGTAAACCGCCGTCATATGACGGCGGCTGCGATAACTAGTGCTGTGAGCACGCGTGCGCTGCCGGAGGCGCGCTCGCGCGCTCACTGTGTCCGGGAGGAGGGCCAGGGAGCAGGTAGGGCGGCCTCGATCGGCCCCCCCGCAGTGAGAGTACGGAGGTCTGTGTAAGTAAACACGGATCTCCATTCTCATAGAGGGGGAAGGACGGTGATCACAGGCTTCCTGTATATGGAAGCCATGATCATCCCCTTTCCCCAGCCAGGCCAGCCCACACACAGTTAGAACATGCCCAGGAAACACAATTAACCCTTAGAGTGCCCCCTGCAGGTTAACCCCTTCACTGCCAATGGCAATTACACAGTAATCAGTGCATTTTTATAGCACTGATCGTTGTATAAATGCCAATAGTCCCAAAAAAGTGTCAAAATGGTCCGACATGTATGCTGCAATATTGCAGTACCGCTAAAAATCACAGATCGCAGCCATTACTAGTAAAAAATAAAAAACCCAGAAATTAATTCTCATCGTCCGTAAACGCGGCAACTTTTGCGCAAACCAATTAATAAACGCTGATTGTGATTTTTTTTTACCAAAAATAAGAGGAACAATCGAAATCAGCCAAAACCGATGGAAAAAAATGTTTTTTTATATTTTTTTTTTTATTTGTATTTTAGCAAAAAGTAAGAAATTTGGGTTTTCTTGCAAAATTGGCGCTCTTTTGTTTATAGCGGCGATCAGAAATGACACAGAGGTGATCAAATAACACCAAAAGAAAGCTCTATTTGTGGGAAAAAAAGGACGCAAATTTTGACCGCGCAATTGTCAGTTAAAACGATGCAGTGCCGAATCGCAAAAAGTGCTCTGGTCCTAAAGTGGGAAATCCTTCCGGGGCTGAAGTGGTTAATATAGCAGAATTTTGAGTAAATACTTTAATTTCTCAGCATTGTGCGGTTTCTTTCACTGAGTCTGTTCAAACAAAAGCTAACACCATGAGCGAACCCAGGGTGGTGGAGGATTTTCGGAGTCAGTGAAACCAAGGGGGAATGGAATTATCAAGCGACCCTCGAGGGGGCAGCGCTACATAGGAGTAGAGAGAAAATCTTCCAATGGGGACACTTGCTCTTGTGAAAACTGTCTATTTGGAAATGTCCTTTACATTTGAAAGATAATATCTCACTCCCTGCTGAGTCTGCAGGACATATAAGTAAATTTCCCTAATGAGACATAAATATAAAAAAACTGACAGGTGTTTTATTCCTTATTTACTTGCAAAATGCAAAATTAAAAAAATCATATGGCTTTAGGTATACTTTATATTTAAGTTGATAAACTAGCACAGCAAATTAACACTTTTACCTATTTTCTTCCCAGTGAGAGAGCAATTAATATATCATCTGGTATCTGACATTCTTACATATTTTGTATGTGTACTCCCCCCCCCATTACATTATGATAAGCAATTGCATGGCGTAAGATTTTAAACAATATCTCAACGAACACAAGAACAATTTCAAAATTTTTGACAAAACTGAGTTTTATACAACATTTGTTTACCTTATTACATGAAAGTAAGATTAATAATATAATTTAGATTGCAAAATATTCAGTTTTACTCAAATTAGTTGATGCAAAAATGAATACACCCCACAACAAAAACTACTACATCTACTATTTTGTATGACCTCCATGATTTGTAAGGACAGCACCAAGTCTTCTAGGCATGGAATGAACAAGTTGGCGACATATTGCAACATCTATCTTTTTCCATTCTTCAAGAATGACCTCCTTTAGAGCCCGGATGCTGGATGGAGAGTGATGCTCAACTTGTCTCTTCAGAATTCCCCATAGCTGTTCGATTGTGTTCAGATCAACAGACATACATGGGCACTAAATCATTTTCACCCTGTTCCTCTTCAGAAATGCAACAGTGGCCTTAGATGTGTGTTTTGGATCATTGTCATGTTGGAAAAGTGCATGACGACGAAGTACACGGAGTGATGGTAACATCTTCTCTTCCTTTATAAAGCAGTACATGTGTGAATTCATGATACCATCAATGAAATGCAGTTCCCAACACCAGCAGCACTCATGCAGCCCCACAGAAGGACACTGCCACCACCATGTTTCACTGTAGGCACCATACATTTTTCTTTGTACTCCTCACCTTTGCAAAGCCATACAGTTTTGAAGCCATCAGTTCCAAAAGCATTAATCTTGGTCTCATCACTCCAGAGTACCCAGTAGTCTTCTTCTTTTTCAGTATAGGCCTTCTAGGTGGGCTTTTTTGTGCATGGGCTATATGAGAGGCTTCCTTCGTGGATGACACCCATACATGCCATTCCTCTGCAGTGTACACCATATTGTGTCACTGGAAACAATAACCCCAGTTTGACTTTCAACTACTTTAGCTAACTGCACTGAACTTGCATGGCGATTTTCTTCAACCCTTCTCATCAGAAGATGCTCCTGTCGAGGTGTTAACTGCTCTGGACGTCCATCTCTGTTAAATTTTTGTATCACTTTTGTTACAGTATTCTGACTGATATGTAAAAGGTTTGCTGATCTTCTTGTAGCCTTCATCTTTCTTGCGTAAAGAAATTATTTTCTTTCTCAGGCCTTGTGACATTTTTCTTCCATGTGGTGCCATTGCTGACAGCATGAAATGGAAAGGTGCTTTCTTTGTTAAGTAATTCCCTTTTATAATAAACTGTCTGCTTGACACCTATTTAATTAGACTCATCTGTAGTTGAATTCTTGTAATTAGGATTTTTGTTGTCTAAATTTTAGCTTTGCTCCTAAGACTTTCATTGGGGTGTATTCATTTTTGTAACATGGTCTTGAAAGAATTGGTTAGGAAAAATACTTTTTTGTGCTTGCAAATTAACAAATCTTGGTTGCAATTAATGGCCCGCATTTGTGGGAGTATTTTCTTGTATAGTGTTCCATAGAAAATGTTGATTCTGAAAGGAAAGTAAAGGTTTTCTGACAAATCTGTTGGGGTGTACTTATTTATGATAAGCACTGCATATGTATTGCCTTCATTTTATTGTCTAATGATATGCAACTTTACATTTATAACTTACCTATATCGCTTTATTCCTGAGACTGTAAGGAGAATACTTGCCAGTCCTAGTAGACCAACCACAACCCCAAACACGATAAGCCAAGACTCATTTGAATAACTGGTTACTGGAGCAATTGTAGGCCGTATATCAACAAACTCCAAAGTATTATCATTTAACAGAAATGCACTGTTAATCCTGTTCCTTTCAAGCCTGTAAAATCATTCACAAAAAAGTATGACTATATGTTATGCATCGTTTTTATATAACACAAACTCTCAATTATTAATACAAAAATTGTACTTCTATAGGCTATAAAATATTTTCTTTATAGCTCTCCTTTATTGATTTTAGAAGTCCATAAAACGTTATATAAGTGGGATATGAAAGCATTTCATGCAATACTGAAAGTTGAAACGTGAAATTTCCCATGTGAGTCTTATGGACTTGAGGTAACCAAAATTGTATTCCTGTTGATACTTACATGAATTCCAAACCCATCTAAATGAATTACTATCTATACTGACACCATTCCCCTCTTGTAAGATAAAGCCAAAACCTTCTTCTCAAGCATATCTTTCCATCAATACCATCCCATTATCTAACCATTTTAGATGCTGATATACTCTTGACTTATTGGAAGTAAAACAAATCAATTACAGTGATACCTCGGTTCACAAACTTAAAGCGTTTGTTAACCCGAAAAGAAAAAAAGATCCTGTTCCCTTAAAGCGGTTGTCTACCTATTAAAAAATAAATAAACAAAATAAAAGCCTGCAAGACAATAGCATAATGAGCTAGTATGCACCGCCTACTAGCTCATTATGAAATACTTACCTTGAAACGAAGATCCGACCGGGCTGCTCGGTCCCCTCTGAGGGAGCGGACATCTTCCCTCGGATCTTGCCTCCGTGTACGCGGCTCCGGCGCTGTGACTGGCCGGAGCTGTGTGACGTCACTCCTGCGCATGCATGCGGGACCCATCTTTCTGGCAAGGTCTGGCCCTATTGCTGGGCCTTTGACGGGACATACACAGCGCATGCGCCGTGACATACACGGCACATGCTCCGTAACGCCGCAGCATCTTAGAGAGGGAATATCTCCTAAATCGTACAGGTTTAGGGGATATTCATTTTACCAACAGGTAAGCCTTATTATAGGCTTACCTGTAGGTAAAAGTACAAAATTGCTGCGGCCTTGTCAGAACTGGAAGCCTCGCCATGTTTTATCACACTATGGATGCCATTTCTCTTGCGGAATTTTTCAAACCACCCTCTACCAGCTTTAAATTCTTCACTTGCTGCACTTGTAGAGGGGTTTGTTTGCAGTAAATCACTGTGCAATTTCCTGGCTTTCTCACAGATCATAGCGTTACTAACATTATCACCTGTCAGCTGTTTGTCATTCAACCACACTAACAAAAGTTTTTCTACCTCTTCCAGCAATTGTGTCCTCTGCTTGGTTAACATCGTTACTCCTTTTGCCACATTAGCTCCTTTGATTTCAGCTTTGTTCTTCAAAATAGTCGAGATTGTTGACTTCACCATCTTGTACTCCAAGGTCAAATCAGTCACACGAATACCACGGTCATGCTTTTCTACAATTCCCTTCTTCAGCTCAATGGTTATTTTCTTCACAACCTTATTCTTAGAATTCCTGCTGTGCACATTCTTGTCACCTTTATTACTGCTCTGCACTTTCTTTTTACCACCATGCTTGCTCTGCACATTCTTGTCACCTGCATTTCCGCTCTGCACATTCGTGTTACCTGCATTTCCGCTCTGCACATTCTTGTTACCTGCATTTCCGCTCTGCACATTCTTGTTACCTGCATTTCCGCTCTGCACATTCTTGTCACCTGCATTTCCACTCTGCGCATTATTGTCACCTTCATTACAGCTCCGCATATTCTTGTCACCTTCATTACCACTCTGCCCTTTCTTGTCACCTTCATTACTGCTCCGCACTTTCTTCTTACCACCATGCTTCTTCTGAGCTATACTGGATGTCCAGTACAGTAAGCACACAAACAAGCTTTACAGCAAGTGTGCACAGGGGTGTACAGTACAGTACTGTACAGTATGTGCTAAAAAGCACATCAAGAAGCTTCCAAATACAAGTCAAAATACTGAAAGTGTCTTCGCAACACACTTTTAGTGTCTCTCTGTCACCGCGATCTCCCCTACAGAAAGTCGCGACCACATGTCAGCAAGGAAGAGCAGGGAAAATGGCCGCAGCTTGTATTCGTGAACCGAAGCAAGTTTTTATGAACTTTTCTGTTTGTGAACCAAGTTATTCATGAACAGAAGCTTTTGTGAACTGAGGTATCACTGTATATCCCTGAAGTCTGGTAGGAAGCCTAGACCGGATAGGTACTCAATTCTACAAAAAATTCTCAGAAACTTCAGCTCTGCACTATTCTTCAAACCATAGTTCCAACCATAGTAGTGTTACCTAAGCCCAACACCGATCTAATGTGATATTAAAATATTAACAAAGATATTGGCAACCATATTAAACTCCTTCCTTGGACTGATTGTTGCATTTGTACTCAAAAGACAAGCTGGAGACAACATACAGTACATTGTGTCCAGCATCCAGTTAATCATTCTTGCCTTGCTTTAAAAAATGTTACTGGGATTACCTCACATTCACTTTACAGAAATGGAACTTCTAAAATGAGTTTCTTAAGTTGATGTCCGTTCTATATTCACAACCCAAAGAACATATCAGGTATAGTGGCTCCTCCTCAGACCTTTTCCAAATTCAATGAGGCACTAGATGAGGATGCCACACTTCAATTATATTTTTTGGGTAATTAAAGCAAAGCCTAAAGCAATGAATATCTCACTGGACACGCACATCCTCCTGATCACTCAAATTCACTAAATTCACAAATTCACAATGAGTAATTTCTGATTCTCAAATAAGTTCCTACTGGCACCATTGATCTTTTTACCTATCTGTAAGGGGGCAATTCTTCCCAATGACCACCAATGTAAGAAACCATCTTCCCACGGACCGTCACACTAATCATAAGTTGTAGCTATAGTCATTTTTAGCATGGGTTCCTTGAGACCGTAAAAAGGGATTTTATTAAAACTTACCGTAAAATCCTTTTCTCCGAGTTCACTGACAGACGCAGCTCTTCATTGACTTGTGGGTTTATGCTTGTCCCACTAGGAGTTAACTAGGCAGGGAAAAGAACAGCTGGCCCCTCCCATGGGGCTGTCCTCTCTTCCCACATAAACCCTCCACATAGCATAACTCAGCAGTTCGTACACAAGCCGTACAGAAAACAGAGCACAGAGGGGTGGGTGCTGCATCTGTCAGTGAACTCGGAGAAAAGGATTGTACGGTAAGTTTTAATAAAATACCTTTTTCTCCTACGTTCACTGACAGACGCAGCTCTTCATTGACTTGTGGGGATGTCCCAAAGCTGTGTCAAAAAGAGGGGTGGGTAAATGATAACAACTGTACCCAACAGAACTTCTTAAGGAGGCGCCAGATGCCAGACGCGCCTACACTGCCGCCTGCAAAACTTTGCAGCCAAAAGCAGCATCCGAAGATGCTAACACATTAACCTTATAAAACTTAGTGAAAGTGTGTACCGAGGCCCAAGTGGCCGCCTTGCACACCTGTGACACCGAGGCCTGGTGTCTAAAAGGAAGTACTAACAGCCCGGGTAGAGTGAGCCATGACCGGAAAGGGGGGAACCTTACCCCGAGCAGAATATGCATGGGTCACGGTTTGCCTAATCCAACAAGAAATAGTAGCCGACGAGGCCGCCAAACCTTTGCGTGGACCCTCTGTCAGCACAAATAAGGCATCAGCCTTCCGAAAAGAAGCTTTAGCAGCTAAATACACTTGTAAGGCCCTCACTACGTCCAAGGCATGCAACTCAATTTCTTTTGGGTGCGATGGACGAGGGCACAATGAAGGAAGAACAATATCTTCATTAATGTGAAAAGAAGAAACCACCTTCGGAAGGAAGGAAGGAGAGGGTCGCAAAACCGCCTTGTCCTTATGCAGGACCAGGTAGGGAGACTTGCACGATAGTGCTGCCATTTCAGACACCCGTCTGGCGGAAGTGATGGCTACCAAAAAAAGCCTCCTTCTGCGACAGCAGTTGTAAGGAAATCTCCTTGAATTACAGAAAGCACCAAATTCAGATCCCACTGGGCCATCAGGGCCTTCACCCGAGGCGCCACATGTCGCACACCTTGTACATAGGTACGAATCAATGAGTGCGAAGCCAAAGGTCTCTGGAAAGGAATCGCCAGGGCCGATATCTGGCCCTTGAGAGTACTCAAAGCCAGTTTTTTGTTCAGGCCTTGCTGCAAAAAGGTCAGGACCCTGGACACTACATAAGAGCGAGGGTTATAACCCTCCGCCTCGCACCAAGCTATATAAGCCTTCCATGTGCGGTGGTAAATCTTGCGAGAAGTACACTTGCGAGCCTTCAACAAGGTAGGGATCACAGAGTCAGCGACTCCCCTGTCTCTTAGCACCTGGGACTCAATAGCCAGGCCGTCAAAGCCAGCGAGGGTAAAGCAGGGTGCAAGATGGGCCCCTGAGACAGTAGATCGTCTCGCAGCGGGAGCCGCCAGGGGGCGTCTGCCACCATTTGCACCACGTCGGCGTACCAAGTGCGCCAAGGCCAGTCTGGAGCCACCAGGATTATTGGTATTCCCTCCACCACTATCCTGCGTATCAAACGCGGTAGAAGCTTTATCGGAGGGAAGGCGTACAGAAGGCGATAACGGCCCCAGGGGGCCACCAGAGCATCCGTGGCCACTGCCAACAGATCTTTCATTCTGGACACAAAGGTCACCTTGTGATTGAACCAAGACGCCATGAGATCCACGTCCGGCGTCCCCCATCTGCGGCAAATCTGGTTGAACACCTCCGGGTGGAGAGACCACTCTCCCTGGTCCAGCGTCTGGTGACTGAGAAAGTCCGCCTGCCAGTTTTCCATACCAGGAATGTAGATGGCGGAGATTGCCGAAACGTGACGTTCCGCCCAACGCAGTATCAGAGCTGCCTCCGCCACAGCTGCTGGACTCTTCGTGCCGCCCTGATGGTTCACATATGCCACTGCTGTGGCATTGTCCGACTGAATCCGAATCGGACGACCCTGCAGCCTCACTGTCCAGTGAGATAGGCACAATCTGATTGCTCTCAGTTCCAGCACATTGATGGGGAGGCAAGCCTCCTGTGCCGACCAATGGCCCTGGGCAGACAGCTGTCCCAGGATCCCGCCCGAGCCTGAAAGACTGGCATCCGTGGTGATGATCACCCACTGACGGGGCAGGAACGACTTCCCCTGAATCAACGCCGAGTCCCGAAGCCACTAGGTCAGAGACACCCTGGTCTGGGAGCTCAGACGGATCAGAAGGTCCAAGGACCGAGGGGACCTGTCCCACCGAGCCAGGATTGCTCGCTGAAGGAGACAAGTGTGACTCTGGGCGTACGGTATTGCCTCGAAAGTCGAGACCATGAGCCCCAGCATCTGCATACAGAACCGTAATGAAGACCGTCGGTGCGACAGGAGAGTTCGCACTGCCGACTGCAGTGACAGCAACTTGACTGGAGGAAGGAAAACCTTCGCCTGCTCTGTGTGCAGAATCAGGCCCAGATACTCCAGGCGACGCGATGGAGACACCGTCGACTTCTGCAGGTTGAGCAACCAGCCGAAGTCCTGCAGTGAGGTCATTGTGATTCTCATATTCTCTTCCAGAGCCAAGGCGGACTCCGCTCGCAGGAGCAGGTCGTCTAGGTAGGCTACTACCGCAATGCCTCTCTGTCACAGCAACGCCAATACCGGAGCTACCAGTTTTGTGAAAACTCGAGGAGCTGAGGCCAGACCGAAAGGGAGTGACACAAATTGATAATGGAGGTCTCCCACTGCAAAGCGAAGGAAGCGCTGATGCCGTGGACAAATAGGTACATGGAGGTACGCATCCTTGATGTCCAGAGAAGCCAGAAATTCCCCCTGATGGAGGGCAGCCACAACCGAGCGGATAGATTTCCGCACCCTAACATACCGGTTCAGGGCCTTCAGGTCCAGTACTGGCCAGACCCCCCCCCCCCTTTTTTGGGGACCATGAACAGATTTGAGTAAAAACCTTGAAACTTCTCCGCTGGAGGCACTGGCACGATCACCCCTTGGTCCGAGAGTGCTTGGACAACCCCAAAAAAGGACTCCAGGCGTGCCTGCGGGAGCCCTAAGTTCGATGGGAAGAATGTTGAACTCTATCCTGTACCCGGTGGACACCACTTCCCGGACCCAACGGACGGGAATGTGAGCAAGCCACCGGTCTGTGAACCCCAGAAGACGTCCCCCCACCCGAAGCCTGGGTGGGGGCAACCCATCAGGCTGAGGAGGGCTTCTCCTCCGCCTTTTCGGTTTTGTGCTGCCACTGCCGTTTCCCGGCCCCTGCAGAGACCTTACCGGGACGGGTCCCTTTACCTGCTGCGCCCGGGGCACGAAAAAAAACCTCTTCTGACCTGAGGCAGGGGGCCCCTGTCTACGGCGAAACTCACGCCCCCGGGGCTCTGGGAGGAAGGTGTTCTTACCTCCTGTGAAATCCTTAATGATCTCATCCAGCCGTGGACCATCCACCCTGAAAGGGAAGGTCTGCGAGACCTTTCTTGGAAGCATGGTCACCGGACCAAGAACGCAACCAGAGTACCCGTCTGAGGATAACAGCAAACACCGCTATTCTGGATAACATAGGCAGTAAATCAACGGCCGCATCACAAAGGTACTTGAAACCTTGGAGCAAAAAATCAGCCCTCTGCGGCCCATCCATCAGGCGGCCGCAGTCCAGATCATTCTGGAGCTCTGCCATACGTTCAGACAGATATTGCGCCGCCATGGCGGATGCCAGGGCTGGCCGCAGAGCCTGCCACCAGGAAGAGTGACTTTAACAGAGCCTCTGTCTTTCTGTCAGCGGGGTCCTTGAAGGAAGGCGCCCCTTCCAGAGAAATGGTCGTCGCCTTATTAAGGCGAGCTATCGGCGGGTCCACAACAGGGGACTCCCATTTTTTCAAAAAGCTTTCCTCAAAGGGATAGCGAGCAGCGAACCGTTTGGACAGCGAAAAAGAATGCTGCAGACACTGCCATTCACAATAAATTAAGTGATCGAAAGATTGATCATAGGGGTAAGCCTTGGGGGCCCTAGGGGGCCTGGAGGGCCCACACACATACGCAGAAGTCTGTAATTCGCCATCCTGGCTCAATCGCAGCGTAGTGCGAATTCCAGCGATAATGGCGGAAACCATCGCTTTTTCACGTGCAGCCGCCGCCCCCAGATCCTCTTCTCCATCCGAGGGACCCAGTTCCCCATCAGATAGGTTCACTGGGGTCCCTGTGACCCCAGAGGCCACTTCCGGATCAGAATCCTCCCCTGAAGAGCAAGGAGGAGGGGGACGCTTCTTGGGGGCCTGTTGGGCGACATCCGCCCAGGGGAGAAATTCACTAAAGACCGCCGGCAGCTGGTCCAAAAAAGCCCCTTGCGCAGATTGCGCCACCGCTGATTGCACCTCAGCAGGTTCAGCAGTATAGTCTGCCATCGTTCTCCCCTCAAATCACCCTTAGTAACCCACAGGTGTATACTGGAAAGTTGAGGCACCCCCACAGAGCCGCACACCACCGCCCCACAGCGCACCAGAGAACCCAGGAGGACTGCACCCGCCGCCACCAGCACCCACAGGATAGGCCAACTATACTTGCTGTTTGCTGCCTGTAACCTTTGAGGATCGTCAGAAGAGCCGCGCCGTCAGGAGCACACACCATTCCAAAGAGGAAGCAAAAAACGTTTTACACACGTTTTTGCAGAAGCAGGAGACTCCAATATGGCCGCCGTTGAGCACTAGAGGCCGAAAACCACCTGCAGGAACGTGCAGTACCGCGAACGGCCGCTCTGAGCACTAGAGGGAAAGCTCCATAGGCCCAGTATGTCAGCAGCTACGGCAAAATGGCGGCGGTCCGCTGCAAAATGGGAGCGAAAATTCAAAAGGACGCGCCAGACGATCGGGTGCGGTGCGGGGGGGATGGGGGGGTGTGGAGGGGGGTGAAAAGGGGCTCCATGGGCCCTTACCAGCGGCTACCCAGAAATTCTTTTTTTTTTTAAGGGTCGTCGGTCCCCCTTCCGCCCCTGAAAAAGGGGGGAAGGAAGGAACTCTCACTCACCACTCCTGACCAGTGCAGTGGGTAGCCACCCATTCGCAGACCTTCCGCCCCTGCCTGGATGGGATGCTGCAGGCCAGAAAATCACCCTACCCGAATCGCATCCGGGATTGGGCTCAGATGGGGGTCATCCCAGGCCGCCCGCACAGAACGGGCACGATGCGGCAGGTCCCCATACGGCGGGACTGGCTAGCATCGGTCGGCCAGGCTGGGGAAAGTGCAGAGCCCATGGACTCTCTATGCCCCGGCCGGCTTCTTGATAGCAGATCAATGCTTGATAGAAGTAGTAAAATAAATATAAAAGTAAAAGAACGAATAAAGAATCGGTCACAATCAGGACCGCAATTCCCCTAAAGGGAAGCCAGGTCAACTCCTTGCAAACTAGGCATTGAAACTGCTGAGCTATGCTCACTACCCTATGTGGAGGGTTTATGTGGGAAGAGAGGATGGCCCCATGGGAGGGGCCAGCTGTTCTTTTCCCTGCCTAGTTAACTCTTAGTGGGACAAGCATAAACCCACAAGTCAATGAAGAGCTGCGTCTGTCAGTGAACGTAGGAGAAAGTTATTTTAAGGGTTCCTCTGTGTTAAAAAGGTTGAGAAAGGTTGATCTAAACTATTAAAATAACTTATCTTTCAAAGCTAAATATATTTCCTAGAGGTTCTCCCATTTCCAAGTCTAAGAATGTAGCAATGCAAAACCTTCACATTTATATGAGAACCAATGAGGCCTAGACTAGCTAATCAAATCCTTTACAGGCACAAAGTTTCCAGAGATTTACGAGTACCCAAAATAGACAAATAATATGAAAATAAAAACAAAAATGAATCAGCGCTATTACAACCTCAAAATATTTCATTGAAATCAACTATGAATAGTCCATAAAGTTCTACACCATAAATGTGATCTTCTTATTTCTGAGGAATGATCTTCCAATAAAACACCAAATACCACCACCAATGTGAGAAGTGCCCACTCACCGTCGCTCCAGTGATGGTGGGTGGAAAGCCTGAAGACGAGATTTGCGAAACTAGTCGGAAGCCTCATGGGCGTCGTCACTTCTGGCTCACTTCTGATGTCACGTCTGGCCTGAACTTCCTGGTGGAGAAACCCACGCCGATCCCAGGAGGAAGAGACAGCATTTAGAAAAAAAAGCTGTATACATTTATGCCGAGTCAGGGCACAATTACATGTAAGTGCAATATTTTTTGTAATTCCAAATCTGGTGCAATAAAACTACACTATAGTATTTTCTTTGGTTTATGGTGGTGAAATCCTTTGGAGGGAGAAAGATAGACTTAGGATAATAATTTGAAGATCTGATGGTGAGAATGTCATCGATTCAGATGGGTCATCAATAGAGTTGAGCAGACGCCCGGATGTTCGGGTTCGGCGGGTTCGGCCGAACTTCACAAAAAAGTTTGAGTTCGGCCCCGAACTTGACCCTGAACCCCATTGAAGTCAATGGTGACCCGAACTTTTGGGCACAAAAATGGCTCTAAAAAAGTCCTGGAAAGGGCTAGAGGGCTGCAAAAGGAAGCAAAATGGGGGTAAGCGTAGGACAAGTGTCCTGCAAACAAATGTGGATAGGGAAATAACTTAAAATCACATAAAAAAAATAAAAAATGGAGGAGGAGGTGGATGTGGAATAGGGGGTTGAGGATGCAGTGACCGTGGCGGTGTAGGTGGTGGAAGTGGCGGTGGAGGAGGAGGAGGTAGCCAACACATTTTTTTGTTTGGTTGTTTTTTTTTCTAATTGGGGTAGCCCCAAAATATTGAGACATATTAAAAAAAAAAAAAAAGACTAAGTTCACTTAAATATACCAATGGCTGTGTGAGGCCGGTATAAATGTCTATTCTGCACAAGGATCAGACAAGTCTTGTGGGATCCATGCCTGGCTCATTTTAATAAACGTTAGCTTGTCCACGTTGGCTGTGGACAGACGGCTGCGTTTGTCTGTGATAACGCCCCCTGCCGTGCTAAACACATGTTCAGACAATACACTGGCTGCAGGGCAGGCCAGCACCTCCAAGGCATAAAGGGCAAGCTCAGGCCATGTCCCCAATTTGGAGACCCAGAAGTTGAATGGGGCAGACGTTGAAGACCCAGAGGTTTAACCCCTGTACCGGACTCGAACGGGAAATACGGAACCTCCACGACCGGACGGGACGTCGGTCACATAACAGACTTGTACACAAATCGTGCCGTCCCCCGCAATAGTGTCTGTTTGCGTCGGCAGACAGGTGTCGGTTGCACCTGTTCGATTGCAAATAATTTTACTCGGTCCGTACCTAGGGTGTTCTGAACAGACTAGGAACACGTCTTATCTGTAAATATGGCCGGAGTGTGTCGGTAACCATATAAATTCACTTGAATCAGAAAAAAAAAAAAAA
>BLSH010303093.1:359296-378285 GCA_018402905.1 Glandirana rugosa | reverse complement strand
CAAAACCCCCCAATCCCCCCTCCTAGCATAAGTTCTCTTCCCCTCTTCCAACACAGATTCCCGTAAATCCCCACTCCTAGCACACACACCCAAATTTCCCCTCCTAGAACAATTCTTACCACCCGCCACCCCCCTCCCCCCCATTTTCCCCTTCCAGCACAAATCCTCTCCCCTCCAATCTCATCACGGCACTCTCCCATGTCACATGATACTACAGTGCCCAGGACAGCCACCCCTCCTGCCCACCCATTATGCCGGTCCTGCTGCCAAGTCAGCAAGTCAGTAGTCTGCCAAGTCAGCAAGTGGCAATACTGTCTGCACAAGGAGGTGGTTTTTAAATGATAAAATGTAGCTTTTTTTTTGTTTAAAGATTATTGTATATTGTAACATACCAGTATATTCACACCAGAAAAAGGATATGTGTACCATGCATCGACCATTTGTTTATGCAACTGGAGCCTCCAGGAACTGCATGCAGGAAGTTTATGTGAGTCTATGAGGATGCGGTGCCCGTACATACACAGCCGCTCATCCTAATTTGACAGATGTGTGTTGAGCGGCCTCGAACATATATTGCCTGTGTTTGGGGCCCCTCACCCACACATCTGTCAAATGGAACAATTATGTCTGCACAGCTGCTGTGTCCTCATTGGGTTACAAAGGCTGCCTGCAGGCAGCACCTGGCGACTCCAGCCACATAAACAAATGGTTGATTCATGGGTATGGGCCTCAGCATCCATGAGCAGCACTCTTGTTGGGGATTGCCTGCTTACAGCATACCTCCCAACTTTTTTAAATGGGAATGAGGGACGCTTATTAGCAAAAGTATGTGTGCATAGGACACACCCCTGCCTTGCCCCCTTAGAGGAGAATAATACAAAAAGAAAGAAATTAGTTAAACGCACAAGTGCTTTTTTTACCACTGCTATTCCTTTTGAAAATTCCAAATGCAGCAATTTAGGAATTAGATGAAGGCTTTAGTACTATGAAACACTTTTTAAAAGATAAATAGTGCATTTTTTATACAACTATATAGATCAGACCAAAATGAGAGTGAAATGAGGAGGAAAGAGAGACAGAGGGATTTTGTTCCAAATCAGGGACAGTCCATCGAAATCAGAGACAGTTGGGACTATGTCGCAGTACCTTCTCCTATAGTGTTATGCAGTGGCAGCTGGTGGTTGGGTCACCTGCACCAAGATCCCCCAACCCCCCCGATCGGTCGGTCACCAGCCCACAGGCACTTACGCCATCTAGGTCGTGGGCAGCGCTTCCTCTGAGCAGCGGGCAGCAGCTTGCCCTGCGTCCCCTCCTCCTTGGCATCACGGTGGCTTCCACTGTGCATCTCCTCCCTCCTCATCCTAGGCAGCCAATAGGTCTGCGTCCTGAGCCCACCCTTTTTTGAAGCCAATTAGAGCTAATTAATCATGTGCTTCTAAAAAAATAAAACCCATTGGAATTCATGTGTCCAGCGGCCTGCATGTAGATTAGGGGTCGGGCGCATGGATTGGGGGGAGGCACCCCTGCACCTCATATGGAGGGGCCACCACTGGTGTCATGCCATCTTAAATTACTGCAAAGCAATCCACATAAAGTTCTCACCCCAAACCTCCAGTTCAGACTGAGCAATGTTGTTACCATGTTCTGAAAAAAATGTTTTTCACATTTTTTTTCTCGTCTCATCTTCCACAAAATTCTGTCCCAGGCTTTCCTTCCTCTCGCCTTCAGACTGCTTCTCTTGCTCTGAGCTGACAGACCATAGTGCTTCAGATGCTAAACATTGTGTTTCCACTTTTAACTTCTAAGATCATTTTAAGGTCAATCTATTTGAGGCAAAAATATCTTAATGATAAAATGCTCAAGTCTTTCCTCCCTCCTACTTGTTTCAGCCTAATGCCTTGGGCAGTTCTCCGTCTGAGTGTTCCTTGTATTCAAGCAATCCTGCAGTGCAGGTTAGCTTCCAGGAAACTGTGGCCAGGGGCATAACAACAGGGGTTGCAATTGCCTCCCTTTTACACCTGGATAGGAGGGATGGCGGGGCAGCATTTAGAGGAACCAATCTCCATTTTCCTCCTAATGGAGGAGATTAGTTCCTCTATATGCTGCCCCCGCCGCCCCTCCTATCCAGTTTACATGTCTTCTGCTGTTCCCAGGGTCCCTGTGTGCTCCCCTGCCCCCCCCCCCCCCCCAGAGAGCTGCTGTCTTCCCCCCTCCTCTCTCCTGCCAGCTGCTGTAGAAGATGTGTCACGATAGAGAGATGGGAACAGGTGGGTAAATTTGTCATTTATCGGCTCCTTCCTTTTCTGAATGGACAGAGTCAGTGATTGGTACCAATTGATTCATTCATAACTGAAGCATAGTAAACTGTTTTTACTATACTTCCCTTTCTAAATGGGAGGCTCGGTACACAACTATTCGTTGGGACCATAACAAAGGGACCCACAATGGGAGTTAAGGGCCCCAGGATCAGTGGGAAGAGGGAAGGGCCCTGGCCAGGGGTCAGGGGGGGGGCCTTCATAATTTCTTGCATCGGGGGCCCTGAAGGTTCTAGTTACACCTCTGTCTGGGGCTAAATACAAGGTACCCTCAGATGGGGAGACACCCAAGCCATTGGACTGGAATAAGCAGGAGGGAGGAAAGGACTGAGAATTATTATATTTGTTTATAGAGCAAAAAATAAAAACACGAAGGAGATCAAATACCACCAAAAGAAAGCTCTATATCTGTCATGTACCTGATGGTGGAGTCTGACTTATGCAGTGGGCAACCTCTCTTACGACCCTGATTTGGGAACCCCTGGTAGAGTAAACAGGAGGCTCGGGAGTGCAGGGAGGCACGAGGGTCATACTGGGTCACTGGTGGTGATGTGCAGGTCTTTGATGAGCTTGTGCAAGCAGAAGCGTAGTGATGCAGGCTGGGTCGGTAACAGGCTGGCGGTGCAGTATAGAAGGATCAGGCAGGAGAATAGTCGGGCACAGGCAGAGTTCGTTAACAGGCAGGCAGCAAAGTACAAGGAAGCAGGCAGGAGAATGGTCGTGGAAGCCGAGGTTAGTGCAGGCGGAGATCAACAGCAGGGTCAAGACAAGCCGGGTCACAGGAACAGACAATTAGGATAATGGGTCGCTCAGGAACACACAAACGCTGTAGAATGGACAGCACTTGCTTCCTGGTGCTGTCTGCTTAAATGGCCGCTATTGGCGCCATTGCCGGCGCATACACGGGCATAGGAGCGGCGCGCGCAAACGCTATGTGCGCCCGCGTATAGGCCTTCCAATGGCCCTGGAAGGTTCCTTACAATATCTGAGAAAAAAAGGGCATACATATTATTTGGGTACAGTGTTGCACGACCGTGCAATTGTCAGTTAAAGTAATGCAGTGCTGTATCACAAAAAATTATATGGTCAGGAAAGGGAATAAATCTTCCGGAAGGTCAAGTGGTTAAGCTGGTGCCATGATCACCACCCCAAGTTTCCTTTTTCAGGGTGGCTCCCTTCACTTGTAGTGGCCTATAGAGCCACCCTTGCATGCGGGGATTAGAGTTGTGTCTCCCTGCAGGGTTGTTATTTTACTTTGCTAGCCTTTAACTGACAGCTGCCAATGACTAATTAGAAATCATAATCACAGAGTAAGGCTGGGTTCACATTAGTCCGATTCTCGGAGTGACAATAGGAGAACAAGTCGCATTATGTCACAAAAACAATGATTCCCTATGAGAGCTGTCTTAACTGGTCCGACTTGTGTTTTTCAAAGTCGGACCGAAAAAGGTTCCTGTACTACTTTTGTCTTACTTTAGCCCATTGAAAAGCATTGAAGTTGCATCAAAGTCGGATCATTGTCTTAACTGATCCGACTTTGGAATGCGACTTGTGCTCTGAGGTTCTTGAAGGGGAACTCCACGCCAAATAAAAAAAAAAAAACGGCCCCCTCCAAGATCATACCAGGCCCTTCAGTCTGGTATGGGTTTTAAGGGGACCCCTTAATGCCGGAAAAAAAACGGCGTAGGGCCCCCCGAAAATCCATACCAGACCCTTAACCGAGCACGCAGCCTGGCAGGCCAGGAAAGGGGGTGGGGACGAGCGAGTGCCCCCCCCCCCGGACCATACCAGGCTGCATGCCCTCAACATGGGGAGTATGGGTGCTTTAGGGCAGGGGGGGTTCTGCGCCCCCCACCCCAAAGCACCGTGTCCCCAAGTTGATGAGCACAAGGGCCTCTTCCCGACAACCCTTGCCAGTGGTTGTTGGGGTCTGTGGGTGGGGGGCTTATCAGAATCTGGAAGCCCCCTTTAACAAGGGAGCCCCCAGATCCCGGCCCCCAGCATATGTGAATGAGTATGGGGTACATTGTACCCCTACCCAGTCACCTGAAAAAAAAAGTGTAAAAAAACACACTACAAAGGCTTTTAAAATATTTTAATAAGTTGGCTCCGGCATCTTCTCCGGCTCTTCTCCCTCTCCGGAATCTTCTTTCTTCTGCTCTTTTGCAGGGTCTTCTATCTTCTGAGGGGTCTTCTATCTTCTGCTCTTTTGCCGGTCTTCTCCGCTGTCCTCTTCCCTCTGTTCTCCCTCTCTTCTTCTTTCCATGTTGACACAACGCGATCTCCTGCACGAATGCTGGCTCTGCTTTGTGCTGTGACTTATATTGGCATGGGGCGGGGCCACCCGCCGACATCATTCGAAGGTCCCGTCCCCTTATGATGTCACATTCTGGGGCGGGCTGTGATGTCATAAGGGGCTGGGCCTCCAGCGGGTAGCCCCCCATCCACAGACCCTGACAACCATCGGCAAGGGTTGTCAGGAAGAGGCCCTTGTCCTCATCAACATGGGGACAAGGTGCTTTGGGGTGGAGGGCGCAGAGCCCCCCCTGCCCCAAAGTACCCATTCTCCCCATGTTGAGGGCATGTGGCCTGGTATGGTCCTGGAGGGGGGGGCGTACCCACCCCCTTTCCTGGCCTGCCAGGCTGCGTGCTCAGATAAGGGTCTGGTATGGATATTGGGGGGGACCCTATGCCGTTTTGTTTAAAAATTTGGCGTGGAGTTCCCCTTCAAGATCCCCAAAGCACAAGGTGCCTGGTATTGTCGGAATCAAAGTCGGATCCCTGTACACAGAAAATCGGACCGACTTTGACCCTATGTAGGACAGTAAATCGCACAGCAAAGTAGGATCAAAGTCGGACCGTTTAAATGTCGGATAGTGTGAACCCAGCCTTAACACTTCTTCAGGTCAGAGCTACCCTTGCATGTACCTTCTGATCAGAGAATCACCTACTGATTAACACAGATGTGCTGCCTAGCTAGATGGCTTTTAGTTTGCTTTGTGCACTGTTTAATTAATAATTGCTGTGTTTTACACTTTTCACCTTTTGAAAACTTTGCAGAAGGCTTCCCCATTTTCACCTTTGCAGAAGCTCAACTGGGGTACCCCATAAGCGAATGTGCCTTGTTTGTACAACTATTAAAAAATGATTTTTAATTATCCTTGAAAGATCAGAGGATCTTTTTTAAACAGTTTTTTAATATTTCTGGCAAGATCAGAAGAGTCCAGCTACAATGTCCCACATACCTGTTCCCACATCACAGCCAGCAGCTCTTAAAGGTAATTGTACATGTTTAAATGTTTTTGTTGTTTTAACTAGGTATTAGTATAGTTATATTCCACGTACCATTCGTTTGCCTTACCTTGTAATGATGGGCTCACATGTCGTGGCTACAGTTTTTAGAGTCATGGTTAATCTATTCCCCTATGTTCATGAATTAATCCACCTACCTTGTCCCTATTCACCATAGGGACTGGTGATTTCTTGTTTTAAGACACTTGTCAGTCTAGCAATTTTTCTGTGTTGCATCACAAATATTTTATGAAGCAAATATATCTCTTCCAGCATAGTAAGCTCTATTAATTATTCTCACCTGCACCAGTGCTAGACTGAGAGACCCAGGGACGGTAGCAGGGCTGGATCCAGCCTGTCTGATGTGGGGGTGTAGTAAAAAATGTCAGGGGTGTGTCAGGAAGGCACTAGCATTAGTACAGCTGAAGCCTCTAGACGTCCACATGTGTGCAGGCCGTTTGCACCCGCGCATGCTGCTAATGTTGGCGCCAATGACACTATTTAAACTTCAGCAGTACTATCAGCCAGTGCTGTCTGATCTGCAGCTATTACCTGCATCCATTACTGTATTGACCCCTGTTATTGACCTAGCTTGCCTTGGCTTTGCGTGAATGCTTCCTACCCTGACCTTGGCCTGTCCCTGGATTTGCACTGTCTCCTGTTTATCTGCCTGATTCTACATTGCTGGCCTCTGTTTGTACCCTGACCATTCTCTGCCTGCCGTCAATGCCTGTATCTGACCATCTGTTGCTGATCTGGCTTGTCTTACCTTTCATCCAGTTATTCTCCACCTCTACTCTGCATGCAACCTGGTCTCTGCTGGTTCTTCACCTGCTGAGTGTTACTAATCCTGCCACAAGACACCAGCCATCTGTTAGCTGTCCGTCAAGCATATGCAGCCTGCTGTTTGCTCAGGCCTGGGTCTGCTGCCATCCGCTGTTCCAGTGATCTGACCTGTCCCTGGCAATGCTCCTGTTACCTGCTTCCACAGCTGATGGAATATCTTACAGGTACTCATACCTCACAGTGCTCTCATGGCCACTGTCGCAACATAAGTGGTCACAGAGCCAGGGCTGTACAAGAGGCCTCTCTCTAAATGTCAGGCTCTGCCACAAGTAGGGTTGCCACATCATCCCTTTAATCCAGGACACATACTAATTACACAGGTTCTGTGGCTGATTAAGGTGGTAATTAAACTCACTTGGTGCCTTATCTGCATTAAATTAGCCTCAGAACCTGGGTAATTCATATGTCTCCTGGATTAAAGGGATGATGTGGCAACCCTAGCCACAAGGTATGTGACAGGGTGGCAGAGGATGGGAGGGCAACAGGGCAAAGAATAGGGTCAGCAGTTTGTAGAGCAATGTACAGAGGGTATTGGTTTGTAGGGCAGTGTACAGAGGTCAGTAGGGCAGAGGGCAAGGGACAGCAGATTACTGTACAGTGAGTACAGGGGTTTATCAGGGAAAAGGATAGTAGGTCAGCAGGGGACTGAACCAGAATCATTAAGGCAGTGTAGAGGGGGTCAGTGGGGCAGAGGAGTGGGAGTTAGTAGGGCAGAGAACAAGGGTCAGTAGGGCAGAAGACAGGGGTCAGCAGGGCAATGTATAGGCAGGGTGTAAGATAGGAGTCAGTAAGACAGTGTATAGGAGTTATCAGATGTAGCACCCTCTAATAGTGTAGGTGCTAGAGAGAGGGTTGCTAGAGTAGGAAAATTTAGGCAGGCCTGGGCTTGGAGTGGCTCAGGGGTAGAGCTGGATGATTCACATGCAGCATCACCAAGACCTCCCTCTTCTTTCCAGAGCTTTATAGAATATTCTGGAAAGAGAGGAGGAGAGGAGATGTGGGGCTGCCTGGGATGTTTTTAGGGAGCCCTGACCAATCCCCAACCTGGATTGGCAGGGGGCAGGCCTCCTTAAATACCCAAGAGGGAGCTCCACAGTCTGGGGGGGGGGGGGGGTGACCTTGGGCCTGGGCTTGGCTGCAGGCAGGGCCCTCCAGTAAAGCATGGAGGTGTCCTGGACAGGAGGCACAGGAGGAGCAAGAGAGGACAGCAAAAGAGAGCACTGCCGGGAAGGTCTCCAAGAAGAGGAACAACCGATCGCAGCCATGAGGGCTGGTGAGTGACACACAGTCATGAGAGGACTGGGGAGGCATGCCTGAGAGGACTGGGAGAGTGCAGCCTGGAATGTGGTGTCACGGGCAGTGATCAGAGGCAGCTGCAGCCAAGAGGGTTAGCAGGGCCTGAAGTTGTGGTACTGGGCGCTGTAGCCGCAGGGACAGCTGGTACGGGAACTCTTCCATTTTTGCTACACTATAGGGGCCCGCGGTCCCTGCCTGCAAAGGGCAATTGCTGAGGCCTGGAAGGAGCCAGTGTCAGGCCTGTTAAATCCATGCTAGCTGGTTCAAGCAGATGCTGTGGGTGTGCTGGAGGTGTGAGGAGTAATAGTCTGCAAGCAGGATTTGTGCTGGAGAGAAGACTAGAAGAGTATATACAGAGTGTATATAGTTGGTCCTATGCAATGTTCTGCAATCTACTGGGCATCACATAATTCCCTTTACCTATCCAAGTTCAAATCCCCTCAATAAAATACAACAACAAAGCTTATGGACTGGTTTTCTGCCTGAAGTTGACTGAGAACTGTGTGCCTGGCTGTGCAGGGTGACAGACGGACCACAATATCCAGCAGCTCCTAGGGGGGTACCACTACACAGTGCACAGGACAGGGGTCAGCAGGGCAGTGGACAGGGGTCAGCAGAGTGGAGGATAGGGGTCAACAGAGCCGAGGACAGGGGTCAACTGAAATCTGTGAGATGCAGCCCACCCCAGCAGCCTCCAATATCCAGCCATGGATTTTGGGATATTTTGTTTTTTCGCAGGAAGCGTCAGTTTTCATACTATGGACAGAGGTCATACAGATTTAGGGTGCATTTACACTTGTGAATGTACCCTGTCAGTGATTACATGTAAGAACCCCAGCAGGGGTTCCCCGTGATTAGCTGCGAGTAGACAGCCCCCATGAAAGCAATGAGAGGCTGCCGGCTCTTGCAGCTTTTCATGCCCACACACATGTAATCGTTCATACTGCAATCACATGCAAGTGATCCCCCTTGGATGCAGACTGCCTGCATATAGGGCTGATCACTTGCATGCAATTGCAGCAAAAGCAATTACAAGTGAGTGGGCATGATTAGCTGCACGAGCATATTGCTTTCAATGAGGCTGCCTACTCACACCTAATCACAGGAACCTCCACTGGGGTTCTCCAACGGCAGGGTACATTTACAAATGGGAATTCACCCTTACTCTACTACTGCCTGTACAGACCAACGAATGACACCATGAAACTACATGATCAAAGCACATCTTATGCAGGTGAAAAAACAGAAGGTACAGGTATGAAGCTTTATAATACCTTTATTACAGATAAATGAATCTGGTGTCATCCATTAACAAAAGAAAACACTAGGCTTGTGCAATTCGTTTCGTTACGAATTTAGTTTTTACAGAATTTTGCAAAATTCGGCAATTCGGATGAATTCTGAATTTCTGAACTTTTCTGAATTTTCGTTTTTCCCGATTCGAAAATTTTTAAATTTACGGTAATTCGGCAATTGTGGTAATTCGGAAATTTGACAATAAGAACAGTCGAAAATTCAGAAATCCGAAAATTTGAAAATAACAAAGAACATTTGAAATAATAACTAATTAATAAATAACTATTAAATTATAGGTATTGGAATTTCCTTGAAAATATGGCTGTTAGTGATACATTTCATATTTAAGTTCAGTAACAGCCAAATTTCAAGGAAATTCCAATACCTATAATTTAATAGTTATTTATTACTATTTTAAATGTTCTTTCTTACGACTATTTACGAATTTCAGAAAAAATAAAAAAACGAAAACTAACAAATTTTTTAGCCATGCACAAGTCTAGAAAACACAAAGTGCACAGACCTTGTAAATAATGTAATACTATATATTAAAGAAGTTGTAACCCTGAGAAAAAAAAAGAAAGATTCAGTTGGGTTCCTATGCATGTTAAACTGCATAGTGCTTGTGCAATGACATTTGTCCCATTCTATGTTGTAATATACCTGGTTGATCCTGCCTGTTCCTGTGCAGCAGTAAAGTTAGTGATCCCAATTCCTGCCAGCCCCTCTGTAATAAAAATATGTACTACACAATGTGTATTGTTTTTTTAAAAAATACGGCAGCTAAATACCTTTTTTCACATCGCCAATGTGTGATCACATAACGGCTGACGTCAGACGGAAATCTCAGCCTCTCCCATTGTAGATTGGGGAAGGAGAGCGGAGGGTGGTCACGTGATCACACATCAGTGATATGAAAAAAGGTATTTAGCTGCCAAATTAAAAAAAAACCACACACACTGTGTAGTATATCTTATTATTACAGAGGGGCGGGCAGGAATTGGGATCACAAACTTTACTGCCGCACGGAATAGCAGCAGGTGGGACCACTGGCTTTACATGTGTCTATTGACATCCACTTTAGCTGTTGGCTGATGTTCCTTTCCGTCCATTGCTGTACATGGTCATCTTCTAACATTAGCTTGTTCAGTTAGGCTTTGATGATAAAATCTTGAAGCTGATTGGTTTCTATGCAGAGCTGCACCAGATTTTGCACCATGCAGTTTTAGTAAATAACCCCCAATGTGTATCAATTGCTAACTGATCAGTGATGAGCTCAGGCAGTGGTGGCTGGTGGGTTCTTCTCTTGGGAGGTGGCAAACATAAAATAGCACCCCCCCCCCCACAGAGTGGTGGGGCTCTCCTGCTCCTCTCCTCCAGTGGGCTGTGTGCAGGGCTGTGGTGTCCTCTCCAAGTGAGGGAAGCGGTGGCTTCCCGCAGAGTGGTGGGGCTCTCCTGCTTCTCTCCTCCAGTGGGCTGTGTGCAGGGCTGTGGTGTCCTCTCCGAATGCGGGAAGTAGTGGCTTCCTGCAGAGTGGCGGGGCTCTCCTGCTTCTCTCCTCCAGTGGGCTGTGTGCAGGGCTGTGGTGCCCTTTCCAAGAGTGGGAAGCGGTGGCTTCGGTGTCCACTCCTTAAGCTTCCTCCCAAAGCGCTAGGCAACCAATAGGATCGACTGATGCTTTGGCCAATCGGGAAACATGTCTCACAACCTGTCTCCTGATTGGCGGGGAGGAACTTTTGTGTGAGAATAGCAAAAAATCATTCACTATCATCACACAATTGGGTGGGATCGGGGCGCACTCTCTGCGCCCCGAGCCCACCCTCTTTTGAAGTCTATTAGAGCCTCTGGCTCTAATCAGTGCTTCAAAAGACACCCCCCACCCCATCTCCACAATTGGATGATGGGCACATGGATAGGGGGCAGCGGTAGCAGGGATGGGGGGGCGGAGCCTTTGTGCCCACAATGCATGGGCCGCCACTGACCTCAGGAATGTGTGGACACGCAATCCACCTGAGCTATCCAACCAGGAAGACGTTGAAGCCGACAGCCAATCATAGGTGGTGGAGGCACAGCCACATACAGTATACACACACCCCTTGCATACATGCGGTTGTGGGGCTGGTAATGGTTCCGCCTGTGATTGCCTGTCAGTTTTGACAACCTGCTGGCGGGATAGCTCAAGCAGATTTGGACTTGTGTCTAAACACACCTAGGCTCCTCCCTAATGAATATAAATGAAATGTGTCCAGGTCTGTAAG
Organism: Glandirana rugosa; assembly: GCA_018402905.1. NCBI lineage: Eukaryota > Metazoa > Chordata > Amphibia > Anura > Ranidae > Glandirana > Glandirana rugosa. The sequence goes on along the minus strand of BLSH010303093.1, from coordinate 366,983 downwards.
TCACTGGGCATCTAACCCACATTTAGTATAAATAGGCTCCTAAAGCCTCGTACACACGGGACGATGATCGTACTTACGATCGTCTCAGATCGTATGTTGGATAATATAACTTGCATACTGACTGCACTACACGATCCTACGACCACAGAAAAAAACGTTCAGGCGCATGTAATTAGCATCTGGCCGTTCCTGACTTTGGAGCATGCGTGTTTTGCACAATATAACTTGTTGTACCAACTGCTCTTTACACACGATACAACGGTCGTATGACCGCTTGTTGGTACGACCAAGTTTTCTAGTCTGCTCATACAACTCCCCTTGTACGGCCGTCGTACGTCGGCTGTTCTAATCGTGCGTATGAACGATCTATTTCGCATACAATGGTCGTTCATACGACCTGTTGTATACGATCATCGTCCTGTGTGTACGAGGCTTAAGTCTCACTGGGCTATTGTGCCACTGCACAGCCTGCATAAATTGGATGTCCATCCCTATTTTAAAGCTCAATCCCAGGTATGGCGTTTTTTGCATAGCTACAGTAGTGAAACTTGAACCAATGTAAGTATGCATATGGCATACCTGTATACCTGTAGTATGGATATATGTGGAAGGTGACAATCACAGAACGCCTTGCATTTTTTTCAATGAATGCAAACCATTCTTTGATTGGACAAGGTGGGCAGTGGCATTGCAATGTTTACCTCATACAATCAGAGAACGCCTTGCATTCATTGAATAAAATGAAAGGCACAAACAATTAAACAAGTCAACACATTTCCCATTATCTGTCACATAGAGATAAATAATAACAAATGTTAGTAGTGGAGTGTGTTGATAAGCCAGAAAAATGCCAAAAAAAAGACCATGTGTATTGTCAACATTTAACTGCGTGTACAATAAAATTCCAAACAGATCTAAACTAATAAATCCCAGCTATACTTTTCACAAGGAGATGAAAGTGATTGGTGGCAATAACAAATTGATAACAAATCAGACACTTTGATACATGAAGCCTGTTAGGTATGTGAAGAGTACAAATTAAAAAAGACCAGCTTGAGACATGGTAATGAGTTACAGAAAACCTGTTGTCTATTACAATGGAAATTTCCTTCCATCGTTATTTTTTCAGGCTTGTTAATGACAAATCTTCACAGCATTGTAGCCAAGAAAATGGTGATTATACATTACACCATAATTGTCACTATCCCAAAAAGTTACGCAAACACATGCTGCAGTGTCCTATCGTGGCAGCTTGCCAAAGAAGTGTAACTCAATGTTACTAACATTAGGAGCTCATTTACATTTTGTCATTCTGGAGCCTTTTGTTATCACATGGAAATTAAAGTGTGTTGTAGAATGCACTAATGTGAATTGTGTTAAGGCATCCCAATCATTTTCAACAGGATGCCAATACAGAAGAACGGACAAAACGACAGACATGCAGCATTTTTCCCAAGCCAGAAAATGGCACCACAATCAGCCAATGCACAGATAATACATGCGTTACTGTAATGCACTGCAGTGCAAAAAATGTATTTAAGCCCAAATAGTGTAGATTCTTGGATGAAAGTTGTGTGAATCTGAAAACATTTATAAATAGACCCTGAGGACGCAAGGGGTGTAGGTGCAAGTCTAATCATCCCATTAGCTGCAGGTTATGTTCTAGATCTCATAAAGTGAGAAGTCCTAAAACAATAAGTGAATATTTATTATTGAAATTAGCAACAAAATCAGGTCATCCTTTTAGCAGTTTCAGAAGTACTGCACGGTATATGCAATGGTTTTCTGCATCCCCTGTGCCTGTAATCCTGGGCAGCCAACTGCGGCAGATTTGCATAGGCTTGAGACAGATTTTCACTCTAAACAGATGAGAAAACTGAGAAATGGTCATGGACTTTAGAATGCCAGAGAGGGGGATTTATGAATCAATCTGTAACCTCCTAGTAAATATGTTTCAAAATCTGTCTCACTGCTCCTATTTAGCATTACCTTTGAGGCAGAACTGATAAATGTCCCTCAGCACAATTCTCAAGTCTTGTCAACTCTACTTTCCTTCATTTTTTAAGTCTACAAGTTTAATAATATGGCCTGATTAGTAATTGGATGCTTAATGCCTGTCATTCAAATTCTCTTAGGGCCGGTTCACACTGAGGCGATCCTAGGCGATTTGCGATCTGACTTGTGTCGCCCCAATTCGCCTCAAATGGCCTGACATCAGAAATCCCATTGGAATGAATGGAGCCGTCTTAATATGCGCTACTCAAGTCCAAAGCGATTCCAAAAAAGGTTCCTGTACTATTTTCAAGCGGCTTCTAGGCGAATTGAGCCCATAGAAGTCAATGGAAGTTCGCTTCCAAGTCGGATCCCCGTCTATGAAGAAGCGACTTTCCAGGAAGAAGAACATAATTTTGCCAGAAGACACACCTCTCATGTCCCAGGTACTCGTGTTGAAATCGCCTGAAATCGCCTAAAATCGCCTGATATCGCGCAGAAGTCGCGCCGCAATCGCGCCGCTTCGCCTTTTCAAATCGCCTAGCAAAGTCACCCCGAAGTCGGATCGCCTCAGTGTGAACCGGCCCTTATACACTTGTCTTCAAATGGTTGGCAGAGGCTATGAAGGAGAGACCTATAGGAGATGAATTGTGCATATTCCAATTTAAAGTCTTTAGTGTATTTTGTCATACAATTGTCACATAAGTGTAGTGCTTAAACAAGTACAAGTACTTGGGCCTGCATTCGATTTAAATCCTAATTCACACTTCAGGGTTTTTCAGTTCTTGCTTCTATATCTTCTGCACTCACCATCACAAATCCCATTCTTTCTTATTGTTCCTGTTCATACCTGTAACCTCAGTCACCTTAGGCTTCACACCTTATGCTCAAAAAAGTACATAAGCTTTTTTTCAAGTTTATTCAGACATTTTTGCCTTATAGACTTTCAATAGGAGTGCCTATAAATGTTAAATATGTGCATTTTTGCACCAGAAGAGCTCCTCTCCTCCAGTATAATGGCTTTCTTCTTCTTGCCCAGCCCAAATATGCTTGCTACAGATGCAAAAATGCTTGTAAAACATCTATGAAACAAGTGTAAAGCACCTGAAAGAAAAAAATGTTCTGCTTGGGTGTTAGAGCAAGATAAATGTTACCCCTGCAGTGCTGTGAAGACGGGTTGCAGGAGCACTGGGTGTGATGAGCTCAGTTGCCATTCTGCATCTCAGAACGATTGTCATCAAGTTCTTGCACCACTCTGCACAAAGCTTCACACAGGACACATTTTAGCTAGTATGGGATAAAGAGGAAACTGTCATACCTGCTAAAGGATTTGTATATATGCCCCCAGATTTTTACACCCAAAACACACAACAGAGTGAGCATGGTGACCTGACTTTACTTTGGTATGGCTAAGCTATACAGCTTGGTCACCTCCCTGCTCAAAGTTTGTAATTGGACAATAAAGGCACAGAAACAGACTAATGAGATCATCGTCTGTCCTCTCTTCCTGTCAGCATCTTCCTTGCCAGCACCTATAAATGTTGGACACCTGATTGGCCCCATGCAAAAGCATCCCCGATTTGCTACCAACTCCCGCCAAGCTGGCCAGGTACTTCTCCCATTTCCTTCATGCTAAAAGACGACTTAGGACAGGGATGCCCAACCTTTTGAAGAGCAAGGGCCACTTAAAGAGGAAATAAACCCCAATGGGCTTTACTTCCTCTTTATTACCCTGCAAAGTAAAAGCATAATAGGCTAGCAGAAATTAATAAGCCTGTATACACACAGAGTGGTGCTGTGGATCCAGGAAAACAATACCATGTGCCACGTCCTGAAATAAGATTGTGGGAGAAAACAAATGTTCAATGAAATATGGACTTTGTAGGCACAGTCACACAAAAAAATACTTAAAAATGTATAAATGTATTAATATTTATTAAAAAGACATCTTTGTCAAACATGACATGGCTTTGAGCGACTGGATATCTGCCACTGTACTGGGACTACCTGAACGCACCTTTGGCCCATATCTGATCAACAGATTGGGTTTACATTGAGAAATACTATTGTAGTGCTTTCCTATGTATAAGCAGCAGTCAAATATATCTGATTTATCTGATTTATGAGGACCTTCTCCCCATATGTGTGATAATCATGTCATGTTTGACAAAGATGTCTTTTTAATAAGTATTAATAAATTTATACATGTTTAAGTATTTTTTGAGTGACTGTGCCCACAAAGTCCATATTTCATTGAACATTTGTTTTCTACCATAATATGCTAATATGCATCGCATACTAACCTATTATGTGTCACTTACCTGCATTCGAAGCCCCCGCTGTTCCCGCATCCATCACTGCCCTCTTCCTTCTGGGGCCGCGGACTCCGGCTCTGTGACCCGCCAGAGTCGTGTGACGTCACTCCCGTGCATGCGCATGGGAGCCGCAAATCGGGGCACAGTGTTAGTGAAGAAACGGCACAGCAGTCCCTTTCTTCACTGTGCATGTGCCAATGACGTTGGCACATGCGAGTATAGTGTATATCTCCTAAACTGTGCAGGTTTAGGAGATATTCACGGAACCTACAGGTAATGCTTACCTGTCGGTTAAAGTGGTTGTAAAGTTTACAACCACTTTAAGCGATTTGGTAACCGGTCGTGGGCCACAATGAGCGGAGCAGGCAGATGCCGAGCAGACACAGACACAGCCGACTCTACTCTATGGGCCCTCCCGATCTGATCCACCCAGATGGAAGGGGACAGATGCCCTTCTGTTTTTTTTAATGGATAAGATTGGAGGTAGGTGGGTGTATGGACACATCTGCTGCTCCATAGAGGTGAATGGAGGGTCCGATTGGATTGGACTGATCGTGTGAGAGGGGGCTAAGGCTGCTTTTACACTGATTCGCTGTGGTTTACCACACCATGGCTGCAGCGCAGTGCACTTGTGGCTTTCCCACGGGTTAGCTGCACTTTACCATAGACTTCTATTATATCCTGCAGGTGTGGTGTACATTGTGGAAGAGCACCAAACAAGCAATTAATAACAGAAGTCTATGGCTCAGTGCAGGTAACCCGCAGGTGCACTGCACTGCACCTGTGGATCAGTTTGAAAGCAGCCCAGTAACCACTGCAGTGCAGATATGCCCATACTGTATATACACTGTGATTTTAGTAATAAACTTACCTTTAATAACAGTCTTCCATTCAGGTATCGCCGTCTGTTGCTGTCCCAAGCAGAGTGCATTTGGTATCACTCTACCTATGACAGGAGCCGGTGCTACATAGGAAGCATTGGCTTATGGGGCTCTGCTCCACAGCAGCTTGCTTACTCTACCACCGGCTTCATTCACAATACTGATGCTCTGGGATGGCGGGTCAGCAACCCACAATCTGGGCTTGCAAACTCTTCATCCCAGAGCAGGAGCTGGCGGGCCACATCAGAGGGCTCGCAGGCCACATGTGGCCCCCGGGCACTGAGTAAAATCTCTAGTGACTTCCATCATCCAATCACGTGCAAGCAAAAATGCTGTTTTTAAAAAAAAATTCCTTGCATGTGATTGGGTATTCTTTGCAAAGTGAAGCTTTACCTCGTTTAATAAGCTCTGGAGCAACTGCACTTGCAGACTGCAACTGTACTTTGCATAGTGCACAGCCTATTTGCCTTTAGTAGATCAACCCCTGAATGTCTGGCCAACTCGTCCATGGTCCTCAGTGTAAGTCCTCTGCTAATGAGTTCTCTTTAAGAGTGCTCTCTTCCTCAGGGTACAGACTTACATAGCATATATCAGTGGTAGCCTGTTCCCATCACTCCTCTGCCCTAGAGTCCTCCCACACCAGGTTATATAGGGACACCCTATCCCACCCACTTACACTAGCTAAAGGAGGGACCTTATTAAAAGGGATACTAACTCCTGCTTACATTCCTCCCCTGGTAACACTGGCACTGGGTAGTCCTGCCACTCCCTAATTACAGGGTGCTGCCAGTGCACTTAGTATTGCAGGCCATTCCCTCCTTGATTGGAAAGCACTACTTTGTCCATGCTGTTAAAGTGCTGGACTTAATATGCCAACAAATTGGGAAAACTCAACAACGGCCACAAAACCAAAAAGAAGGTACCCCTATGGTTTGGGATTTTAAAGGCAATTTAAATGGACTCAAATTGTAAAAAAAATTGTTTATTTTAACAAAGTAAAAATACGCCCATGATTGGACCATACATTAGTACAGAAGATAAAAAACAGAAGGAAACACAATGTCCTAAATAAATGGTGGTATCACCCAACCCAGGAGAAGTCCCATGGTCAACCAGTGACCTGTCCTAGGGGGGTTCTTCCAACGCGTTTCAGAATTGTTATCTGTATTAATTCTTTCTTCAGGGAAAGATACTGCCATAAAATAGCACAGTATATAAACCTCTGTATGGTTCGGGTAATCCCAGGTATATCACCCTCTCTCTGCCAATTATGTACTTCCCAAAACTCAACAACAGCCATAGGCCTGGAAGAGGTCATTTTACATTCTGATACCAAAGAAGGGCAGCACCAAAGAATGTTCAAACTACCGTATGATCATCTCACATGCTAGCAAGGTAGGGCTGAAAGTTCTACAAGATAGGTTTCAGCAGCATGTGAAATGTGCAGAGCTACCACAAGTACAAGCTGGATTTCGAAGAGGCAGAGGAACGAGAGATCAAATTGCCAACATTTGCTGGATCATGGAGAAAGCAAGGGAGTTCTAGAAGAATGTCTACTTCTGCTTTATTGACTACAGTAAAGCCTTCTATTGTGCAGATCACAGCAAGATGTGGCAAATACTGAAAGAAATGGGAATACCAGACCACCTCACCTGTCTTCTGAAAAACCTATATGCAAGTCAAGAAGCAACAGTTAGAACAGGACATGGAACAACTGACTGGTTCAAAATTGATAAGGGAGTGTGGCAAGGATGTATATTGTCACCCTACTTATTTAACTTATATGCAGAATACATCATGCGTAATGCCAGGATCGACGAATCACAAGCCGGAATTAAGATTGCCGGGAGAAATATCAACAACCTGAGATATGCAGACAATATATCACACTAATGGCAGAAAGTGAAGAAGAACTAAAGAGTCTCTTAATAAAGGTGAAAGAGGAGAGCGCAAAATCTGGCCTGAAATTGAACATTAAGAAAACTAAGATCATGGCAACTGGTCCCATCACTCCTTGGCAAATAGAAGGAGAAGAAATGGAAACCGTGACAGATTTTATCTTCCTAGGCTCCAAGATCATGGCAGACGGTGATTGTAGCCATGGAATTAAGAAACGTTTGCTTCTTGGGAGGAAAGCAATGGCAAACCAAGACACCTTTATAAAAACCAGAGACATTACCCTGCGGACAAAGTGCCGTATAGTCAAAGCTATGGTATTCCCAGTAGTAGCCTATGGCTGTGAAAGTTGGAAGAATTTATGCTTTTGAACTATGGTGTTGGAGAAGACTCTTGAAAGTCCCTCGCATGGCAGAAAGATCAAACCAGTCAATCTTGAAGGATATCAACACTGAATATTCACTGGAAGGACAGATCCTGAAGCTGAAACTCAAATACTTTGGTCACCTAATGCGAAGAGAGGACTCATTGAGTTACTCAGGAGAGAAGCGTAATCCACTGGTTTCATAAACTCAAAGTCGAAGTCCTAGACAGGAAGGTCAC
>BLSH010303093.1:324212-350523 GCA_018402905.1 Glandirana rugosa | reverse complement strand
AAAAACGCCATAAATCAATTCCCAGTTTGTAGACGCGATAACTTTTGCGCAAACCAATCAATATACGCCGATTGCGGTTTTTTTTTTTACCAAAAATATGTAGAAGAATATAAATCGGCCAAAACTGATGAATAATTTTTTTAATGGATTTGTACTTTAGCAAAAAGTAAAAAATATTGTTCTTTTTTGCAAAATTGTCGCTCATTTTTTGTTTATAGCGGCGATCAGAAATGACGCAGAGGGGATCAAATACCACCAAAAGAAAGCTCTATTTGTGGGAAAAAAAGGACGCAAATTTTATTTGGGTACAACGTCGCACGACCACGCAATTGTCATTCAAAATGCGACAGCGCTGAAAGCCAAAAATTGGTCTGGGCAGGAGGGGGGTTTAAGTGCCGGGTAAGGAAGGGGTTAAAGGAGAGTTATATTTAAAAAAAATGATTAGTTAAACCCACAAGTGCTTTTTTTTTTTTACGACGACTATTCCTTTATACTGACTCTGAAATTTACAAATGCAGGAATTGGATGAAAGGTTTAGCACTGGGAACACTTTTTTGAAAGATGAAAAGTGCATTTTATATACAACTATATAGATCATCAGACCAAAATGAGGGACAAATGAGGAGGAAAGAGGGACTGAGGGACTTTGTTCCAAATCAGAGACAGTCCCTAGAAATCAGGGAGAGTTGAGAGCTATGAGGGAAAGAGTGTTATAGGGCGTGTATTACCAGTCTGAACCATACCTCTCTCATTACTATACCACCACCTACTTCTTCCCTTAAAGGATAAGTTCACTTTTTTTATTGCTAAATTCCAGCTCCCCTATCTACCAATATAGCATACCATATAGTACTTTTTTTGCAAAAATATCAAAGCTTTCCATTAAAGCTACAGACACTTACTTCACTTGTCCTCATCAATGTTTCCAAATCTATTAGTTCTGCCTTACTTCCTGGTCAGACTATAGGTCATGATACAGGAAGTAGTTGACCAGCTGACCTCATTAGCACACACCCTGTATCATCCACCCTCCTACCCACCGGCCACTCCTAGGTGCACGTCTTTTAACCACTTGCCGACCGCAGTCTGACATTGACAGAGTGGCTCGTTATCGCAAACCGCCGTCATATGACGGCGGCTGCGATAACTAGTGCTGTGAGTGCGCCGCCGGAGGCACGCTCGCGTGCTCACTGCGTCCGAGGGGGCCAGGGAGCGGGTAGGGCGGACTCGATCCCCGCCGGCTACGCGCGATGCCCCCCCCCCCCCGCAGTGAGAGAATGGAGGTCCGTGTAAGTAAACACGGATCTCTGTTCTCATAGAGGGGGAAGGGCGGTGATCACATGCTTCCTCTATATGGAAGCTGTGATCATCTCCTTTACCCAGCCAGGGCAGCCCACACACAGTTAGAACACACCCAGGGAACACAGTTAACCCTTAGAGCACCCCCTGCAGGTTAACCCCTTCACTGCCAATGGCATTTACACAGTGATCAGTGCATTTTCATAGCACTGATCGCTGTATAAATGCCAATGGTCCCAAAAAAGTGTCAAAATGGTCCGACATGTCCGCTGCAATATCGCAGTACCGCTAAAAATCGCAGATCGCCGCCATTACTAGTGAAAAAAAATAAATAAATAAAAACCCCAGAAATTAATTCTCATCGTCCGTGAACACAGCAACTTTTGCGCAAACCAATCAATAAACGCAGATTGCGATTTTTTTTACCAAAATTATGAGGAAGAATATAAATCGGCCAAAACCGATGGAAAAAAATGTTTTTTTATATATATTTTTTGGATTTGTATTTTAGCAAAAAGTAAGAAATTTGGGTTGTTTTGCAAAATTGTCGCTCTTCTTTTGTTTATAGCGGCCATCAGAAATGACACAGAGGTGATCAAATACCACCAAAAGAAAGCTCTATTTGTGGGAAAAAAAGGACACAAATTTAGTTTGGGTACAACGTCGCACGACCGCGCAACTGTCAGTTAAAGCGATGCAGTGCTGAATCGCAAAAAGTGCTCTGGTCCTAAAGTGTGAAATCCTTCTGGGGCTGAAGTGGTTAAATTAAATGCAATCAATCAGTGATCGCCCTTCTCACTAAATACAGTATACAATCAGATTGCATAGTGTATGGCATCTTTATACAAGTACATAGGAGGGAGTGGACAGAAACAGTTAGCTGTAAAGGCCCATTCACATCTCTGCATAGCGGGTACTCACATTCCAACATGCATTATTTTTTTTTTTTAGCGAGCTGGAGTGCAGCTGGGAATGAGTGGCAAGGTAGGAGGGAGGATGATGCAGAGTGTGTGCTAATGAGGTCAGTTTGTCAACTCCTTCCTGTGTCATGACCTATAGTCTGACCAGGAAGTAAGGCAGAAGGAATGGATATGTTTGGAAACATTGATGAGGACAAGTGAAGTAAGTGTCTGTAGATTTAATGGAAAGCGTTGATATTTTTGCAAAATAAGTACATTAATGCTATATTGGTAGATAGGGGAGATGGAATTTAGAAGAAAAAAAAAAGGTGAAAAAAGGTAAACCTATCCTTTAAGATGACCATACACATTACAATCTCCTTTAGATCTACCATCAGCTATGTAATGTAAGGGCCTGCCTGAATTGATAGATTGTTTAGGTGGGTCCTTCTGTTCCATAGTTCTAGTAAATCTAAAGGAAATTGTACAGAGATTGTACAATCATATTGCATAGTGTATGGCCATCTTTATACAAGTACATAGGAGGGAGTGGATGGAGACAATCAGCTGTCTGCCTCATTCACATATTCACTTAGCGAGAACTCTCGTTCCGGCACATGGGGGTTTTTTTGGGCCTTTTGGAGAGTTTCCGCTCGTCACGCATATGGCAGCCCATTTACTTGAATGAGCTGCCCTATGCGCAACAATTGCCCTAAAGAAGCTCCAGAACATTTTTAGGGTGGAGCATGATGTATTTTAACCTTAGTTTTTGGTGCGTTTGCAGCGTGTTTCTGAAAAGCACGGCAAAGTGCGCATTTTCTGTGGAGTTTGCTGTGTGTTTGGAAAAACCCAGGTGGGAATAGAGCCTCATTGTTCTCGTGTAAACACACAGATTTCCCTTTCAGGTCCCATTCACAGTAGTGGGAGCGTATTTTTTTTGGCTCGTTCTTCCTGTGACACACATAGGGCAACCTGTTGATTTTAATGAGCTGTACTACACACGGCAAAGTAGCTTGTGGGACTTTTTGGCGTGGTTGCATGTTTTTTACTGTGCATTTTGCTGCGTTTGTCACCGACTTTTTTTATGTGGCAAAATGTGTGTTTGCTGTGTCAACAATTTCCCCAAAGAGAAGCTCCAGAACTTTTTTTTTAGAGTGGAGCGTGGTGCATTTTTTACTTTGCTTTTTGGTGCGTTTGCAGCGTTTTTCTGAAACTCACAGCAAAATGTGTTTCTGCTGTGCCGTTAACAATTAATGGCAGTGAAAGTGCAACTAGTTAATTTTAGGTATATTAACCACTTAAGGACCAGAAGAATTTCCCCCTTAATGACCAGGCCATTTTTTGCGATTCGGCACTGCGTCGCTTTAACTGGCAATTGCACGGTCTTGGAATGTTATACACAAACAAAATTGACACCCTTTTTTCCCCACAAATAGAGCTTTCTTTTGATGGTATTTGATCACCTCTGCATTTTTTATTTTTTGTGCTATAAACAAAAAAAGAGTGACAATTTTGAAAAAGAAAAACAATATTTTTTACTTTTTGCCCCCCCAAAAAAAAAAATGTAAAAAAAAAATGTAGAAAAACTAATTTCTTCGCCAGTTTAGGCCAATATGTATTCTTCTACATATTTTTGGTAAAAAAAAAAATCGCAATAAGCGTATATAGATTGGTTTGCGCAAAAGTTATCACGTCTACAAAATAGGGAATAGATTTATGGCATTTTTATTTATGTTTATTTTTACTAGTAATGGCGGCGATCAGCAATTTTTAGCGGGACTGCGACATTGCGAGGGACAGATTGGACACTTTTGACACTTTTTTGGACCACTGACATTTATACAGCGATCAGAGCTAAATAATAGCCACTGATTGCTGTATAAATGCCACTGGCAGGGAAGGGGTTAACACTAGGGGACGATCAAGGGGTTAACTGTTCCCCAGGGAGGTGTTTCTAACTGAGGAGGGAGTGGACTGACTGGGAGTAGAGAGTAACGCTGTTTCTTATCACTGGGAACAGCAGATCCCTCTCTACTTCCCTGCCAGAACGGAGATCTGTTTGTTTACATTAACAGATCCCCATTCTGGCTCTCTGTGGAGCGATCACGGGTGGCCGGCGCACATTGCGGCCACGGGTATTGGCTCCCATTCCCGTGACCGATGTACAGCTATGGCAATTCGCGGGAATGTGCCGACCTACCACAGTAAAATGACGGCGGCTGGTCAACAAGTAGTTAAGGTGGCCATATTCTATACAATATGATGGTAGAATCTCTGTACTATCTCCTCTAGAGGAATAGGACACACCATCTATCTATTCACTCTGTATCCAATCAGGCAGGCCCTTGCACTACATCAGGGGTGTCCAACCCATGAGCTGCATGCAGCCCCAGAGAGTTTAGCATTCCGACATTGAAAACTTAGCAGCTGTGACAGATTGTATTGCCAAGTCAGGCAAATGCCAGTGTGGAGAGATGCCAGGGATGCTGTGCAAACATAGTTGATGGGTGAAGGGCATGTGTGCTAATGAGGTCAGCTGGTAAACTCCTTCCTGTGTCTTAATGGTTTCTCTGTCCCAAATATATATACCTAGTGATGAAGCTTTCTAAGAAATACAACAGGGGCTATGGTAAGGCGTTGTTTTAAAAATCAAAGCAAGCTTTAATTTTTCTAGAACAGTGGTACATTAATGGAATTTTGGTACATAAGGGAGCTGAAATTTAGAAAAAAAAAACTGAACTTTAACCTCTAATTTACCCTATTGACCAAATCTGCATGACCCCTTTCACACTGAGACAGTTTTCAGGCGTTCTAGCACTAGAAATGTTGCCTGTAAGGCCTCTTTCACAAGGGCGGCTGTTCTGCTGTTGCTAAATGCAAGCCAGATACCAGACTCCAAATCACAACGATTACTTGCATTTGTACATTCCGATTAGCCACGGATACATGCAGCTACGTTTAGCTGCAATGGAAACATTGTTAACATTCTTGACATTTCTGAAGTGCTTCCTATTGATTTTCTATGCTTGTTGCCGTTGCTATCCGTAGATGACACAGTGCACTGCTTTTACCTGCATAACATCGTTCCTGGACGCATTCCAATCCATTTTTCCTAATCGTTCTAAATCGTCTGTAACAAAACCGTTGCTAAATGCAGAGTGTGAAAGGGGCCATAGGAAAGCATTGTCACAGTATAGCTGCGGTAGATAACTTCATCTATCCGCAGCTAAAAGCTGGATCCTATCCGTCCATGTGAAAGGGGCCTAAAGCACCTGAAAACGTAATCTCATGCCATCCCAGTGTGAAAGCCTGAGTGCTTTCACACTGGGGTGTTGTGCTTGCGTGACATTAGAAAAAGTCCTGCAAGCTGCATCTTTGGGGTGGGTTGGGAGTGGTGTATACAGCGCTCGCAAACCGCCCCTGCTAGAGTTGCCACCTCATCCCTTTAAACCCGAACGCATATGAATTACACAGGTTCTGAGGCTAATTTAATGCAGATGAGGCAGCAAGTGAGTTTAATTACCACCTTATCAGCCACAGAAGCTGTGTAATTAATATGTGTTTGGGTTTAAAGGGATGAGGTGGCAACTCTAGCCCTGCCCACTTGAATGAATGGGCAGCGCTTCCAAAGTGCCTGAAAAGCATTTCAGAAGCACCGCAATACGGGCGCTGTTAACCCTTTGTCACCCCCTTCTTGGGGTTTAAAAGCGCCCCACTAGCGGCGGTAAAGAGCCGCTTAAACAGTGGTAAAGCGCAGCTAAAACAAGTGGTGCTTTACCGCTACCGTGCCCCAGTGTGAAAGCAACCTTAGTGCATGAATAAACATTTTTACCATGTGTCATAAAAGGATAAACACTTTAGGACAGTTTTAAGAAAGTGGATAACTAAACCTTCCTGACTCTAGCTAAGACTTAAAATATGGTTTAGCTTGACTTAGTGAACCTGAACTCTCCTTACTGATTAAATCTGGTAAAGTGAAGGATTGGAGGCAGGAGGGGCCAGGGAAAGACACTTCACAATGAAAGCTTGCATATTACTGAACCCTGGGATTCAGAAACCTAAAGTGACGCGTGTGAACCTGGAGCTGTTCGCATACCTTTGTTGTTAACTTTGAAACAGTTAAGATCCACCTAAATTCAAGAAATTTAGCAGGTCTCTACACTTCTCTTAAGCCTCGTACACACGGGACGACGATCGTGTTCAACACGTCGTACTCACGACCGTTGTATGCAGAATCGATCGTCTGTGGCCGTGCTATCAACAGTTGAACATACGACGGTCGTTCGTGGGAGTTGTATGTGCAGACTAGAAAACTTGGTCGTGTCAACAAGCTCGCATACGACCGTTGTATCGTGTGTAGAGCAGCTGAGTTCAACAAAGTTGTATTGTGCTAAACACGCATGCGCCAAGTCCACTTCAACTAACATGAAATTAGATGAAGGAGCCCAAAAGGTGACGCTATTTCCTCATTATACGCTCGTTCGCGTCATCACGTTCGGCCGGCCGCAAGTTGTATGTACGACCGTCGTGTGCATGTCAGTAGGCTACATACGACCGTCAACGTATGATTCAACACGGTCGTACGCACGATCGTCGTCCCGTGTGTACGAGCCATTATGCTAATCATTTCACTCTGGAACCAAAACTTTTGGGAATTCCATTGAATTTCTTTAAATATAATTATATGACAGATATATGGCCCAGTGGTTATAGCTTTACTTTTCTTGTAGCTCAAAGAATAGTCAGCTGGTTGAATAATCTGTTTTGTTGCAGGTAAAATACAACACAGTTCCCATCTGTAGTTGAGGAGATCTAAAAAGCAGCCCCATTGATGGAAAAATGTAGATCAACAGCAGTGCTAAAATACTTGAAAAGCTCTGTTATAATGAGGGTATCTAGGACTAGTGTGAAGTACAGTGGAACCTTGGATTACCAGCATAATCCGTTTCAGGAGAATGCTTGTAATGCAAAGCACTCATATATCAAAGCATGTTTCCCCATAGGAAACAATGGAAACTCATATAATTCGTTCCACGGCACTGCTTGTCAGTGCAGTACTGTATGTGGCCAGAGGTCCGGGGGCGCCTGGTGTATGCAATACCGTATGTGGCCAGAGGTTTGGTGGCACTGGTGAGCCTCGGAGACCCTCGGCAACCATCGGAAATGCTCAGGAACTGTTTACAATTTCGGTATTTCCGAGGGCCTCCGAGGCTCCCCAGCTCCCCCGCACCTCTGACCTCATGCAGTATTGCATGCAAATAGGCTTAATTCTGCTCATTTTGATAGACAGCACTCGCAAACCGAGTCAGAATTTTTAAAAAAAAAATGCTTCTCTTTCAAAATGCTTGTTAACCGTGTTACTCATGAATTAAAGTTCCACTGTAGTTAAAATTTCCCCTGGGATGCAACACATGTGTCTTTTGCTGAAGAAAAGCATGTTTTCCACACCTACCATCCTTAGAATATTATGCCTTGCAAATACAGACTTTGTGCCCAGGGCCCTGTGTATACAAGCTTTTCTTCAATTCAGAACTCCTCTTTTTCCCTTACAATTCAATGGGAATGCACAAGCAGGTTAGATGCTGGTCAGAAGGAAATCTACTGGAGGTCAAAAAAACTGTGAAGGAACTCAAATGGAGCTCAGAAGTATCTCAAACACAAGCTTAATGCAATGGAGAGAATACTATATTTGCTCATTTACACAAGCCCTAATGTTGCATCATGTATAAATGAGCAACCTTACATAGCACGTCTCCATTTTTAACCACTTGCCGACCACCCACCTCAGTGAAACTGCGGCAAAGTACGGTGGTCCATGCAATAGCATTTGTGGGCGCACGCGTGCCACCGGAAGCATGCTGGTTTCCGGATTGGCCAGTGGGGGAGCCAAACAGAGGGTCAGACGGACTCAATGTCCGCCAGCTGCCTGCGATCGTTCCCCGCAGAGACAGAAAGGAGATCTGCCGAAGTAAACAAGGCAGATCTCCGTTCTGTTAGGTGATGACACTGAGATCTGTCTTCCTGCTAAGTTTCCTCAGTCACACAGTCCCCCATGCAGTTAGAAAACACAAACAGGGAACACATTTAACCCCATGATTGCCCCTGCTGTTAGCCCCTTTCCTGCCAGTGTCATTAGTACAATGTCAGTGCATATTTTTAGCACTGAGCACTGTAATAATGTTACTGGTTCCCAAAAAAAAGTAAAAAATGTCAGTTAGGTGTCCGATCTGTCCGCCGCAATGTTGCAGTCAGGCTAAAAATCACTGATTACCACCATTACTACTAAAAAAAAATAATAATAATAATAATAAAAATGCCATAAATGTATCCCCTATTTTGTAGACGCTATAACTTTTTCAGAAACCAATCAATATACGCTTATTGCGATTTTTTTTACCAAAAATATGTAGAAGAATATATATCGGCCTAAACTGATGAATACATTTGTTTTTGTTTTTTTTTGAATATGTATTATAGCAGAAAGTAAAAAATATTGTTTTTTTTTTCAAAATTGGCGGATAAAAACTACAGAGGTGATCAAATACCACCAAAAGAAAGCTCTGTTTGTGGGTAAAAAAAAGGATGTCAATTTTGTTTGGGTACAACGTTGCATGACTGCGCAATTGTCAGTTAAAGCGACGCAGTGCCATATCGCAAAAAAATGGCCTGGTCATTAAGGGGGTAAATCCTTCCAGGGCTGAAGTGGTTAACCAAATGAACTTGATAATTACAAATTACTTGCAACCATGTTCAACATCAAAATAAAAATGCAAGTGAGTGCTCAGAGACAGAAGCGGTTTGCACAAATAGGTCACCAACCTAATATTCAAAATAACCAAAAAGAGTGCAGCACTCCAGCATAAAGTGCATCAAAGACTGATATAACAAATCGTGCCTGCATATAAACACATGGAACAAAAGTGCATCCAACTGTAATTATATATGAAAAACCTTATAAAGGAGCCACTATAATGGCCATAAAGTGCCAATGTTAGTAAACATTCAGAAAGTCCAATAAGGCTCCATGCACACTGGACGCTATCTGGGCTCTCTCGGCGTCGGGCAGGAGACGCTGCTTACAAAACGTTCTTTTGCAGCGTTTTGTAAGCAGCATTTACCGTAGGGTTGCCACCTCATCCCTTTAAACCCGAACGCATCTGAATTATACAGGTTCTGAGGCTAATTTAATGCAGATAAGGCACCAAGTGATTTTAATTACCATCTAAATCAGCCACAGAACCTGTGGAATTAATATGTGTTCAGGTTTAAAGGGATGAGGTGGCAACTCGCGTTTAACGGCGTCAGCGTTTTTGGCCGTTTTTTTTTTCTTCATTAGCTTCCATTGACTGCAAAAAACGCTGGACGGCAATAAACAGCGGTTTACCGGCGTTTAGCGGCGTCCGGCGTTTTTTGTGGTCAAAAGAACGACTTTTGAACGCCAATTCAGGGCGTTCAGATAACAGCCCAAAAATGCCACTGCTGATAAACGACAATTAACGTCCATGTGTGCATGGACACATAGGATAACATAAAGTGGCGTTTTTGGGCTGTTAAAAAAACGCCCAAATGCCCAAAAACGGTTGTTCATCAGATACAGTGTACATGGAGCCTAAAACATCCCCAAGGTAGCAAAACATCCACTTGAGATCTTCAATAACGGTGATTCCCAGTGCACACTGGGGGGGAATGGGGGGGGGGTTCAGGCGCTGTACAGGCGCTATTTTTAGCACCGCAGCGCTTGGAAAACGACCCAGTGTAAAAGGGGTCTTAGCCCTGGTTCACACTGACATGATTTGGCATGCGATTTGACATGTCAAATCGCATGCCAAATCGGCGGCAATAGCACCGTCCTAGTCGGCAATGGCATGGTCCTGGCAGTGCTGCACCGATTTCAAAGAGTAGTTCTTGTACTACTTTTTGTGATTTACAGGTGCAATTTCCATAGGCATCTGTGCAGAAACCCGCACAGATGCCTGTGATATCACCGCTGAAATCGAGACTGACATGCGGGAATGAAATGGTGCGAGTTCATCTGAACTCGCACCATTTCATTCCCGCACTCAATGCGAACCAGGGCTTAAAGTGGTTCTAAAGGCTTAGGCTGGATTCACACCAGTCCAGTGCGAATTCCAGCCCTGATGCCTGTGAGAAGGTCAGAAGGTGCTGTTCAGCGTTTCCTGTCCGATCTCACAGCGCATCGGCTTCCCAGGGGGGGAAGATCCCCGGTCAATGCGGCACACATCTCCGTGTCAGATGCATTCCCATTGAACATAATGGGCTGGGAATTCGCACTGCACTGCACAGAAAATGCACACGTTTTCTGTGCAATGTGGACTGCAAATGCACCGCACCAATGTGAACTGGACACATTGAAAACAATGTGTTTTCAAGTGTCCTGCGAATTGGATGCGGTGTAAGCCTCATCCAATTCGCATAGGTGTGAACCCAGCCTGAAGGTTTTTTACTTTGTGTACAATGGGCCCCACCAGCCCCCCCCCCCCCCACCCCCCCGCAAGATTCGAAACTGCATCGAGCTGGTAAGTATAAGATTGTTATTTTCTACCTGTGATACGGCCATGGCCAATAGGTCTGTTGTTTTTAAACATAACAAGATGTCCTGCAGTTACAGGTTTGAGACAAACCATTTACTACAGACAGGGGTGCTTACAATGATCAGCTTTTATCTATTTATTTAAATCTTTTACCCCAAAAACACCCACCCCAAGATTAACAATGCTGCTGTCTAAAGGTTCCCGCCAGAACATTCTGCAATTCTGGCCCAGCTTTGTCCAATGGCAGGTTAGGTTTTCCTCCAAAACGTGGCCCCTAACACTTCCAGAGGACCACACTGTAGCAGCTCATTTTTGTACATTGAAGTACATTAGGGGAACATACTAAGACTGGAGCAGCTGTGCATGACAACCAGTCACATTCTAGCTTTCAGTTTCAAAGCTTATCTTAGCAAGCTAAAGATAGAAGCTAAATGGTTACAATGCACAGCTGCTCCGGATTCTTTCTGCTCCATGTTTAGAAAATTCCCTTTATTGTGTCACATTGGGCAACTAATTCAAAAGTGTAATGTAACACACCACAATGCCTGAAAATGTTGGACTTACTGAATTCTCTATGCACACTATAGAGAAAGTGGGAGTAAAATAAGTTAAATTGCTGGTGAAAGTGGCAATAATAGTAACTCCCAGCATTGGTGTTAGTGGCTGCAATAATACCCATCTGCATTGGTGTCAATGACCACAATAATAACCTCTAGCATTGGTGTCAGTGGCTGCAGTAATAACCCCCTGCTCTGTTGTCAATAACCGCAAAAATAACTTATATTGGTGTCAGTAACACAACGATAACCTCCAGCATTGGTGTCAGGGTCTGCAAAATCCACCCCCAGCAAGTATTGGTGCCAGTGACCACAATAATAACCCCTAGCATTGGCGTCAGTGGCTGAAATAATAACCCCCAGCATTGGTGTTAGTGTCCACAGTAGTTTCCCCCAAATTGGTGGTCAGTGGCATTGCCTTTTCAAACCTTCTTCATTGGTAGTCAGTGACAATGCTGTTAACTCTCCTTAACTCCTCCCTGCCTTGATAGTCAGTGGCAGTGCTCCTACACCCCACCCCCTGCATCTTCTGCATAAGTGGTCAGTGGTAGTTGTGCTAGACTCACCTGCGACAGAGGCTTTTGGAGAGCACTGAATGCTAGCCTCTTGCCTTCTGATTATTTTAAGGGAACACTACTCTTTGTGAGGTGTGTAGCGCCCCTACCCTAGAATAGGGTGGCAGGTAAATTTAGTTATGCTGGGTGGTAGCCAGACTGGTTGATTTGTAGTGTTAGAGATTAAATGGCTTCATTCCAGTTCTATGTAGCTTCTCCCTTTTGGTCAGTAGGTGGTGCTGTTGCCTCTGACATTGGAGTGATGAGCTACAGTATACTCAAGTTATTGTTAAACATACTTTTCTCAGCCAATCAGCTCGGTAGTGTTGCATGCTGGGAAAGGGTATTTAACTGGAAGAAGTCGGGTGATCTGAGAGTCTCCACCCTGGGCTGCGGCTTAGGTGGATGTGACTGAGTATTTCCTAGCCTGAAGCCTATCCAGGTGGTCGCCGGTTGCTGGGCCTGTCCGAGGCCTATCCGGGTGTTCAAGTTATGCTGATGAAAGCCTGCCAAAGATATGGAAGTGATTCTAAGAGGGATGGAGTTCTGAGGAAGCACCAGAGGGGACTCTTCATGAGCAGGAGGCTATGAAGTGGCTAGGAGGACTACAGGCGATAACTCTTCCAAGTGAATCCATGTCCAGGAAACTGTAAGTAAAGTTCAGTTACTAAAGGAGACAGCCTGTCCTACAAAGTACAGATGTGCTGGTTCAGCTTAAAGGCTCTTTTCCTGTACCGCTGTCTGCCTTACCTCACCAATTTTTGTCTAAGAAGTCTGACTGTTTATTGATCGTTCAGTAAGGGTGTCCTGTGCCCTCTCCCCCTCTCTCCCATATTTCTCCTGTTGAGAAATAAACTCTTTCTTGTTTAAAGCATAAAATTGACTGGCGCTCAACTTCTTTTTCATTGATCTCACCCACCATGCCCAATACCCTACACCCTGAGGAATGTGTAACCCTCCCCACCTCTGTGAGTCACCATCTGGCTTCTGGAGAACTGGGGCAGGCACTACAGGTGTATGCCTGGGGACCCTTGAAGTACTGTTACTTTGTATTCAAGCCCATGTCTCCCCAAGACACACAGACTCTGGGATCCCTGTATAGGGCCCAACTGCCTCACTACCAATAGTGACTGCTTCACACTGTGGGACTCAAAGCACATGGTGATGTTATCAACTCAACCCACCTGCCTGGGGTCGCTTGCTATGATGTGTTTATTGTAAGTAGGGCTAGTGTGGCTCCTGAAGGTCTTTCGCCCATTTTTATTTGTGCTTATTAATTCATCTATTGTCTACAAGAACACTACCCTTGTGGTCTGTGTTTATACTTGTAATGCTGTGTCCTTTGTATAATACAAATTGTATTCACTCTTGTAGGGGCCAAACATGTCTAGGCACCTAGGCTGGTTTAAATGACTAGTTAATTATGTTTCTGGTTACAGATGTATTTTTAGGGTAATCTGATCAGGAGGGGGGAATGTCTTTCTCAAGTGTATAAAAACGTGTATACTTGTTCAAATATAGAGTTCTATTCCTGGTTTACTCCAAAACTGGTATTGCCTGGTTGTTGGGGTTACCATAGCCAAATTTACTGGTCTCGTGTTCCAGAACTTGGGAAGCAGCTTCTTGTCGGAAATACCCAGTCAGGGTGTCCGGATTCCGTCACAGTAGTGCTGTTAACATCCCCATTGGCGGAAGGTGGTAATAGCACATTCTCCTACACTGCTCTCTCTCTCTCTGATGACATCAGGCCAGGACTCGCTTCTGTTGTCCTGCAGCGATCTCTCCACCTGACAGTAATAGCTTCATAGTACCGGGTATGGGAACACAGAGGGCTTCACAGCACCCAGAATCCTGCTGCCATTTTGTACTGGTGCCCAAGGTGGCTGACCCTGCCCAGGATGCTGTGGGCCACACAGAAAGAACCTGCAGGCCGCAATTGTCCCGCAGGCTACATGATAGGCACCAGGGAAGTCACAGCTTTTCATTTGGTTGGAAATGTTTAACACAATTTTATTACTCAGTTGCTGCATGTGCATAAAGTAGTTCTAACTCTCAAAATATTCCAGCTTCACAGTTCCACCTAAAACAGTAATACTTTTGGTCCGTGCCCCCACTGAGGAGATTTTATCAGTGACAACTGTTCCCCTCTTCGGCTGTCATAGAAAGAGCAAGTTAAGTGAAACCTCCTTAACAAAAGTTATGGGCCGCAATAAAAACTTAACAGAAGTATTTATGATTCCCAAGAATACTCAAAAAAATAGGCTTGGCTGGAACATAACATCTTATACAAGAGCTCTTTAACCCCTTCCTTACCGGGCACTTAAACCCCCCTCCTGCCCAGACCAATTTTTGGCTTTCAGCGCTGTCGCATTTTGAATGACAATTGCGCGGTCGTGCGACGTTGTACCCAAATAAAATTTGCGTCCTTTTTTTCCCACAAATAGAGCTTTCTTTTGGTGGTATTTGATCCCCTCTGCGTCATTTCTGATCGCCGCTATAAACAAAAAATGAGCGACAATTTTGCAAAAAAGAACAATATTTTTTACTTTTTGCTAAAGTACAAATCCATTAAAAAAATTATTCATCAGTTTTGGCCGATATATATTCTTCTACATATTTTTGGTAAAAAAAAAAAAAAAAAAAAATCGCAATCGGCGTATATTGATTGGTTTGCGCAAAAGTTATCACGTCTACAAACTGGGAATTGATTTATGGCTTTTTATTATTTTTTTTTTTTTTTTACTAGTAATGGCGGCGATCTGCGATTTTTATCGGGACTGCGATATTGGGGCAGAAATGTCGGACATTTTTTACACATTTTTGGGACCAATGACATTTATACAGCGATCAGAAATTTAAATGTCCACTGATTACTGTGTAAATGTCATTAGCATTGAAGGGGTTAACCAGCAGGGGGCAGTGAAGGGGTTAAATATGTTCCCTGGCTGTGTTCTAACTGTGGGGGGGCAGGGCTGGTCGGGACATAACAGATCTAACTGATCCCAGTGACAGGGATCAGTAGATCTGTCATGTCCCCTGTCACAGAACGGGGGACCGCCGTGTTTACAACGGCGGTTCCCCATTCTGAGGCTCCTAAAAGTGATCGGCGGGTCTCGGGCGGACATCGAGTCCGCCGGACCCACGGGCGCGCGCGCGCCGCCGCTGCCGCCAGGGGGCGCGCAGGAGCATGCGCAGTGGAGGACGTCCATGGACGTCCTCCGGGCATTTCAGATCCGCGCTGGAGCCGTACTTTGGCAATAGCGCGGATCTGAAGTGGTTAAATTATAATCACGCATTGCAAAAAAAAACAAAAAGAATATATAGAACTGAAATGCATTCCAATATTTTTATTTTTCCAATAGTACTTATCCAATGCATAGGAACAATGACTTGATATTTTAAGAAATATTTACTTACTGCATTGTCCCCCAGAGCTTTCTTGATACTAAGTCGAACTTTAAAGGCACCTGGTGCATCTGAAGATTAATAAAACGCTAATTATTATTTACCAGCAAATTATGCATTAATTATAAAGTTCCTAGAACCATACTTACTGTATCATGTCTCCATGGGGTATACAACTTGGTGTGAAACATACACGCTAGGGTCAATTAGTTCAGAGGGCAGTTAGCTTACCAATAAGTTATTAACTATACACAGTGTTGTCCTATGTTTCATAAAACGTCCATATGTGTGAAATAAATACAACAATAAAACTAATATACAGTATCTCACAAAAGCATTTGTGTAAATATTTTATTCGCTCTTTTCATGTGACAACACTGAAGAAATGACACTTTGCTACAATGTAAAGTAATGAGTGTACAGCTTGTATAACAGTGTAAATTTGCTGTCCCCTCAAAATAACTCAACACACAGCCATTAATGTCTAAACCGCTGGCAATAAAAGTGAGTACATCCCACATGACACATTTTCCACAATAATGCCTGTATATATATATATATGATCAAAGTCTTATAACACCATCCTCAAGTGCATTTATAAAACTTCATCTCTTTCAAAAATGTCCCATCAGCCAGTACGTAGTGCTCTTATTCAATAAAACAGTTCACCAGTGCAATACTTCTTTGTATTTCACTCAAAGCAACTTGTGCACCTCCCGCACTCCCCAAAGAGTGGTGACCCAGTGCTTTCGAGAAAATGAGTCAAACCCACTTGTGGATTTCTCCCTCCTGCGTATTGCCATTGGTTGGCCTCCCTACTGCCCTCCTGCTGTTGTCCTCCAGTTCTTCCAAAGACAGCAATAGGTCCAGATCTCCTGGGGAATTGTATCCTCAAATGAAAGATGGAGCAACAGATGGTGAAGCTGCCATAGTGCAGTAAAATGTAAGTTTATTAAAAAGAAAAAGTTCCATTACACTCAGGAGAAGCTAATTGGTTAGCGAAATGGGCTGGGACTTCTGGTGATGTCACGTCCGACCTGTGGAACGCACGCAGCGGCAGCAGTTCTGGGTCTCCATGTGGTTAGATTATAAATTTATGTGAGTGTAATGAAAACTTTCTTTTTATTAAAATTAAATTTTACTGCACTATGGTGGCTTCCCCTTAAGTTGTCCCATCTTCCATTTGAGGATACAAATCCCCAGGAGATCTGGACCTATTGCTGTCATTGGAAGAACTGGAGGACAACAGCAGGAGGGCAGTAAGGAGGCTAAACACTGGCATATATACATTCGAAGATGGTGTTATAAGGATCATATATACTGGTTTTGTTGATTTATTTATTTTACACATATGGATGTTTTATGAAACATAGGACAGCACTCTGTAGAGTTAATTTGCTTATGGTGTGTGGGTAACCTGCACAGGTTACTGGTGAGCAGTGACAGTCATATACATATACACATAGGGAGTTGGATATGTGGATAGAACACAGAACAACCCAAGAACACTTATAGTTAGTTGGACACGTGGACTGAGTACAAAATACAATATTAATATGATCATCACATAGCACAGTCATATGTTCTTGTAGTTGATAGAGCATAAAAGAGTACTGTCTGTAATACTTTTATATTTGAACTAACAGTTCATTTTTTTATAAAAGCATTTGAGATCCTCTAGATCTGAGCAGTACACGTTTTTTGCTTACTGATGTACTTCTTGGACCTAGAACAAGAGGGGTAGACTCTCATAAACCTGTCCTGAAAAATGTTAATTAAAAAGTATCAATATTCAACTTTGTTGAAGTAGGTGCACTAATTTGGTTACAATGACCTTACAAATAAGTACTAGATGAAACACAGGAAAACATGAACTAACCATATTCCTTTTGTTAGCACATATATGCAATGTGTAAAATGACTTGGCGATGAACATGCATTTACTAGCTGTAAAAACAAAATATGTATAATAACTATATTTGTATGGCTTCTTTTAATGTCTTTTGTCACTGAAGCTTATGTGATTTAATTGATTATTTAATACAATGGTACAAACAGCACTACTGATCTACTCCGTTATTTCTTTCCATTAGTGTTCTTTGTATTTCTGTGATCAATCAACAGCTTATCTTGATCTTGTGTGCAGCATGTTATTTATTTGTATAATATGTGACTTCGTTATTATTTAATATTATTTCATTTTTTTCTGATTTCTTCTTCTTAATTTAATTTTCTATGTACTGAAGAGCTAAAAAAATGGATGGCTTACAGTTACACAAATTATAAATTATATTACAACTGAAACATGTAAAATATACTTTAGTGCTGGCTTATATGTATATTTCATATAATTTATGAACTCATATAAACCACAGCTACTGACCATTTCGCCAAGAATAGACCTAGGGTCAACTGTTTTCAATCAAACTGAAATGAACATCTACTATGTAGTGTATGCAAGAAGACTATAGAGTTTTACTGCTAGAGATCAAAAGGGATTGCCATATTTGCACTGGCAAGTCCCAAGCTGTTAGTCCAGTGTTCTAGTAGCCATAACCTACCGGCTGTGGTCACCTTTTGTAAATATGCAGTGTGATTATTGCATGATTGAGTTGTGATAATTCAAATCATGAAAGGTCCCTCTCCAGCCATATTATTTATAACTCTAACTTGATGTAAACTTTAAAACTTTAAATTAATATGTTAATAAAATATAGTCTAATGCATAAAAACTGAGACAACGGTATATGTTTCCAAGTAAATCAGATTACAGCACACATATTGTCCCAATTCTGGTTAGAAAAATGAAAGCAGTCATTACAAAGACAATACATGTCCCCCCAGATTTGTATAACAATAAAATACAATGTACATTTTCCGAGCACTAAGATACTTCTCCACTTCTCACGTACCACTATAAGACCAGGGTTGTACATTTCATCTACAAAATTGTCCTGTAAATGTAGTTATTTGGTTTTACCTGGTTTGCACAGATTAGAATTTCCAAAGTGGAACAGAAAGAAAATAAGAATTAGAGTTTTTCCTAGCATCCTTGTAGAATGAAAATCCATGAGAAAAAAAGAATTCTGGGTCACTGAGAAGCCGTCTTAAAAACTGAGCCTGTGAAAAGGGCTTAATTATTAATCTCTCGGTCTTGAGCCAAATGATCTGAAATGGCCATGTTATTCTAGCAATTTGTCACCAGTATAAGACAGTAATTATAAAAAACTATTTGCATTTCCTAATGATTTCCAGATACAATCAACAATGATTGCTGAGAAGGACATTATAGAAGTTTCAAAGTAGAAAATTGTATACAATAAATATATTTTTGTATAATATTACTTTTGTTAAAGTACTGCTCTGCTGACAACATGAAGGCAATATGAGAAACAGGATATAAGCTTTACAAGCTGTAGAGCAGGGGTGCCCAACATTTTGAAGCGCTAGGGCCACTTTAGCGACTTGGTAACCGGTCGCGGGCCACAATGAGCAGAGAGGGTAGATGACAGGTCTGTGTCCACTCTGCATATGCAGAGCAGACACTGACACAGCACGTTGTACTCTACGGGCCCTCCGATCCGATCCACCCAGACAGAAGGGGATGGATCCCCTTCTGTTTTTTTAAGTGGATCGGATTGGAGATAGGCGGGTATAAAAGGACACATGTCTGTTAACATCTGCCTCTCTATAGAAGTAAATGGAGGGTCCGATTGGGTCAGCCTGAAAAACAGAAAGGCAGACCTGATCGGACCGATCGTGTGAAAGGGGCCTAAGGCTGCTTTCACACTGATGCACTGCCGTACCTGCACCTCAACTGACCTCAATCGTCACTTCTTCCTAAGGATTCCTGCAAGTATTGCTGGTTGCTCATGTCACCATGGGTATGGCTGGTGGCTGCTGCTGTCCACAAGGTGGGTATGGCTGGTGGCTGCTGCTGGCTGTCCTCCAGGGCTGGTACTGCTGGTGGGTACAGTTGGTGGGTATTGCTGGCTGGTTCCTGACCCGCCATCCCCGAGCATCAGTGTGACAGGAGCTGGCGCTGGAGTAAACATGCCACTGCAATAGAGAGCAGAGCCAATGCTTCCTGTATCGATCCTGTCACAGGCGCAGTACATTTGCTATCACTTCACATCGGCTCTGCTTCCTCTAGCACCGGCTCCGTTCTCCACACTGATGCTCAGGTATGGCGGGTCGGGAACCCATGATCTGGGCTTGCTGACCCCCATCCCAGAGCAGGAGGTGGCGGGCCACATCAGAGGGTGCCATGGGCCAGCGGTTGGGCACCCCTGCTGTAGAGGCTTAGACACTGTATTTGTAGCCATGTACTGTATATACAGAAAGATCTTATCTTGGTCATCTCAATGATCGTTGAGTCATTGACATTTAGCTTGCCATTAATGATCATTGTTGTTATGTGGTTGTCTTAGGCAGTTTTGAGACAAGGTCCTTTAGCACCCAAGGCAAATATGGCAAAATGCACCCTCATGTGCTGTCAACTACTTCAGCAGTATAAGATGCAGGCCCTGCCCTTTTTGCACCCTCCCCTTCCTCGCTGAAACACCCAAGGCAGTTGCCACTTTTGACTACCCCTTGACCCATCCCTGGTATCCCTGAAAACATTTCAGTGAAGCATTTCATTGCTTTGCTTGGCACCGCATCAAACAGACCTGCAGCTTCTGCAAATCTGCACTAGTGATGCAGCAGCCCATGTTTTCCTGAATGAGTTCATCACCAGTTCAACTAGCAGGGCCCTGGCCTGTTTATGTGTTGAGTATTATTCTAAATAAGTGGTCTCCAAACAGCGGCCCTTTACTTGCCTTTATCCGGCCCTTGGGAAACTTCTCCTCTCACTGATGCAAGACACTATATCTCCCACTGACACCAATGATGGGACACTATTCCTCCCACTGATACCAATGATGGGGCACTATTCCTCCCACTGATACCAATGATGGGACGCTATTCCTCTCACTGACACCAATGATGGGGCACTATTCCTCCCACTGACACCAATGATGGGGCACTATTCCTCCCACTAACCCCAATGATGGGGCACTACTTCTCCCACTGACACCAATAATGGGGCACTATTTCTCCCACTGATACCAATGATGGGGTACTATTCCTCCCACTGACATCAATGATGGGGCACTACTCCTCCCACTGACACCAATGACGGGGCACTACTCCTCCACACCAATGATGGGGCACTACTCCTTCCACTGACACCAATGATAGGGCACTACTCCTCCCACTGACACCAATGATGAGGCACTATCCCCCCCCCCCCCCAATGCCAAAGATTAACTATTTACAAAATCTGTTAAACATTTTATAACCGTATACCACAAGCAATCAATGCTATTTTAAACATATTTGTACTAGGCCAGAGAGTAGACAGTGTTTTTTGAAGGTTTTAATTTGAAATGTACCTTGGTGTCCTTCACTAAGGTCTGTACTTTGGAAAGTGTCCGCCACATCCTTGGTCCGTGCCTATCCCTGGTCTAGAGATGACATCAAAAGGAGTGTCATGGATAGGGAGTAAAGAGAACTGCCATCATCCTAATAATACTATGGAGAAGAAAGCTGGCAATGGCTGAACTGTGGTAAACCCACCTGGAATTTATAGGCAGATATAGTACTAAAAGTATATAGAAATATAGTCTTTATTAACATGTAAATATAAAATCACACATATTGAAGATCGAGTCCCTACAATGATTATAGTATACAGTTATAAAAACACTTGAGCATGAGGCATAATAGCTATAACATAAACATATGCTAGAACCTTAAGACATGGACCCTAGAGCGCTCCTGCACTGCCATTTGTAGGTAAAGGCAGTGGCGGAGTTGGTTGATGGTTAATTCCAACATGTTTCGGATACAGTAAGGGTATAGTCCTTCTTCAGGGGATTATTTAACTATGGGTCAAGGAAGGTTCAGCTCTATAGTACCAAAAAAATATATTGTAAGAATCATACAGAATTGTAATAAGCATACACAATATATGCAGCAAAAAGTATAGAACAAGTATATCAATACAAGTGATAGGATAACATACACTTACATAAATCTCATGCAATGTGCATGCACCAGTCTAGTTCAGGATGTCGGCCCCACAAGACCACCGCCAGGGGACCCCCCTCCCTGTGAAGCACAGTCACGGCTAGGCGGGCGCGACCACAAGGGGCGCCAGGTGGCTGCGTCAGCAGATTGTAATGCAGCAAGTGGCAGTCTGCGGGAAGCATGTAATTATCAGTAGATAATTAAGGAAAATAGAGGTAAAACAATAAGAGTATACAGTAAATGTGTGAAATGACACGCAGGTTCCCATGGATGGATGACCTCCATACCGATAATGGGACCGCATGTGACACAAAAGACAAAGAATAGCTGGTTGTAGTAAAATGGTGAATGTTACCTTGGTTAGAGTACAGAGCATGGACGCCTCACAGCATCTCAGAGTGGAGCCGTCCATGCAAGAGATGGTCTAGAGATGGAGGTCATAGTCAAAATCTTTACAGCATAACGGAAACATTTTCAGGTTGTATTTATGAGCCTACCAAAAAGCTCTGCTTAAAACGGCCCATGATCGCTGCCTTCACTTCTTGAATCAGTGAAAGTCTGTAAAGGCTGAAGAAATGACATACAGGTGCATCTCAAAAAAATATATATATATCATGAAAAAGTTAAAGTGGTAGTAAACCCTTCTATCATTTTCAGCCAAGGAAGCTGCCATCTTGGCCTCTGTTTAATCTACAACTGCCACGATGCTGCACATGTGATCAGCTATGACACCAGCCATTGGATGGTTTGACAGTTTGGTTTGGTGCACAACCAACGGGAGTGTTACATTTCCGGCACATGCCGGAAATGTGACTGGTTTTTAACCTGTTAAATGCATGGGTTTACTACCGCTTTAATTTATTTCAGTAATTAAATTCAAAAAGTGAAACTCATAATATATAGATTCATTAGTCACAGAGGGATATATTTCAAGCATTTCTTTCTTTTAATTTTGATGATTATGGCTTACAGCTAGTGAAAACCCAAAATTCAGTATCTCAGAAAATTAGGATATTACATAAGACCAATAAAAAAAATATTTTTTAACCACTTGCTTACTGGGCACTTATACCCCCTTCCTGACCAGGCCAATTTTCAGCTTTCAGCGCTCTCATACTTTGAATGACAATTGCATGGTCATGCAACACTGTACCCATATGACATTTTTATAATTTTTTTCACACAAATAGAGCTTTTTTTTGGTGGTATTTAATCACAACTGTTTTTTTTATTTTTTGCTAAACAAAAAAAGACTGAACATTTTGAAAAAAAGAAGAGTTTTTTATATTTTGTTATAAAATTTTGCAAACAGGCAATTTTTCTCCTTCACTGATGTGTGCTGATGAGGCGGCACTGATGGGCAATGAGAGGCTGCACTCATGGGCACTGATAGGCTGCACTGATGGATACTGATGAGGTGGCACTGATAGGTGGCACTGATGGGCAATGAAGAGGTGGCACTGGTGGGCACTGATCAGGAGAAACTGATGAGGCTGCACTGATGGGTGGCAATGATGACCACTGATGGGCGGCACAGAAAGGTGGCACTGATAGACGGCACTGATAGGTGGCACTGATGGGAACTGACAGGTGGCACTGATGGGCGGCACTGATAAGTGACACTGATGGTGAGCACTAATAGGTGGCACTGTTTAGCGGTACTGATGGACACTGATTATCAGCACTGGTGGGCACTGATTAGCAGCACTGTAGGACACTGACTAACAGAACTGGAAGGCACTTATTAGCAGCACTGGTGGGCACTAAGGGGACCGATGTCCCTGTAACAAAAGCCCATAGCTGTCTTCTGTTTATTGCCTGACAGCTGATCATGTGATAAAGGACCTGCTGTGATTGTACCAAGGACCAGTGAGGCATGCAGGCAGCACGAGAAAAGGAAGACATCCATGGACGCCCTCCCGACATTTCAAGCCCACGCTGTAGCCGTGTTTTGGCAATAGCACAGACACCAAGTGGTTAATACAGAAATGTTGGTTTACTGAAAAGTATGTCCATGTACAGTATAGTATTCACGCAATACTGGGCCAGGGCTCCTTTCGCATGAATTATTGCATCGATACGGTGTGGCATGGAAGCAATCAGCCTGTGGTACTGCTGAGGTGTTATGGAAGACCAGGTTATTTTGATAGTGGCCTTCAGCTCGTCTGCATTGTTGGGTCTGGTGTCTCTCATCTTCCTCTTGACAATACTCCACAGATTCTCTTTGGGGTTTAGGTCAGGCGAGTTTTCTGGCCAATCAAGCACAGGTGATACCATGATCATTAAACCAGGTATTGGTACTTTTGGCTGTGTGGGCAGGTGCCAAGTCCTGCTGGAAAATGAAATCAGCATCTCCATAAAGCTGGTCAGCAGAGGGAAGCATGAAGTGCTCTAGAATTTCCTGGTATAGAGCTGCGCTGACTTTGGACTTGATAAAGCATAGTGCACCAACACCAGCAGATGACATGACTCCCCAAATCATCACTGACCGTGGAAACTTCACACTGGACCTCATGCAACTTTGATTCTGTATTATAAATATGTATATGAATGAGTGTTGCGGATACCAGAAAATAAAAGAGAAACTAATACTATAAAACAAAAATAATCACGTGATAAAAATATATTGAATCATCAAATAAAATCAATTCACACATTAAAATAATTCAATAAAGGTAAAGTGCATGTGTGCTAAAAAAGTGCATAATAGTCCGTATCAAATGATAAATAAGGTGTCTAGTTTTCTTTCTTCAGTGCAGCCAAATCATCTGAAAAGGACTACAAGGTGGTGAACATCGATGGAGGAGGATTTCTATATATAATCAAATGTGTACTCGATTAATTATTGAGGTGAGAATACTGGGAGTATAAATAAAAAGTAGAAACTGTACAAAGAAGCCTATAGCAGCTGGCACCTCCCTAGACAGTGTGCAAATACAAAAAAATCAAAACATATGTGCAGCGCTGAAAAATCGAGAATAAAAATTTTTGACGTCCAATATACAAATCAGTCCTAAAAAAGCTGACACACAAAATGTTCAAAGTGGTCCTTATGAAGGAATACCATACAGTAATATAATCCAAATAAAGGGATAAAAGTGCAAAAAAGGACAAAGAAACGTAGTCTTTCATCCGAAGTATAAATTGATACAATCTCTTATAAAGGAATGATGGTTGAAGGTTGATCATAAGGTAATCCAGTGCAGAGACAACGGTGCAAGAATATTCCATAAATATGTGGTAAAATTGGTGCTCTTACCAGATGAGGTGGACACACATGCCTTATAGCCTGTGGGTCATACACGCTTTTGTGGGGATATACTAGGGTTGCCACCTCATCCCTTTAAAACCGAACACTTATTAATTACACAGCTTCTGAGGCTGATTAAGGTGGTAATTAAACTCACTTGGTGCCTTATCTGCATTACCTGTGTAATTTATATGAGTTTGGGATTAAAGGGAAGGGCTGGCAACCCTAGGATATACCCCAGCATGGAATCCAAATTGGGGGGGGGGTCTGTCGCCAATGGATAAGATGATACACCAGGGAACTCCACTTCCGGATGGAAACTCAGACGATGACACATTTGATCATGAAAACATAGCCAAAAATGGAAACAAAAGCCTCTACATAGTGTAATTTGGTAAAAATGGGAAGTTTTAATCACAACAAAGTGTACACTTACAAAAATCGCATAAAAGATACGTTGATAGATAAAAGTTCATATGTGGTGTTCACGCGGTCCACACCTGATGAATTACGTCCTAAAGGACATTTACAGGGGCATGAGGACCACGTTTGAACACCGCCATATATAGATACTTCAACCTATGAAAGAAAACATTGCTGTAAGGCCTCATACACACGGACGTTTTTTGACGCCGGCGTTTTCTGGCGTTTTTTGCAGCTCTCCATGTTAGTCAATGGCCCCATAAAAACGCTGGCGTTTTTGAGCTGTAGATGACGTTGGCGTTAGTGAGCTGAAACTAGAACCCACAGCCATCGCGTTCTGAGGCTGTAACGTTTTGGCATTTTTTGACGCCGACGCCACAATATGCCAACAAACGCCACCTAATATTATACCGGCGTTTTCCGGCGTTTTTTGACGCCAATGTTTTTAGGTTGAAAAATAACAGAGGGATGATTTTTTTTAAAAAACGCCTATTGACGCCGACGCTCACTAACGCTCAAAAACGCTGATGCATTACGCCGAAAAACGCCGACTTTTTTTCCTTGACGTCGGGCCCGACGTTTTGTTTATTTTTTTAGAAACGTCCGTGTGTATGAGGCCTAATAGTCATTGGGGACACCTGGCATATAGATAAATAGCAAGTTTAGACAGGAAGTGAACAAAGCCTCATTTGGATTATAAGAACTGAGACACACAGAGATGGCAGTTCTGTCTATCAACTGCATCCATTGACACAGACAGCAGGACTCGGCCCCGTTACCTGCTCTCGTGTCACTGGATTTGATTAACAGCAGCAGGAGCCAATGGCTCCTGCTGCTATCAATCTGTCCAATGATGAGAGAGACAGCGGCTGAAGCTGCTGGGCTTGTGCCCATCGCTGGAACGGATCGGGCACAGGTAACTAAAAGGGGGGCTTTGGAGGGGAGCTGCAGCAAAAAAAGGTTTTTCACCTTAATGCATAAAATGCATTAAGGTGAAAAACCTTGAGACTTTACAACCCCTTGAGGCTGGGTTCACACCTATGCGAATTGGATGCAGCTTACATCGCATCCAATACGCAGACCATTTGAAAACATGTTGTTTTCAATGGGTCGGGTTCACATATGTGCATTGCATTCGCACTCCACATTGCACAGAACATGAGTGCGTTTTCTAAGCAGCGCATTGCGAATTCCAGGCACATTCTGTTCAATGAGACTACATCTGATTCGCAGATGTGTTCCATTGTGAACAGGGATCTCTCCCCCTCCTCACTACACCCCCCCCCCCCCAGGTCAGCTG
>BLSH010303093.1:312100-324202 GCA_018402905.1 Glandirana rugosa | reverse complement strand
ACGGATCGGGCACAGGTAACTAAAAGGGGGGCTTTGGAGGGGAGCTGCAGCAAAAAAAGGTTTTTCACCTTAATGCATAAAATGCATTAAGGTGAAAAACCTTGAGACTTTACAACCCCTTGAGGCTGGGTTCACACCTATGCGAATTGGATGCAGCTTACATCGCATCCAATACGCAGACCATTTGAAAACATGTTGTTTTCAATGGGTCGGGTTCACATATGTGCATTGCATTCGCACTCCACATTGCACAGAACATGAGTGCGTTTTCTAAGCAGCGCATTGCGAATTCCAGGCACATTCTGTTCAATGAGACTACATCTGATTCGCAGATGTGTTCCATTGTGAACAGGGATCTCTCCCCCTCACTACACCCCCCCCCCCCTCCCAGGTGAGCTGATCCCCTGCTAGAATGGAGAGGAACTGGAAGCAAAACGCGGTATAGTTGAGTTTACATACTCAGGTTTATCATATAATTAGCTTTTATTTGATCATCGTTTGTGCCTTCTTTTAGGCTAAAACAACTCTCTTCAATGTATCCTGATCCTGATATCGTGCAATATTTTCAATAAAATATGTTTAAAAAAAAAAAAAAGAATGGAGAGGAACAGCTGAACAGCAGCTGTTTCTCTTCACAGGGAGAACGGAGCTGGAATTCAAACCGGACTGGTGTAACCTTCCTCTGCAGACATGTACCTATAGGTAAGCCTATAATAAGGCTTACCTATAGGTAGTATAAATATCTCTAAACTTGTGCCGTTTAGGACAGGGGTAAGCAACCTTAAAGAGGTGGAGATCTACCTGAACAACATGGGAGAAGTCAAAGATCACCATGTACATTGTCGCCTCCTCACACCTGATTTAAACCTCTAATTGCCGTACTACCATGTCGCAATCGCATGCATTGCACGGCAATCATGAGTTTAAATCAGGTGGTGAGGAGGCAACATATTGCCTCCTCACCACCTGTCAAACACACTCGGATCTCTTTTCAGAGGAGCAAAAGTTCCTGCTGTACTTCTGAATAAGCCTTTAGTTGCATTCAAGCAGCAGCACCTTAGTGCTTGTCCACAGCGGTTAAATTGCGGTTTTACCACCCCAGTCCCAACTCTCTTTAGCTGTTGAGGCTACCGCCTGGCAATCGCGACCCATTCAAGTAACTGGGGCCACTCTGCAAGCATGTTTCTGTGGGGTCCAAGGGGTTAAAGCAGGTGGTGAGAAAGCAACTGCACTTCCTGCTTTAACCCCTTGTTTCCCGTACTGCACAAGGCTGCAGGGCACTTGCAGAGCAACCTCATTCACTTGAATGGGTCATACTTGGCAGATGCTACACCCATCAACCATGACATGGTGTACAACTCTTGATGTGGCTGCGACATATGTACACCCCTGGACAGTGGCGGCTGGTGATTTTTCGTTTGGGGGGGCGGCAAACAACCACCCCCCCGCGGTACCTCAAACCCCCCCCCCCGCTGTCTGTCGGTCCACCGGCACTTACCCCATCAGCGGTGGGGATCAGCGGGCACATCAGGCGGGGATTGGCGGGCAGGGATCGGTGGGCACATCAGGCAGGGGATCAGGCTACGGCTTCTGTGTCCTCTTCTCTTCTGAATTCACAGCGGCTTCCGCCATGCATCTTCTTCCCTCCTCCTATAGGCGTCCAATAGGATCACCTGTCCTTTCAGCCAATTGGATTAGGGGTATCAGACCTGCTTCCCGATTGGCCGGGAGGGCGATCAGTGTTGCAACAGCGAATATTCATTCGCTGTTGCAATACACCTGGGTGGGCTCCGGACACAATGCTCTCTGCCCTGAGCCCACCCTACTTTGAAGACTATTAGAGCCTCTGGCTCTAATCAGGTGCTTCAAAAAACACCCCCCTTCTATCGCCGTCATAGGAATTCATCCGCCCTGTGTCCTGAAAGGGGCTAGGTGCATGGATAGGGAGGGTGGTGGAGGTACTAGGGGGGGCTGCGCCCATGCACCCACAATGCACGGGTCGCCCCTGCCCCTGGCCACTGCAGCTAAAGGGGATGCGTTTGGAGCAGGGATGGTAAAAAAGCGCATATTAACTATGGAGTTTCACCACCCCCTTACTGTTCTGAGCCCCCTATAAGGCTGCTTTCACACTGATGTGCTGTGGTTTACCTGCACCACGGGTACAATGCAGTGCATCTGCGACTTTCCTGGGTTAGCTGTGCTTTGCTATAGACCTTTATTACATCCTGCAGGTGTGGTACACTTTCTGAAAATGCACCAAAACTCCTGCATTCAAGAGGTAGAGTGCAGTTGGTATCACTTCACGTGGAATGAAATCGTATAATTTCTGTGCTTAATCAGTAAGGATTGGTATATATATATATAGTATATATGGCTGCTGCCTACCCTGAAAAACTCTACTAGGTGGAGTAATAGTGAATTTAAAGCTATAGAGGGGTAAATAGCACTGCCCTTATTATAAAACACTAAAATTTATAATGTGCATAAACCATAATACATAGAGAAATGATATCTCTAAAAAAGTGCAAAGTGCTAAAATTAACGATGTATATGTGATCAATAATTCATAAGTCCATTATATCAATCATCGAGAATTGTTATCTAAAAAAGTGCAAAGTGCTAGAATGTGCAACACATGTAACGTGCACTTTTTTAGACCCCTTTCACACCAAAACGTTTTTCAGGCACTTTTGCGCTAAAAATAGCAATAGAAAAACGCCTGAAAAACTCCCCCCAATACACCCCAGTGTGAAAGCCTGAGTGCTTTCACACTGGGGCGGTGCACTTGCGGGGCGGTAAAAAAGTCCTGCAAGCCGCATCTTTGGGGCAGTGTGGGAGCGGTATATTCACCACTCCTAAACCGCCCCTGCTGAACACCGATTGGGGAGCGCCGCTAACCGGCACTTTTAACCTCTGTTTAACCCCTTGTGGGGGGTTAAAAGCGCACCGCCGCCGCCCGAATAGCGGCGCTTTAACGAGCGGTAAATCGCAGCAAATTAGCGCTGTTTTATCGCTAACGCTCGGGTGGCTCTGGTGTGAGAGGGGTCTTAGAGATATAATTTCTCTATGTATTATGTTTTTTGCACATTAGAAATGTAGTGTTTTATAATAAGGGCAGCGTCATTTACCTATCACTCCTCATGGGACAAGAGCTGGCACTACAGAGGAGGCATCGGCTTATGTGGCTCTTGCTCCCTTCTACAGCTTTAACTTTACAAGTAGTCCCTCTGCATTGCTCTCTGTTTGATGCTCTGGAATGGTGGGTCAGCAAGCTCAGACCATGATTTACCAATCACCTGGCCGAAATCACTGGTAGATCGCGATCTATGGGTTGCTGACCCCAGGTTTAGGAGATATTTACATTAAATGCAGCCAGTGACATCACTGGAGCATGCGCTCTGAAGTAATGGCCTCTGGTGCCGTTCCTTCCGAGCCTCGTGCCGTGAACAGTGGCTCCACGCGCCATCATGGCTCCGGCAAATCACAGCGCCGGAGCCCAGGAACCCGGAAGAAACTCCTGGGAGAATGTCAGTCTCAGAGGTGTGCGGGCACCGCTGAGGGAGCTTCATTCTAAGGTAAGTATTTCATAATGAGCTAGTATGCGATGCATACTAGCTCATTTTGCCTTTGTCTTGCAGGGTTTTTTTTTTTCTTTTTTTTTAAAAATTGTTTACAACCTCTTTAAAGCTGGCAGCCACCTTTTTAAAACCTGTTAATCATCAGCCTGGAATGTGCTGAGTATTGTATACTTTATAGGTGATAAGTTAACAAAATAAGGAAAGATAGTAATTGTATACCAATAGCAGATAAAGATTAACTTTACTTTTTGTTTTACATAGTATGTTTTTTATGACAGCCGTAGCACATTCTTCGTGTGATTTCCCAAAAGATGGCAATAAAACCATAACAAAGGTGCCAACAATTCCACCCTATTCACAACAATATAACACGTTTTGGCTGTAGCTTGGATTTATTAAAGGGGAAGTAAACTCTGCTGTAATTTTTCCCTTTTTTTATCTGCAAAGTAAATGCATAATGTGCTAGTATGCATCGCATACTAGCACGTTATGTGACACTTACCTGCAAATGAAGCCCTCGTCGGCCCCGCTGCAGGCCGCATCCATCTTCGCCCATCTTTCTTCCGGGTCAGCGGTCTCCGGCTCTGTGACTGCCCGGAGCTGCGTGACACTACACGCATGCACACGCACACAAGTGCCAATCAGCGCACCAGCGGGCATTGCTTCAGAGCACCTGCGCTGATGACGTAATCGGCGCAGTATACTGTAAATATCTCCTAAACGGTGCAAGTTTAGGAGATATTTACAGTACCTATAGGTAAGCCTTATTATAGGTACAAACATTAGAGGGAGGTTTACTACCTCTTTAAAACTAGGGCAACCTGAAAACATACTTCTATCACCAATGCAAGGAGAAATTAACAGACAAACCTACTGTACATGGAAAAGATACAAAAAACATCGGCAGATTCATGGTGGGGGGGGGGGTCATAATTGATTATGGGATTCATTTTTTTTAACCCTTTTACTCTCCTCTTCTATACATCTCATCTCATTGCGATCCTTTAACCCCTCAAGCTCCCTTATCCTCCCTTAACCCCTCATTTTATCTGTTTTATCATGGGCTGCATCAGCATTATAGTCATCCTCAAAGGGCCAGTTGTATCTGTAAGACTAGATGTCGGGAGCAAAACCATCAGAAGTCAAGAGTTCCCCCACCCTTCCTTACAGTCCTTGCACCCCTTTACCATGTGCTGTTTCTGCAATCGGAGCTGGTAAGCAAAAAGTACAGGGTCTGGAGGAGGACCAGGGGAAGGCTGGAGTCAACTGCTGGAGTCTGCTGAGTGCTGAGACCAGGGGAGGCAGAGATGAGGGGGGGCTGCAGCTGCACAGAGAGATGCAGGATCTGTAGGAAGAGTTCTGTCCTCCTCTCTGCTGCCGACTGCTGAGACAAGGGGAGCTGGAGACAACGGGGTGCTGCAACTGGAGGAGAGGTGTGAGCGCCACATTAAATGACCTGGAGGACCGGATTCGGGCCGCGGGCCATGTGTCTGACACATGTGCTGTATATTAACCTGTTCACCTCTGTGTTGCACTCCGTTTATGTTCTTCCACCAAGATACAGCTTCCTCCACTCTGGTATTCTCTATTGCTGAGAATTGCACCCAAGAACTAGAAGATACTAGCTGAGGTGCAAACTGTAACTGACTTTATTATAAATTCACATGGAATATATGCAAACTGTAATTGTAATATCGTCAGCACATCTAAGGAACAGCTAACAGTGATACATAGTCCAGTGCCTACATAGGAGTGCATGGAACAGAGACCAATGTAACCAGCTCTTTCAATGACCATGTATATATAGTTCGTAATAAAACAAACTAGGAATAGTTTTTAGGGAAAATACAAGAAAACAGCCCTTAAAAATTAAACAAAAAGGAAAATATAACATATCAGGGTGAATGTGGGCAGAAAATGTCCCTGCAGCCAATGTCAGTGACAACCTCCTTCTCCCTCTGTGTATGACCTGTACAACAATAATGCCCTGTATTTAAAGCAAAACTTCACTCTCTCAATCAGCGTTGACTATTTTGGACCCTTATGCTGCTAGTATTAGTAAATAGATAGGTAAGTATCTCATATTTGCTTGTATTAACCACTTCAGCCCTGAAAGGTTTTACCTCCTTCATGACCAGAGCACTTTTTGCAATTTAGCACTGGTAATTGGGTGGTCATGCAACACTACCCAAAAAAAATTTGCGCCCTTTTTTTTCCCTACAAATAGAGCTTTTATTTGGTGGCATTTGATCACCAATGGTATTTTAATTTTTTGCGATATAAATGTAGCGCCCCCATAGTGCAGGTGTGTTTTCTAGCAGGGTTTTTGGCTAGGGGAGATAAATTTAGTCAGGCCTGACTGTAATGTGCAGGCCTTAATGTTTTGATCTGGGCTGGAAGGATAAGCTCAGGGAGGATTGGGTGGATTTAACAGATGAGGTCACCAGAACCTCCCACTTCGTTCTAGAAACCTGGAGAAGGTTTTCTGGTCAGAGAGCTGGGAGGAGCCATCTGGAGTGTTCTAAGGAGCCCTGACCAATCCCAAAGCAGGGTTGGCAGGGGGCAGACCTCCTTAAATACTCAGAGTCAGACCAATCTGGAAGAAGTAGTGTCGGGTGGAAGTCTGGAGATGTAGCAGAGGCGCTGTGGTGCAGGCCCCTACCTGGGAGGTCGCCCCCAGTCAGGGGAGAGTGACCTTGGGGCCTGGGTGTTCAGGTGCAGCCAGGAGGGAGAGTGATTCCTGGAGCGGCACAGGAGGAACAGGAGAACAGTGGAGGTGCTACAGGAGGAGTGAGAGACTTTAAAGTATCCACCGGTGCGGTGAATGACGGTTCCTGGGACTGGAAGAGAAAGTGCTGGATCAGGCTGGGAGAGGAATGGTGGACACTCTGTGGGAGCCAGTCAAGGGATAGGAGAGTCACTACCAGAGAGCAGGTCGGTGGGACCTGGAAGAGGATGGGCTGGGAGTTGTAGTCCATCAAAGGCCCGGTTAGCACCAAAGTACTTTGCTGCACATTCA
This sequence comes from Glandirana rugosa, assembly GCA_018402905.1. Classification (NCBI taxonomy): domain Eukaryota; kingdom Metazoa; phylum Chordata; class Amphibia; order Anura; family Ranidae; genus Glandirana; species Glandirana rugosa. The sequence continues at coordinate 317,605 of BLSH010303093.1, read as the reverse complement.
GGGACCCGTGATCCCTGGCCTGTAATGGGTGTTCCTGAGGCCCTGCTGAAACATGGTAGGCCTCACCATGTGCTAACCGCAGTGAAGAGAAAGATATAGATAAGCCTGATAAACTTCCTTTCAGGCTGGAAACTAAGTTCTGAGCTGGAGAGAAGCAAAGAAGTGTAAAGCAGAGAGTTCTGTGTGGTGAGAGGACTGTAAGAGTAAGAGTCAGCAAGTGAAGTGCTGGAGAGTTGAGAGGAGCAATAGTCTGCAGAGGGAGAGTCTGCAGTGAAGCGTGCGTATACAGGCTTGTATATGGGATCTCTGTATCATAATTCCTTGGGCCTCCCACAGTCACCCCTTATCCCCATCCAAGGTCAATGAGTTTCTGGAGTCCTGACAGACCCTTGCATCTTTCATCCAGTGCTCCACTGAGGCTTCTGGATTCCGAGTCATGGGGAAAGCAAAATAATTGTCAAAGGATCTGCGGGAAAAGGTAGTTAAACTGTATAAAACAGGAAAGGGATATAAAAAGATATCCAAGGAATTGAGAATGCCAGCCAGCAATGTTCAAACTCTAAGTGGAAAATGAGGGGTTCTGTTGAAACCAAACCACAGTCAGGTAGATCAACTCAACATTTCAGCCACAACTAGGCTTTTTGTCAAGAGGAATGGGCAGCTTTACCATCTAAGAAGATAAAGAGCCTCATCCACAAATACCACACAAGACTTCAAGCTGTTATTGATGTTAAAGGGGGCAATGCACGGTATTAAGTAAAATTTTGGTCTCATCACGCCAAATTACTTTATGCCAGAAGGTTTGAGGCTTGTCTCTGTGCTTTTTGGCATATTGTAAGCGGGATTCTTGTGGCATTTGCGTAGTAATGGCTTTCTTCTGGCGACTCGACCATGCAGCCCATCTTTCTTCAAGTGCCTCCTTATTGTGCATCTTGAATAGCCACACCACATGTTTTCAGAGAGTCCTGTATTTCACTTGAAGTTATTTGTGGGTTTTTCTTTGCACCCCAAACAATTTTCCTGGTAGTTATGGCTGAAATTTTAGTTAGTCTACCTGACCATGGATTGGTCTCAACAGAACCCCTCATGTTCCACTTCTTGATTAGAGTTTGAACACTGCTGATTGACATTCTCAATTCCTTGGATATCTTTGTATATCCCTTTCCTGTTTTATACAGTTCAACTACCTTTTCCCGCAGATGACAATTCTTTTGCTTTCCCCATGACTCAGAATCCAGAAACGTCAGTGGAGCACTGGATGAATGATGCAAGGGTCTGTCAGGAGTCCAGAAACTCATTGAACTTTTATACACACACACTAATTACAAGCAAAGAGATCACAGGTGTGCATGGTTAAATTAAATAGCCATGCAAACCCCTTTGTGTCAACTTGTGTCCATGTCATCAGGCCAAAATCACCAGGGTATGTAAACTTTTGATCAGGGTCATTTGGGTAGTTTCTGTTGTCATTATGATTTAAAAAGAGTAAACACAGTTGATTGATAATAAATGGCTTCAGCCAAACACTAACCATGAGTCAAAGAAATGTTTTTGTGTTGTCATTCATATTCTCTGAAAAATAGCCAAGAAATCATAAATTCTGCCAGGGTATGTAAACTTATGAGCACAACTGTATATTTTTTTAAAGCAGAGGCCCTATGGTATAAAATGGTGGGTGTTGCAATTTTTTTTTCCACACAATATTTTCGCAGCAATTTTCCGAACACAATTTTAAAAAAAAAACCTTTATTTAATTATAATGCACAAAAACACACTATATTGACCTAGTGTTTGGTATAGTATAAAAGATGATCTTATGCCGAGCACATAGATACCAAAAACGACATGCTTTAAAAACAAACTACATACATTTTTAAAAGCATTTAAAAGCTTTTACAGGTTACCAGTTTAGATTTACAGAGGAGGTCCACTGCTAGGATTCAGTAGAGAAAGCCCAATCAGGTGGCGACGCATATAGGAGGGAGAAGCCCAGCCCACAGCATCACGGAGCCACTACTGCGATCTGAGTCGGGTGGTGGGTCAGGTGACGAGCCAATTATAAGCGTTTTTTATTGCATTTCTTGTAAGTGTGTTTTAATGGGGCTATTCAATAAAATGACTGTAGCAGAGAATGTAGTTGTCTTCTTGTTTCATGTGGTTCAAGTGAAAAAAGAGCTGTGTATCAGGAGCAGTGATGGCTGGTGAAGTTTTAGGATGGGGAGGCGCCAGACTCCGCTCTTCCTTTTTGACCCCTCCCACTTCTTATAAGCCCCACCCCTTATATAATCCACCCACTCCCTGTATTCCACCCATAGTGTAGGGAGTATACTGCCAATATCACAGATACGGTATACAGCTCAGCATCACAGATAAGGTATACAGCTCAGCATCACAGATACGGTATACAGACAGCGTCACAGATACGGTAAACTGCCAAGCATCACAAATATGGTATACAGCCCAGCATCACAGATATGGTATACAGCCCAGCATTGCAAATATGGTATACAGCCCAGCATCACAGATATGGTATACAGCCCAGCATCACCAATATGGTATACAGCCCAGCATCGCAAATACAGTATACAGCCCAGCATAACAGATATGGTATACAGCCCAGAATCACCAATATGGTATACAGCCAAGCATAACAGATACGATATACAGCTCAGCATCACAGATACGGTATACAACCCAGCATCACAGATACGGTATACATCCCAGTATCACAGATACGGTATACAGCCCAGCATCACAGATATGGTATACAGCCCAGCATTACAGATATGGTATACAGCCCAGCATTACAGATATGGTATACAGCTCAGCATCACAGATATGGTATACAGCTCAGCATCACAGATACGGTATACAGCCCAGCCTCACAGATACGGTATACAGCCCAGCATCACAGATATGGTATACAGCACAGCATCACAGATATGGTATACAGCCCAGCATCACAGATACGGTATACAGCCCAGCATCACAGATACGGTATACAGCCCAGCATATCACAGATACGATATACAGCCCAGCATCACAGATATGGTATACAGCCTAGCATCACAGATATGGTATACAGCCCAGCCTCACAGATACGGTATACAGCCCAGCCTCACAGATACGGTATACAGCCCAGCATCACAGATATGGTATACAGCTCAGCATCAAAGATACGGTATACAGCCCAGCATCACAGATACGGTATACAGCCCAGCATCACAGATACGGTATACAGCCCAGCATATCACAGATACGATATACAGCCCAGCATCACAGATATGGTATACAGCCTAGCATCACAGATATGGTATACAGCCCAGCCTCACAGATACGGTATACAGCCCAGCCTCACAGATACGGTATACAGCCCAGCATCACAGATATGGTATACAGCTCAGCATCAAAGATACGGTATACAGCCCAGCATCACAGATACGGTATACAGCCCAGCATCACAGATACGGTATACAGCCCAGCATATCACAGATACGATATACAGCCCAGCATCACAGATATGGTATACAGCCTAGCATCACAGATATGGTATACGGACCAGCATCACAGATATGGTATACAGCTCAGCATCACAGATACGGTATACAACCCAGCACCACAGATACGGTATACAACCCAGCATCACAGATACGGTATACAGTGCAGCTACACAGATACGGTATACAGCCCAGCCTCACAGATACGGTATACAGCCCAGCATCACAGATATGGTATACAGTGCAGCATCACAGATACGGTATACAGCCCAGCATCACAGATACGGTACACAGCTCAGCATCACAGATATGGTATACAGCCCAGCATCACAGATACGGTATACAGCCCAGCATCACAGATACGGTATATGGTGTAAGCTTTGCAGAATTTATCAAAAAGTATCTCAACGTTGCGGTGAGCATAAAAAAATATGAGCGAAGAGCAGTGATTATTACTAAGATCAGCATGACAATGTACGCTGTGATCCTCTGCAACTGTGTTTTACATTATCTGATCCCCCCCTTTTTTTTGTATGTCACACGATATTCCTTTGTGCTGTTGAGTGTATTGTACTGACTCTTGGCAAAATAAAAATTTTTTGAATGGAAAAAAAAAAAAAAAAAAGATCAGATCTTCTGATAAAGGCACCGATCAGGCCGTGCATTCCAGCCATGGAGCCTTGGCATCACTTCCGGTTTCTCGCTGGCACAGAGAAACCGGAAGTGACTCCGCGGCTCCGAGGGAAGCCAATCAAAACAAAGACATCAGCAAGAATGACAGTATTGTGAGTGCTGCGGTGCAATGCTTTGCGCCACAAAGTAATACAAAACCTTGCTAATGAAGCGTCTCGCCTGTAATCACACAATTGCATAGACATCACACTTCCCATACTGCACTGTGTCCGGCGCCTGGCCCGAACTGGGAGGCAGTGCTTGTGCGCCCCCTATGGACACTGATCGCCACTGATCAGGAGCGTTTTATCCCAGGAGGGAAAGGAGGAAAATATTATCAGGAGTATGACTGGAGATGCATAGGAGAGCCTGGATTACCAGTGGTGGGGAGATCTTTAGTCCAGGAGGAAAAGGAGGATATCAAAGTTCTGATTGCTTGCAGTGAGGTGAGTGGTGAATTCACCTGGTGGTGGTTGTTCACTGTCATGGAGCAGGTGGAATATTGAAGAGCACTGTGGTGGATTACACTATTGAAAGGCTCTTTTATATACAGTACCTCACAAAAGTGAGTAAACCCTTCACATTTTTGTAAATACTTTATTCTATCTTTTCATGTGACAACACTGAAGAAATGACACTTTGCTACAATGTAAAGTAGTGAGTGTACAGCTTGTATAACAGTGTAAATTTGCTGTCCTCTCAAAATAACTCAACACACAGCCATTAACCGCTTAACAACCGCCCTATAGACAATTGACGTCTACAGATCGGTTGCGTAATTCTGGGAGGACGTCTATTGGGGCGCGCACACGGGAACATCCGTGACCGTCGGGTCCGGGGGACCCGACTGATCACGAATCGTGGTGAATGGCCGCTGTGAGCGGCCTTTCACCACGTGATCGCGCCATCAAATGACGGCGCGATCACATGTAAAGAAGCCGGCGGAAGCGCCGGCTTTTCTCTCCTCTCCGCACTGATCGGTGCAGTGTGAGAGGAGAGAGGGGGGAGAGAGGACGTGCTGCAGCGCTGTGGGCGATGTGCAATGCCCACAGCGCTGCCTAGGTGACAAAATACTCCCCCCACCATCTATTTACCAGCCATCCACCACCCACCCAGCCATCATCAGCCACCCACCCAGCCATCATCAGCCACCCACCTCCCACCCAGCCTTCATCAGCCACCCACCACCCACCCAGCCATCCACCCCCCACCCATCCTCACCCAATCCATCCTCACCCACCCACCCACCCATCCATCCATCCATCCATGCTCACCCATCCATTATCTACCACCCCCCTCATAAAACAGTGGATCCGTCGCGACACCCGTAACGTGT
>BLSH010303093.1:287531-297728 GCA_018402905.1 Glandirana rugosa | reverse complement strand
TGTAAAAGTGTCACACATGTGGTATCGCCATACTCGGGAGGAGTAGCAGAATATATTTTAGGGTGTCATTTGTGCTGGGTACATGCTGTGTGTTAGAAATATTGTATAAATTGACAACTTTGTGTAAAAAAAAAATGCGTTTTCATTTTCTTTCCACATTTTCCAAAAACTTGTGGAAAAAATGAACCGTTCAAAAGACTCATTATGCCTCCTAGAATATAGGTTGGGGGGTTTGCTTTCCAAAATGGGGTCATTTTTTGGGCGTTTCCATTGGCCTGGTGCTCCAGGACCTTCAAAAGTGCAAGAGGTAGTCAAGAAATGATATGTGTAATTTATGCTCCTAGAACGCCTGACGTTGCTCCCTGCATGTTGGGCCTCTGTATGTGGCCAGGCTGTGTAAAAGTGTCACACATATGGTATCGCCATACTCGGGAGGAGTAGTAGAATGTATTTTGGGGTGTAATCTGTGGTATGCATATGCTGGATGTGAGAAATAACCTGTTAACATATGACAATTTTGGGGGAAAAAAATAAATAAATAAAAAATTCATTTTGCAAAGAATTGTGGGAAAAAATTACAACTTCAAAAAATTCACCATGCCTCTTACTAAATACCTTGGAATGTCTACTTTCCAAGAAGGGGTCATTTGGGTGGTATTTGTACTTTCCTGGCTTGTTAGGGTCTCAGGAAATGAGATAGGCCGTCAGTATATCAAGAGTGATCAATATTCAGTGATTGGCACCATAGCTTGTAGACTCTATAACTTTCACAAAGACCAAATAATATCCACTAATTTGTTTTTTTTTTTTACCAAAGATAGGTAGCAGTATAAATTTTGGCCAAAATTTATGAAGAAAAATTACTGATTTGCAAAATTTTATCACAAAAACGAAGAAAAATTCATTTTTTTACAAAATTTTCGGTATTTTTTTAATTATAGCGCAAAAAATAAAAAACCCAGCGATGATTAAATACCACCAAAAGAAAGCTCTATTTGTGTGAAAAAAAGGACGCAAATTTCATATGGGTGCAGTGTTGCATGACTGAGTAATTGTCATTCAAAGTGTGAGAGCGCTGAAAGTTGAAAATTGGTCTGGTTGTTAAGGGGGTTTAAGTGCCCAGTGGTCAAGTGGTTAATGTAAATTGTTAGATTGTGTCATTTTGTGTTATTTGCAGGCTAGCTGGTAAGTGTGCAGGGGAATCTTTTGTTTTTGTGCTGTGCAAAGTCCTTCCATGTGCACCTTACTTCAAAAGCTAGTTGTAAACTGCTATAGCTGTCCTGTTTTGTATACTGTTAATATTTTAATAAAAACTACAATTATAAAAAAAGAATGGGGTAGTTGTCCTGTTTTGTATACTGTTTTTAGATAAAACTTTAATAAAAAAAACTACAATTATAAAAAAGAATGGGGTAGTGGTCCTGTTTTGTATACTGTTTTTAGATAAAACTTTAATAAAAAACTACAATTATAAAAAAGAATGGGGTGGTTGTCCTGTTTTGTATACTGTTTTTAGATAAAACTTTAATAAAAAAACTACAATTATAAAAAAGAATGGGGTAGTGGTCCTGTTTTGTATACTGTTTTTAGATAAAACTTTAATAAAAAACTACAATTATAAAAAAGAATGGGGTAGTTGTCCTGTTTTGTATACTGTTTTTAGATAAAACTTTAATAAAAAAAACTACAATTATAAAAAAGAATGGGGTAGTTGTCCTGTTTTGTATACTGTTTTTAGATAAAACTTTAATAAAAAACTACAATTATAAAAAAGAATGGGGTAGTAGTCCTGTTTTGTATACTGTTTTTAGATAAAAATTTAATAAAAACTACAATTATAAAATAAAACTGGGGTAGTTATCCAGTTTTGTATACTAAGAACAAAGGGGGTTATGGCACCCTCTAGTGAATGAATAGTGAAAGTAAAAGTGTAAGCTGCCCCTTTAAAAGGTGTGAATACACCTCAATGCGCTGTAAAGTTTATGATGTAAAGGTGGTAGCACTAATTGTGCAAATATGACACTAAATCTATAATACAAGTGCATAATAAAGAATAAAGTGCATATGAATAGTCGAATCATAAAGTTTCCAGTGCATAAATACATCTGTAAACAATCGTATAATGTGCATGAATGAAGCACATTAATAGCCAACAATTTAAAAAAAAGTCCATTGTGACTATTCCCAACTCCAGTGTGCCAACAATAAACACCATGCTTCAGTGTCCTGGAAGTGCTTCACCACAGAAGGGCTTCTGAAGGGGTGGCCACTCACCAGATGGTGTTGACCCCTTATTATAGGCGGCCAAGAAGAGCTTTGTTCAATCCACAAGGCAAATCATACATTCACCAGTAGTCCTCCAATGGTCACTGCGACGGTAATAAAAAAGTAGTAACAGATGCAGTGTGCCAGGCGTATGCGCCGGTACGGGCTCCCAGACGGCCATTTAAGCTGACAGCACCCTGCAATCTGTGCTGTCCTATCTACAGTGTTTGTGTATGTTCCTGAGCGATCTGAAACCTGATCACCTGTTCCTGTGACTGTGTCTGATCTCTGCCTGCACCGACCCCCGGCTTGCCTACGACCACTCTTCTGCCTGATCCTTGTGTACCTTGCTGCCCGCCTGTTGACGACCCTGCCTGTACCCGACCATCCGCTTGCCTGCTCCTTCTGTACCACACCGCCAGCCTGTTCACGACCCTGGCTGTACCACTACGCTTCTGTTTGTACAAGAGCTCCAGCGGACCTTCTACTACCAGTCTACCACCAGTGACCCAGTCCGACCCTCGTGCCATCCTGCACTCCCAAGCCACCTGTCTGCTCTACCAGGGGCACCCGAGTCAGGGTAGTAAGAGAGGTTGCCCGCTGTATAAGTCAGACTCTACCATCAGGTACGTGACACCTACACTCCCCAGTGGCTGTTCACCAGACTTGGACCAACAGGAGCTTGGAGCACCACCCCATGTCTTTTTTGTTTTTGGGTTCCTCTGAAATATACTACATTTGTGTCAATCCACTGCCTCAAATTACCTTAACCCCTTCATGCCTAAGGGTAAAACAAATCTTAATGCCTATGCACAATTTTGCAACTTGGACATGTGATAGTAAAACTGTACATATCATTACAACTACTTTGTACATCCAGGTGAATTATACCATGTTTTTGTCAAGGTAAATTGGACTGTCATTTGGTGGTAAATGGTTATAGATATCTCCTGATTTTTTTATTAAAAAAAACTGGCCCAAAATAGTAACAAAATATATTTTTTAAATGTAGCTGTATATTAATTTGCATACTAATTAAAAAAAATCTTCCCCAAAATATACTGACCCTAACCTTGACCTTTGAACCTTACTTGACCCAAACACTAACTCTGGCACTGACCTAGATCAAACCTTGATCTTGGTATTTTTATTTTATTTTGTATTTTATTTTTATTTTTTTAATATTTATTTATTTTTTCCACTCACTTTTTTTTCTCTCTGCAAGGAGAGAGAGAGATACAATGTATCTTTCCTCTCCATTCACAGAAAGAGAAACACAGGGACGGGCTTCACAGTGACTGATCACTGTGATCAGGGCCGCTGATAGAAATCATGGGGCTCTGTACAACCTATCTGACGTGGCCCCCTTCAGCCCCACCCCTGGCCCCTCCCCAGATCCGCCTTGAAACAAAGTGTAGATTTGTCTTCAAGCGCTATTTATCTTTCTCCAGCCAGTTACAGTGTGGAATCATCATGTAATAGTAGATCTTGAATCACCCAAACAAGCACACACCTGTATTAGCCCCATGAGCCACTTCTCCCCTGATCCTGCTGCTGCCTGGAGTCACAATTTCGAATTTTAGCCGAGCTGCTTCCTCTGCCCCCGCCGCCATTTTCCTCACTGCTTCTTCTCCAGTCTGGCTATGATTAAGCACCCCACTTTCATGGTGTGAAACGCATAAGCCAAGCTACCTTGATCATCCATGTTCCTGTATATTGGTGACATTTTTGGATTTTATGAAAATTACAATAAAGGTGTTAAATGGAGTGCGGCTGTCCAGCAAATTTCTAGAAGTAATTGGAGTCAGACTAGCCTGGAGCGGTGTTCACTCTCTTTTTGCTTCCTCTCCAGTCTCAGGCTGAGTGGGGAACAGAGCAGAGCGCCATGAGCAGAGGGAGATAAATCACTCCACGAGGGAAGGCAGTATGCAGACTGGGACTGCCAGCAATGCGGGGTGGGCGCGGAAGTGACATGCACCCAAAATAGAAAAAGTAGTCCCTCCCACACACCCACAAGAACAGTGCTGGTGCGAGGAGTTTTGCACCCTAGAAAAAAACCTAATTTTGCCGCCCCCATTGGCTCTGCCCCTGACTTCACCCCCTTTACCCTGCCCATGTATACAGTGGAGATTTTTTTGCAGCGCCTCTCCACCTATTTCTTCAGCCATGGCCCGCAGGCACGCGCCATGCGCCTCTGAACCTAGCCTGAAGACAGAGAGTAGTGGAACCGGCTCGCTTCCTCACTCCAGCCGTGGTCTGCTGGTATATGGAAATGCCAGGGTAGTATATGGACAGGCTAGGGTAATATATACACAAGATAGGGTAGTATATAGACAGGCTAGGGCAGTATACATACAGGATAGGGCAATATTTACCTTAATCTGAATATTGACTGTCTGCTGATATGACTTTTTGGTAACTCTGCGTTTATACTGCTCCCATCTACCTTAATCTGAACATTGACTGTCTGTTGATATGACTTTTTGGTAACTCTGCATTTATACTGCTCCCATCCACTTTTTTATTTTGTTTAAACTCCATCTGTAGCCATGTTCATATTATTTTGATGTTTATTTAGCCTTTAAGCCTTACCTAAATTATGGTTTCTCTTATCTTTACAATCTTGCCCTTTTGGCCCTGTTGCAGCTTGATTGTGGTATTAAAACTTTTGCTGTGATAGCTGTGTGCCTAATATTACTTCCTAATTGATTAATTGCCAGATTCCACCCACACCCACCACAGTATAAAACAAGGCTTTCCTTACGGGGGGCACATGCAGGGGGACACGCATACAGAGGGGTTATTCCAAAAAAGTGGGGTTCTCTAAATAAGTGGGCACTTCCGCTCTTGCACTTCAGCGATCTGCACAAAGCGCACACCAACAGCAAACTACTTTACAAAACACCAGACTTCAGGTAACCTCATTTCCAAACCACCTCACCTTTCTCTCTGAAACATGCACTCTATACCTCTCCTTTTCACAATTGCAGCCTCTCTCCTCAAACTCTCTTTTCTTCACCCCTCTTCCTCACCCGACAATCTGTACATATCACCCTCACTTTTCCCCTCTCCCTATTGCTGCACTCATCACCTCTTTCTATCTCTAAGCCCACATGCTAACAAAACCCCCAGGATGCTCAAGCATGTCCCCTCATATAAATCGTATTCTCATGTTACATCCCTTACTCTTCTCCTTCTTCTAGCCTCTGGAGATATTTCCCCAAACCCTGGGCCTCCCTTTAACTGTACCCAACACACCCATCACCACCACCCCACACCCTCTGGCAGTAGTCCCAATCTATGCAACTAAGTCTCTATTCCCCTTCTTCCCAAAACCAACCTCCCCTTCTCCTGTGCCCTCTGGAACACCCACTCTGTCTGCAACAAACTCACCGCTGTTCATGACCTCTTTGTCACTAATTCCTTTAATCTACTTACTGTCACCAAAACCTGGCTCCATGAATCCGACCCTCCTTCTCCTGCTTCCCTCTCCCATGGTGGCCTTCTCTGGGCTCATTCACCTAGGCCTAATGGATGCAAGGGAGGTGGAGTGGGATTCCTCCTATCCCCACAGAGCACCTTCCAGGTGATTCACTCTACTCCCTCTCTTTCCCTCTCATCCTTTGAAGCTCTCTGTATACATATATTCTTTCCAACCTCCCTAACAATTGTCAGCTTTCCTTGATGAGTTTTCTGCCTGGCTATCCTACTTTCTCTCTTCTGAAATTCCCAAAATCCTTCTCGGTGACTTCAACATCCCTGTTAACACAAACACTCCTGCTACTTCTAAACTTCTTCTTCTAACCTCCTCATTTGACCTGAAGCAAAAGGTACAGGCTTCTACTCATTCTGATGGAAACACCCTTGACCTTGTATTTTCCTACCTATGCGCTCCATGCAATTTTTCCAACAATCCTTTTCCTCTCTCTGACCACCACCTTATTAGTTTCTTTCTCTCCCTGTCTTCCACCACCCTTCCCTCCAATCACCTAACCATCACCCATAGAAACATTTGCCACTTCAACCCTTCTCTCCTCTATTCTGCTACTGACCACCTCTATGAAAAAGTGTCTCCCCTGTCTTGCCCAAACCAAGCCACTTCTGTCCACAAATAATCCCTGTCCTCCACCCTGGATGAGCTTGCTCCCCTCATTACACACAGAATCAGGCCTCGACCCCTGCAACCCTGGCAAACAGATGACACCAGAAATCTCAAAAAACGCAGCTGTGCTCTTGAGTGTCTGTGGCACAAGACTAAGTCTCTCAAAGACTTCAACCAATACAAATCTGCCCTCCAAAAATACAATTCTCGCCTCCACATTGCCAAGCAGACCTATTTTACCACGCTTATTAACACCTTCTCATCCAGTCCCCGTCAACTCTTCTCTACTTTCAACTCTCTACTTCATCCTCTGCCACCACCTCCGCCCTCTAACTCACTCACTGCCCAGGAAATTGCTAATCACTTCAAAACCAAGATTGATGCAATTCGTGATGAAATCTCTACTCTGCAGGTATTTCCCCCAGTTAACACCCCATGTCAACAGGTACAATTGACACTCCCCTTATTCAAACCTGCTACTATAGACGAAGTTGCTAAACTCCTTTCTAACGCCCACCTAACCACCTGTCCCTATTCCCTCTCAAATACTACGGTCACCTTCTGACTCTATCCTACACTCTCTAACTCACATCTTCAATCTCTCCCTCTCTTCTGGCATCTTCCCCAATGCTCTAAAACATGCATTGGCCCCCCCATAATTAAAAAGCCATCATTGGACCCTACCAATATTAACAATCTATGTCCTATCTCCTTGCTCCCCATTTCCTCTAAACTCCTTGAATGCCTGGTCTGCAACCACCTCATTAAGAATAACGTTCTTGATCCCCTACAATCTGGTTTTCGTCCTCAACACTCCACAGAAACTGCTGTTCTAAAACTCACAAATGACCTACTAACTGCAAAAACCAATGGACACTATTCTGTACTCCTACTTCTGGACCTTTCGGCTGCCTTTGATATGGTTGACCACCCCCTCCTCCTCAAAAAACTTTACTTCCTTGGTCTCCGTGACTATGCTCTTCAGTGCCTCTCATCCTACCTATCCCAACGCACCTTCAGTGTCACTTACAATTCTACTTCCTCCTCTCCTCTTCCCTTCTCCGTGGGAGTTCACCAAGATTCTGTTCTTGGGCCACTCTTATTTTTAATCTACACCTCTTCCCTGGGTCAGCCTCCCACGGCTTTCAATATCATTTCTACGCTGACGACACCCAAATCTGTCTCTCCAACCCTCAGCTCACTCCATCAGTCTCCTCACGCATCACTAACTTACTAACAGACATATCTGTCTGGATGTCACACCACTTCCTCAAACTCAAATTGTCCAACTTTCCTCCCCCATGTGCCTCTACCCCTGACTTCTCTGTCAAGAGCAATGGCACAACCATCCACTCATCCCCACATGCCAGGGTGCTAGGTGTAATCCTGGACTCAGAACTCTCCTTTTGGCCCGACATCCAATCACTTTCCAAAGCTTGCCGGCTCAACCTACGCAACATCTCTAAACTAGGTTCTTTCCTAACCAATGAAACCACAAAGCTCCTAATTCATTCCCTGGTTATCTCTCGCCTCGACTACTGCAACTCCCTCCTCATTGGCTTACCTTTAAATAGACTATCCCTCCTTCAGTCCATCAAGAATGCTGCTGCCAGAATCATTCACCTTACAAACCGCTAAGCATCTGCTACCCCTCTCTGCCAATACCTCCACTGGCTGCCATTCACCCAACAAATGAAATTCAAAATACTAACAATAACTTACAAAGCCATCCACAACTCTGCTCCCAGCTACATCACTAGCCTAGTCTCAAAATACCAACCTCATCGTCCTCTTCATTCCTCCCAAGACTTCCTGCTCTCCAGCTCCCTCATCACTTCTTGCCATATTCGCCTCCAGGACTTTTCCCGAGCCTCTCCCATCCTCTGGAATTCCCTACCCCAATCTGTCAGGCTGTCTCCAAATCTATCCACTTGTAGGCGATCCCTGGAAACTTTTCTCTTCAGAGAAGCCTATCCTGCCTCCACCTAACAACTACACTTTTATTTTCTTCATCAGCTTGTCCCGCACAGTTATTACCCTTTATTCGACAGGGTAATTACCCTATCAGATAGGGCAATATATACACAGGATAGGGCAGTATATACACAGGATAGGGTAATATATACACAGGATAAGGCAGCATATACACAGGACAGGGTAATATATACACAGGATAGGGCAGTATATACACAGGATAGGGTAATATATACACAGGATAGGGTGATATATACACAGGATAGGGTAATATATACACAGGATAGGGCAGTATATACACAGGATAGGGTAATACATTCACAGGATAGGGCAGTATATACACAGGATAGGGTAATATATACACAGGATAGGGTAATATATACAGAGGATAAGGCAGTATATACACAGGATAAGGCAGTATATACACAGGATAGGGTAATATATACACAGGATAGGGGGGTAGTATATACACAGGATAGGGCAGTATATACACAGGATAGGGTAATATATACACAGAATGGGGCAGTGTGTACAGAGGATAGGGCAGTATATACACAGGATAGGGCAGTATATACACAGGATAGGGTAATATATACACAGGATAGGGTAATATATACACAGGACAGGGTAGTATATACACAGGATAGGGCAGTATATATACAGGATAGGGCAGTATATACACAGGATAGGGTAATATACACAGGATAGGGCAGTATGTACACATGATAGGGTAATATATACACAGGATAGGGTAATATATACAAATCACTTTATCTGCAGGCAGTGGACCAGGCTCTGCAGATACACCTGTGCCGACATCAGGCCGATGGGGTCTCCTCCAGCCACACCCCTTCACAAGCAGCTGACATCTAGACAAGAACATCTATACAGAAGCACTCAGAAAGTTGAAAATAACCCTCACAGATACAGTATGTCGGAGCGGAGCGAGGGGGGGGGGGGGTGGGTGTTGGCGGGTTGCGCTGGTTGGAGACTTTTTTTTTACATTCTACACTCTTTTCAGATTGCCGGGCCCCCCTGCTGGCCAGGCCCAGTACATCAGGGCCAGTCATACTGGCTTATCAGCGGCCCTGACTGTGGTAGCCAATCAGAGGCTACTGCAGCGATCAGGTGACCTGAAGTCCTGGGTCCTGATCATTATTATGGGGCCCAGGGCTCTCAGTGAGATCCTGGTATGTGTGCTGGGAGTGTGCTGTGCAGCGTGCTCCCAGCATAAAGGGAGATACACAAATATGTGGCCCCATGGAAAAAAGCCCAGTGAAGTGGGGCCGCCTATTTGGACAGCATGGAAAGCAAATGAAATCAAATTAAACAATGTTTCTGTAAACCTCCTGCACCTATGATAAAAAGTTGAAAAACAATCCTTAAATCTGAACACACACTCCAAATGAAGAACATCAAGTAAGAACCCAGTGATATATACAATATAGTCAACACATTTAACTGGGCTGAAATCGCACTGGACCGCACCAAAGTAATGCATGCACTACTTTATAACAAGCACAACAACCAGAACGCATGGCACTACAGTACTTTGCGATCCAGTACAGGAACATATATAGTGACCCAAGAATGAACTACAAGAAGTAAACCTCACACACAAGTCTAAATTCCTAACAAAAAGTTGAAAAATAGTATCCACGTCCTCCAAATGTCTTTGTAACAAATTAAACTAAAGTAAACGAAAGGTACGACAGGTTTATCCGCCGGGGTGAAGTGACCCGAAAAAAGGTACCCCGGTGTATAAACACATAGAGGGAAATACGACCCTCGTGCGACGTGTCGTGTGAGGGTCGTGTGTATGGTCCTAGAGTGACTCTCGGGACCCGGGGTATTAT
>BLSH010303093.1:219962-238374 GCA_018402905.1 Glandirana rugosa | reverse complement strand
AATTATCTCCGGGCTATCAGGAAAGTTTAACCATTTAAAGACTAAACCCTCTCTCACATTAGTGGCTTACAATTAAATATCCCGTGTTTTCTGCTAGAAAATGACTTGGAACCCCCAAACATTATATATTATTTTTTAGCAGAGACCCTAGAGAATAAAATGGCGGTTGCTGCAATATTTTATGTCCCATGGTATTTGCGCAGCGGTCTTTCAAGCGCAATTTTTTGGAAAAAAATACACTTTTAATGAATAAAAAAAAACTAAACAGTAAAGTTAGCCCATTATTTTTTTGTATAATATGAAAGATGATGTCACACCGCGAGAAATGTGACCTTTATGCTAAGCAACAAAATTGTGATAAAGCCCTGTGTACCATCAACAATTACCACTCTATGTGCAGCTGGACTCCAGAATTTCATGGTGACCGGAAACCCACCAGAGCAATGAAAAGTCACTGTGGGGGACACACATGTAGGCAGGAAGTGGCTGCAAAGAGGCAGCAGAAGATCAGCAGCGCTGGAATACTTTTCACCTTTTTTTTTTTTTGTATTTTATTTACAATGTCACTAAGGCTTTGTTTAGATGTGCAAGTTGGGTGGTAATAATGTGCAGTAGAGACACGTTTTTGCCACCCTTAAGCTCCATTAGGCAGTAGATGAGGGCGTTTTACATGCTGCAGTCACCATGCATTCGGCATAATAAGGAGTTTCCCCCATAAGATTTTTTAGTGTCACTCTTTCTGGCCAGCCTATAACCCTGATGTAATGGTGGAGTTATTGACTGGCTGCTCTGCTGTGAGTAAGTTAGGGTTAGGGGCGAAAATTACTTGTCTTACCCCTGGCGCTGACAACCCCACACTACGCTATAAAAAATTGGCTCCTAACTTTTTTAGCCGGCTCCTGGATTCAAGGCAAATTTGTCAAGCCCTGGTGTAGAAGTTGGTTTCTTGTACATATAGGCATTGCTATACACTTTAGATGGGAAAGGCAAAATGCATATATCGTTGTACATAGCAATGTATTTTATATTTTAGTTAGCACAAAATAACATTTTAAAAGCATGGTAAATTTATGGGACACAACTCTGCATTTTTATATATATTTTTTTTTTTTATTGCGTCCCAATGGCATTAAGGATAACTATACTTTCAACAGGGTTTTGAAGTAGCTATGTTATATACAAGAAATCACTAAAAATAATGGCGTCCCTAACAAGAACAGTGATTTTCTATTTGCTTCAGTTTATTTTGGAGTTTCTCATAATTTTTCTAAACAATAAAATAATCAAATCTGTTCTGATACAGTGCAAAAAGTAAAAAGAATTAAAAAACATGTAGGTCTTGACAAACTAAAAATCCATATTGTATTGTCTTTTTATTATATTGAAATGTTCTAAATCAGATTGAGTCAGAATGAACAGGCTGCATGTAATTCAGCCTAGGAACACCTCATTGCTCATATTTGCCTGTTGCTGTTATCATTATGCTCTAGTGATGATGAAGAAAGTGATATCCGTGCTGTGGAAAATATTTCTGGTAAGGCTGTTTGCATGAAAAAGCAGTATGTCTGCGCTTCACTGAAAATGTACAAAATCATAGTGAAGCGCCTTAAAAGCATGTAAAACAAAAAAACATAAACAAATAATGCAAATAAAGTCTAAGTAATAAAGTTGTAATTCTGATGTTATGTCCAGTTTAGTGACAGATATAGAGTAATAACACCAGTGTTGATTTCTTCTTAGAAATGCTTCAGTGATCTCCCACCACCAAGTGAATTTCAAACTCCCCAAAGCGAGTAGCTGCCATCACAGCAGCAAAAACGCTCAAAACAGCATGTTGGTCCAGCAAGGAACATTGCAGCATAGGAACTCCAAGAACCTCTCCTTTAGAAAGCCTCCAACCATAAATGAATGAAGCTCATCAAGAGCCAGAGAAAAAGTTCCAATAGTGTAGTATTTGTTGTTAAAAAAACATGCATGCAGCAGATGTAGGACAGTGAGTCAATGAACTCACATCTGAAAGATGCTGTCGATCCATAATCGAGCAGCGGCATGACGTCAGCACCAAAATCTTTGTCCCAACGTGTTTCGTTGACCCCTTGATTACATCCCTGTGGACGAAACGCGTCGGTAGGAGATTTGGTGCTGATGTACCGCCACTGCTCGATTCCAAGTTTGCAGCAGCTTTCAGATGTGAGTTAATTGATTCACTATCCTATATCTGCTGTATGCATGTTTTTAACAAATACTACACTATTAAAACTTTTTCTCTGGCTAGTTGGAGGGTTTCTAAAAGTAAGGTCCTTGGAGTTCCTATGCTGCAATGTTTCTTGCTGGATCAACATGCTGTTTTGGGAGTTTTTGCTGCTATGATGGCAGCTACTCGATTTGAAATTCACTTGGTGGTGGGAGATCACTGAAGCATTTCTAAGAAGAAATCAACACTGGTGTTATTGCTCTATATCTGTCACTAAATTGGACAACACATCAGAATTACTGCTTTATTACTTGGACGTTATTTGGACTATTTGTTTAGGCTTTATGTATTTCGTTTTACACACTTTTGAGGCACTTCGCTATTATTTTGTACATGTTCTAGTGATTGTGTTAGGTAGCCAATAGATGAGTCGGTTTTTTTTTGTTCAACCAGCCTATTGAACCAAAAAAAAAACCCTGAATCGATTACCCCAGCCACATACTCAATGTGGATCTCCCAGCTGAGCTATTGTATATTCTGACAGTGGGGAGACTTGTAAATGATTAGATTATGAACTGTTGTCCTTTATAAATTGCATTATATAGTATAATTACGGTAACAATTATGTATTGTTTATCTTATGTAAGTAATACATGTTAGACATTCTTAACCCATGAAGCAGATACTGTGCACTATGGAGGTTTTTACTAGCCCTGTGTTTACACCATTTCTAGGAGGCCGTTCAGAAGATGCTGGATGAAGCAGAGAGTCAGGTAAGATATATGGCATTGAAAGATACAAAGATAGTGATATTGCATGGCTAAGCTAAAATGAAGCTCAACTAAGACTTTGTTTTAGTTAAGTGTGATAAGTTCCAGTCTTCTTGTGGGTTTGATGAGCACCTTTACATTCATAGCATTGACCAATAAAATACATTTCTTCTTCTTTTTCCCAGTAAGAACACAGAGCAGGTCAAACCTGTTTCTCGGTTGATGTCATATCTTTGTTTCCTCCGCAGTTAGAAAATGGTGGCATATGGCACAATCCGGAGGCACCAGAAGGTTATGGCACAGAAAAAGACAGAGCTAATTGCCCGTTTTACCTCAAAACTGGATCCTGTAGATTTGGTGAAAGGTAATTGACAAAAACCTATGTTTATTATTGTAGAAGTTGTAAATATTTTTGAACGTTCACAACCTTCTAAATTGTTCTGATGCACTCAAGGCGTTGCTGATCACAGGCTTGCTGTACTTGTAGGCCTGGATTTGGAATTTACACTTAAATTTGCTGAAGAGAACACAATGCCATTCATTGTTGCATTTGTCTTAAAGTGTTACTAAACCCTCAACAGTAAAATCAGTTTTTTTTTTCTTGGGAGAGTGCAAGTGATCAGCACAGGGCCAATTGGCACTATCCAGACAGAGGGTCAGGGGTCCTGCATCCTGATAGGACAGCCAGTGCTGTATGAAAACTTCTTCTACAAGCTTTAATCAGGCATTGATAGAAGTCACAAGACTACTATATACTGCTGATGAGCTAAGGTAGTTAGTTTATATTAAAATAATTGCATTTCTGTGTACTGTGGGAGACCAGATATAGTGAACGCAGGCTCCTGGGTTTAGTAACACCTTAAGGAGTTGACCCTCCACTAAACTCTAAACTTCCTGGTGTTTATTGTTTAAAACTTGCTAGTTAAATCACTTGTAGTTTCATAGTTCCCATCTTCTGAATGGTCCTAAAATTGGACTGTGAAATTCTAAGCCAGTGCATTCCTTTTGAACCCACTGTTTCTTCATCTGTTCATACTGGAGGTTGAAAGGGAATTTACTCCAAGAGTCATGTGAATATTTGCTGCAGTCCGTCACCCCTAGAGGCGCTGTGAGGTCCTATCCATTCCCTGCTATCTCCAAAACAGAATAAGGGCTCATGCTGACAGATGTTGTTTTCCTGTGCTTGATGTGTGTTGAACGCAGGTCATTAAAATCCTATTGACTTAAATTAAGCAGTACAAATGGCAATTCGTGCTGTGTTTCACCTGCTTTATTATGCATGTGGTATAGCAAATGCAGCATTTGAAAAGAACGCCTGTCAACATATGCCTTAACACAGGGCTTGACAAATTTGCTTTGAATCTAGGAGCCAGCTATAAAAGTTAGGAGTCAGTTTTTTTTTTTAGCATAGTGTGGGTTGTCTGTGTCCGGGGGAAGGCAAGTCATTTGCACCCCCTAAACTGTTATGGGGGAAACTCATTATGCCTAATGCGTCGTGACTGCGGCATGCGGCAACGCCCTCATCTGCTGCCTAATGCAGCTTAAGGGGGGACCATTGGTGGGTGGCCAAAACATGTCTCTACTTCACATTTTTACCACCCAACTGCACATCTAAATGAAGCCTTAGTGACACTTTAAATTTATAAAAAAAAGTATGAAAGACTTATCACAGTTCTGCTGATCTGCTGCTGCCTCTTTGCAGCCACTTCCTGCCTACATGTGGGTCCCCCATGGTGACTTTTCATTGCACTGGTGGGTTTCCGGTCACCATGAAATACTGGAGTCCAGCTGCACATAGAGTGGTAATGGTTGATGATACAGAGGGCTTTAACAGAGGACATAGACTCTTCTAAAGCATATCCAGCTGCCTCATCTCCCCTCATCCACCTCGAAAGCACACAGTAGAGCTGCACGATTCTGGCTAAAATGAGAATCACGATTTTGATGCTTAGCATAAAGATTGCGATTCTCTCACAATCCTCACGGCGTAACATCTTCCACATTATACAAAAAAATGGGCTAACTTTACTGTTTAGTTTTTTTTTTTTTTTTAAATTAAAGTATTTTTTAAAAAAAAAAATTGCGTTTGAAAGACTGATACGCAAATACCCTGTGACATAAAATATTGTAACAACCGCTATTTTATTCTCTAGGGTCTCTGCTAGAAAATATATAATGTTTGGGGGTTCTAAGTAATTTTCTAGCAGAAAACACAGATGTTTACTTGTAAGCAACAAATGTCAGAAAAGGTTTAGTCTTTAACTGGCTAAACTGAAATAATTTACAGACCGGAGTTCATTCCTTTGATAAAAAAAACAAGTGATACAATGTTTATACTCATCAGCAATATTGTCAGAAGTTTGGCAGGCTGCCTGGATTTTTGTATATTTTTAACAGCTGTCAGCTTAGGCAGAGAACGGCTCTTCACTGAATGGAGATAGTGATGGGAGAGTAGCATCTTCTGCCACTGGCCAGGACGCTGTTTCTGGTCGCTATGGCGACTTGGTGCCCGGGAATTGTCGAGCCCTGCCTTAACACATTTTGGATGGAGTTAGGCTTTCAGTATAGGTAAATAAGGGGGCAAATAGTAATTGTTTCATAAACAAGAGTGGCCAGATAGGCCCCTTTCACATGGGTGGACCCATCGGATCCGCCTGTCAGTTTTTTAGACAGACCATATCAGACCATTCAACAGGGTTTCAACAGATATGTGTCTGTTGACACCCGCCAACATCCCATCCAGTAAAAAAAGACAGACGGGGATCCGTTCCCCATACGCCTTACAGATTGGATGACCATCAGGTGTAAACGGACAGGCGGTCTGTTTACATCCGACCGCCCGTAAGAAAAGAGCGAATTGTGTCCGCATCCAATCTGCATAAGTGGAGTAAACACAGACCTATCATCTGCCTGCTCAGCGGCAATCGGCGGACAGATCTTGCTGAGCAGGCAGATTTGCTGCCGGAGTCCGGCCATGTGAAAGGGCCCTTAGAATAATTTAAGACAAATCTTCAGATTTTTGTATAAGCCCAGTCATGACTCATGGCTGGTTCTCTTTATGAAAAGCTGCAGTGTTTACCACATTATTTACCACTTTACTATTACTTGAGGTCTGAAGTTGCAGTTATTCTTGTATGTTTTTTTTTTTTTTTTCTTCATCACAAGAAGTTAAATCATTTTCTACAGGTGTGGGTTTTTATATCCCCTATTGTTTCCTATGGCAGGGCCTCCAGTGGCAAGATTGTTGACTTGAAATGTGGCACCTGCTGCAATTTTTACACCTCTTATGTTACTTGATTTTTAATATATAGATAATGCATCAAAGAGAGTGAGAATTCATGATGGGATACAGATTTGAGTATGCGATTCGGCTCACTCAATACAAGTATAGATTTAGGTGGACTGACTCTGCTTTCAGTTCGATTTATATATAATCTAATCAGTGATAATCCCTATTGGCTTCTGCATCTTTTTACCCTAATACACAGGTGTTCCCGCAAGCACTGCTACCCCTCTTCAAGCCAGACCCTCCTTATCCGCAGCATGTTTATTACATTTGGTATGGAGCAGTGCAGACGAGATGATTACGACACAGACGCCAGCTTGGAATATGGAGAGGAAGAAATTTACCAGCAGTTTTTAGAATTCTATGATGATGTTATACCTGAATTTAAGAGTGTTGGACAACTCATCCAATTTAAGGTAAAGCTCCACATAGTACTTGTTGTTGAAGGATGTAAACCCTCACATATACCCAGTGAAGTGAACAACCCCAGATTATACACAGAGATGAAACCAATCTCCCTACATAAGTTTTACATGTATATCTGCTATCTTCAGCTTTATATAGTGTTTAGAAAGTGCACATCATGTTAGAATTTTCTCTTCCTTGTTCACCTGTAGGAGTGGATTATTGCCATATACTGTGAGACAGCTGATTGGAGGAAAGGCACACACTCCCTCTCCACACATGCAGAACTTGCCTCTGAATAGTTTAGCTGTGTGCTAATCTATTTATAGCAACCTCCCACGACACAATCTTCAGGCTCCCGTCTCCGAGAACTTGTCAGAAGTTATCATGCTGATAACAGAAAAACAGAGCAGGAGACAGCTACGGGACATAGTGCTTTGAAGAGAGAGAAAAAAAACCACTGCAGGTATGTGCCCAGCTCAAATTTCATGAATCAGGTTTACATCCACTTTAAAGAAGAAGTAAACCCAGATGGGGTTTACTTCCTCTATGTTCCCCTGTAAAGTAGAAACGTAATGGTCTACTCTGCATCGCATAGTAGCCCATTATGTGCCACTTACCTGCAAACGAAGCCTGCGACATCCAGCACTGTCCCCTCTGCTGGCGGCATCCATCTTCTGCCCCTCTTCCTTCCGGGGCCGTGACTCCGGCGCTGTGACTGGCCAGAGTCGCGTCACGGCACGGTCGAAGTGCACATGACGTGGGCACAGCTTCCAACACTGCATATCTCCTGCACTGTACAGGTTTAGGAGATATGCAGGGCACCTACATGTAAGCCTTATCATAGGCTTACCTAGGTTATAGTGGTTGTCACAAGTTGACAACCACTTTAATAAAAGGAGTTTTGGAACTTTGAAAGCAATTTTTAATTGTGGCCAGCAGGTGTCAGTCATGCAGCAACTACAGAATTTCCTGACCATGTTCTGTAAATAAAGTGAGCATGTCAGTGCCTGTGCATTGACACTGTAAGTTCTATGCCCAGAAAGTTACAATAAGTTTAAATTGTTTGACTGATGGGCACTGCCTTCCACCTTTCACCTCAGGAGACCATTTGATATTTTTCTAATTTATATCACAAGCTTCAAAGTTTGTCAAAGATCCCCTGACCATATATTTTCAGAAAGCACTAAAGAAATTTTAAACAACGGAACAATTTTGTATATCCAAATTTTGTACAAATTATTTATTTATTTTTTTTCATTTAACTATATAATAATCACAAGAAGACTGCCAAGCCAGTGATGAGACTGGGTGCAGGAGAGGACACTGGTCTCATCTCTGGAGGTTTTGTTCACGGTATGCAATCTTTGTTTTACAAATAAACATTTAAAGCGGTAGTAAACCCATCCATTTAACAGTTTAAAAACCAATTACATTTCCGGCAAGTGCCGGAAACATAACACTCCCATTGGTTGTGCTCTAAACCAAACTGTAAAACTATCTAATGGCTGGTATCATAGCTGATCACGTGCAGCATCATGGCAGTTGTAGATTAAATAGAGGCCAAGATGGCAGCTTCCTTGGCTGAAAATGATAGGAGGGTTTACTACCACTTTAACATGTGATGCCCAGGCCACTCTGTGATAGTAGAGCAGAAGCAACTGCCTTTCACACACAGCTGTTTCTCACTTTAATCTTTGTACAGAGCGCACTGATAATTGACCATTCCTCTAGATCAGGGGCAGGCAACCTGGGACCCTCCAGCTGTTGCAGAACTACAAGTCCCATCATGCTTCTGGGAGTAATTGTAACTGCCAGCCTCAAAATGTCTCATAGGAAATGTAGTTCCACAACAGCTGGAGGGCTGCTGATTGCATACCACTGCTCTAGATGCATCCAGTTCTGTGTGTAAATGTCACATTTATATACTCACCTCTGTAAAGGGCAAACTTTTTTCTTGTTCCGGTGCTCTTCCTCGCTCTTGATTTGAAGATGCACCCCCCGCTTTCCTCATGTTCTGTGTGGGCCATTGGTCCTGTATTGTACTTGATGATGTGCAACTGCGGCTCAGAGCATCTTAGAAGAATGGTTTTGGGGGACTGACAGCATAAATGGACCTTGCAACCTTTGCAATGTCAGAGAGGATGTGTTCTTCTTTTTTTTTTTTTTTTTGTAATTCCTGGAGTTGAACTTTAAATGCAGCAGTAGAAAGGCTCATATACTCTCCCTGCCTGATTCCCTTTGTGTATGAGAGATATATTCATACACGCACAGATGTTTATATGATTACAGATTTTTCCTACGTTCACTGACAGACGCAGCTCTTCATGACATGTGGATTTGCTTGTCCTACTAGGAGTTAATTAGGCAGGGAAAGAGCAAGCTGGCCCCTCCCACGGGGGGCCGTCCCCCCTTCCCACATAAACCCTCCACTTAGCATAGCTCATCAGTTTTAATGCCTAGTTTGCAAGGAGTTGACCTGGCTCCCTTAGGGGATTTGCGGTCCGGATTGAGACCGTTTTCTTTTTATTTTCATTTTATTTTTTCTTTTATTACTTCTATCAAGCATGAAGTCTGCTATCAAGAAGCCGGCCGGGGCATAGAGGGTCGTTCTGGACTCTGTACTTTCCCCAGGCCCGGCCGACCGATGTGAGCCAGTCCCGTGGTATGGGGACCCGCCGCATCGTGCCCGTTCCTTGCGGGCAGCCTGGGGGTGTACCCCTACCTGCTCCCAGGTCCCGGACTATGGTCCGGTTCGGGCGTTTTTTCGGCCGGCAGCATCCTGCGCAGGCAGGGGCGGAAGGTCTGCGAACGGGTGGCTACCCGCTACACCCGACAGGAGTGGTGAGTGAGAGTTCCCCCCTCCCCCCCTTTTTAGGTGTGGAGGGGGGACCGACGGGTGTCCCGGCGATTTCCTGGGTAGCCACTGGTTGCGGGCTCCTTGGGCCCCTTCCACCCCCCTCCCCCCTACGCACCGCACCCGATCTATACCTCCACGTTTTGGGGATTTTCGCCGCCATGCAGCGATCCGCCGCCATTTTGCTGTAGACCGCCGCCATTTTCCCGTGGTCGCGGACATTTTAAGTCTATGGAGATTTCCCTCTAGTGCTCAGAGAGGCCATTTGCGGTAGTACACGTTCCCCTGCAGGTGGGTTCGGCCTCTAGTGTACACTCGGCGGCCATATTGAAGTCCCTGCTGGCTGTAGAAAACGTGCTGCAGACGTTTTTTGCTTTCTCTTTGGAACGGTGTGTGCTTCTGGCGGCGCAGCTCTTCTGACGGTCCTCAGGATACTGGCAGCAAACAGCAAGTATAGCTGGGCTCTCCTGTGGGTGCTGGTGACGGCGGGTGCAGTCCTCCTGGGTATCCCTGGCATTCCCTGGGCCGGTGGTGTGCGGCGGTGTGGGGGTGCCTCAAACTAAGTGCTCTCACCTGCATTTTACCGAGGGCTATTTTAGGGGAAAAAACGATGGCAGACTATCCTGCCGTGCCTGCTGAGGAGGAATCAGCAACAGCGCAATCTGCGCAAGGGGCATTTTTGGACCAGCTGCGGGTGGTCTTCAGCGAATTTCTTCCCCGGGCGGATATTGCCCACCAGGTCCTTAGGAAGCGTCCTCCGCCCCCTTGTTCATCAGGGGAGGATTCTGATCCAGAGATAGCTTCAGGGGTCACAGGGACCCCAGTGGACCTTTCTGACGGTGAACTGGCCCCCTCGGAAGGAGAGGAGGACCAGGGGGCGGCAGCCGCGCGTGAAAAAGCGCTGGAATTCGCACTACGCTGCAACTGAGCCAGGATGGCGAATCGCAGACATCTGCGTATGTGTGCGGGTCCGCCAGCCAGGGCCCCTAAGGCTTACCCCTATGATCAGTTTTTTGATCATCTGATCTATCGGGAATGGCAGCGTCCGCAGCATTCTTTTTCGCTGTCAAAACGTTTTGCCATCCGCTATCCCTTTGAGGATAGTTTTCTGAAGAAGTGGGAATCACCTGTGGTGGACCCACCGATAGCTCGTCTGAATAAGGCGATGACCATTCCACTGGAAGGGGCCCCTTCCTTTAAGGCTGATAGGCGGACAGAGGCGGTGTTAAAAGCTCTTTTTCCCCAGTCGTCTTCCAGGACAGCCCTTGAGAGATGGAGCTCATCACACCTGACAGGAAACACATTGCACAGCTCTTTAAAAGGCAGTCCCTCAGGCATCTGGTCAGTTTTTTGTGTTTCCTCAGCCGAGGAGACATGTTGCAGAGGAACTGTCTTCTAAAGAGGGAGTAAGGAGAGCTCCACCGCTCAAGGGCTGCCGGGGAGGCAAAGCCAGAAGCAAGACAAGAAAGCCCTATCAGCAGGAATCTATTTATTCAATGGCTGCAGATAAAATCTCTCCTTTGGCCAAACGGGTTCCCTCCGCAGGTGCAGGAGTTCCCCGTCCCCTCACTTCTCTCCAGAGCCCGGCGAGGGAGTGGGCGATGGTGATGCATGTCGGCGGCAGCGCTGGAGATCCTTTTTCTCTCCTCATCTGTTTTTTGAAATTCGCGTTGTACGCCGGAGGAGCGCGGAGCGTCACTTCTGGCGGAAGTGCATCATCATTGTGCGCTGGAGGAAGTAGTTCCTACCTCCAGGCGCAGAGAGGAAGGGGAGGGCCGGGCCAGTGTCATGTTAAAGGCGCCACAGCATGGCTACAGACGCCGAGCACTGCGGTATGGAGGCACACGCTTCGGGTGAAGCCAGCACCGGCTCTTCACAGGTAGGCTGGCGGTACCAGAACCTTTTTCCTGTGCCTATTTTTTCTGTGATGTGGTGAGCTAGCAAAGGCATTTATGTGAAACCTTTAGTGTAGCTCTGGTGGGTGCTAGGAGGGCAGGTGGTCAAATATGATGTGCATTTAACTGTCCCTATTTTATGTCATCCTCTCCGCTAGAAGGAGCATTCTAAAGAGGGGAAGGCAGCTGCTAAGACGGACAAAAGAAAATGCCCAGCTTGCAGCACCAGACTGCCCTCAAACTATGCTAAAACCTTATGCCAGACATGCATTTCAGGGGTTCTAAAGACAGAAGAAGATTCCCCATTTAGCAAATTCCTATGCTCCTTCAAGGATGAGGTTCAGTCTACCTTTTCATCCTTTAGGAAGCTTATCTCGGAAGTTCAGGTACCAGGAAGAGTCCTGGACAAACCAGCGCAGGTCCCCACCTCACCTACTCACCTCCCTTCAGGCTTAGGAGAGCCACCAGGGAGTCGGGAAATCCCACATCTTTCTGCTGACCCGGATTCTGCTCAGTCCTCTGGACAGGACGAAGGTCAGGATGAAACATCCATTTCCAGGTTTAAACTTTCACAGGAGGAAGTGGACAAATTGCTGGGGGCTATATATGATACTTTGGAAATCAAAGAGGAGGAAGCCCCACTCTCCAGACATGACAAGATGTACCAGGGACTGGACAAGAAAAAGCCCAGGGTTTTCCCAGTACACAAGGTCATGACAGACTTTGTCCTAAAAGAATGGTCTGAGCCTGAGAAAAGACCCTTTTTCTCAAACAGTCTCAAGAGGAGATACCCCTTTGATGACAACCCAGACTCAGTCTGGAACCAGATGCCAAAACTGGATGCTCCGTTGGCAAAAGTCTCTAGACACTCAGACTTAGTGTTTGATGATATGGGGCACCTGGCGGACCCAATGGATAAGAGGGGGGATATAATCCTCAAGCGGTCTTGGGACACCGCAATGGCCAACCTTAGACCAGCTTTGGCCACAACCTGTGTAGCCCGGAACTTTGAATTCTGGTTAAAGCAGTTGCAAGGGCATCTAATAGCAGGGACCCCTAGAGAGGAATTGTTAAAGTCATTTCCTATGCTCTATAAAGCCGTTGGTTTCATTGCTGACGCATCAACGGAGTCGGTCAAATTATCGGCTAGATCAGCTGCACTTTCAGTAGCAGCCAGAAGGGCCCTCTGGCTTAAAACTTGGCCTGGAGATACCTCATCCAAGCTCCGCCTTTGTAGTGTTCCATTTTCCGGGAAATTTATTTTTGGAGATAAATTAGACGAGGCCTTAGAACGAAAGACTTTTCCAACCAAAAAGAAATTTTATCCCAGGAAGTTTTTTCGTCCCTACAAGGGACAAAATAAGGAGGATTGGAAGAACCTGCAAGACAAGGGTAGACCTAAAAAGCACTGGACTGGTCAGAAGGGCAGACAAAGAGCAAATGTGCTCTTTAACCCTCCTAGCCAAAACACCAAGGCAGAGGGATACAAACAATGATGCCACAGGCCAAGTGGGAGGAAGGTTGGAGAGATTCCTTCCACAATGGCGGGAGATAACCTCCAACAAATTCATTCAGGGTGTGATAGCAAAGGGGTACTCCTTGGAATTCAGCAAGAGACCCCCCTCAAGAGTATTGATCACCCAGCTCCCAAGAGATCCGGGAAAAGCCAAAGCGTTACCTCTACTAATAGGGGAAATGGTAGATCAAGGAGTCCTGGTCCCAGTCCCAAAACAGGAGGAGGGGGAGGGTTTCTACTAGCACATCTTTTTAGTACAGAAACCCTCAGGCAAATATTGGCTAATCCTAAACCTAAAGCCCTTGAATGAAACAATTCAGTACAAGAGGTTCAGGATGGAATCTATTTATTCAATCAGAGGTCTGCTGCAGAAGGGTTACTTCATGGCGACCATAGATTTAAAAGATGCCTATTTGCACGTGCCCATCAGAGAGAGTTCCCAAAGGTACTTCAGACTGGCATTACAGATAGGAGAACGGATATACCATTTCCAAAGCAGGGCCTTGCCGTTCGGTCTTTCTTCCTCGCCAAGGATCTTTACCAAGATCCTGGCAGAAACCCTCGCACCCTTAAGGTTACAAGCGATAAATGTGATCCCTTATCTAGACGATTTGCTGTTCATAGCACCAACGAGGGAAAGGCTTGAGGAAGACCTAAAGGTTACACAGAAGTGGTTAGCCCACCTGGTGTGGATAGTAAGTACCGAAAAGTCGAATCTCTTTCCCTCCCAGGAGATCCGATTTTTAGGGTACACGATCAATTCCATCAGACAGAAGATCTCACTACCGCAAGAGAAGATAGAACATCTCGTGCAGAAAATAGCAAGGCTCCAAACAAATCTTCCCGTCACAGTAAGGGAAGTCATGTCAGTACTAGGCCTCATGACGTCCGCCATTCCAGCAGTCAAGTGGGCCAGGTTCCACCAGAGACCACTTCAGGCTTTTCTCCTGCAGAATTTGGGGAGAAAGGACCTAGAGGACATGATGGTTATTCCATTGAAGGTGAGACAGGCCTTATGGTGGTGGAGACGTCAGGACAATCTACAGAATGGGGTTCTGTGGGTATGTCCAGTTTCTCACATACTGACCACAGACGCCAGCAGTTGGGGCTGGGGGGCCCATCTGGGCGGTCAGTGGGCGCAAGGAGTGTGAACGCATTTACAAAGACAGCGATCCTCCAATTACAGAGAGTTGAAGGCAGTGGCAAAAGGAATCGAAGCATTCCAGAACCAGATCAGAGGGCGACATGTACAGGTTAGATCAGACAATGTAACAGCAGTAGCATACTTAAACAAGCAGGGCGGAACTCAGAGCCCCAGTCTGAGATTGGTGGTCCAGGAAATTTTCGTCTGGGCAGAGAGGAATTTAGAATCCCTTGCAGCAATCCATCTCAAGGGAACACAAAACGTCCTAGCCGACTATTTAAGCAGACAAGCCATTTCTCAAGAGGAATGGTCACTGGATCCAGGAGTCTTTGCTCAGATAGCAACCAGATGGGGTCTGCCGGAGGTCGACTTATTTGCCAACAAAGCAAATTCCAAACTGCCAAACTTCTCTCTCAATCCGGAAGATCAGCCTATAGCGATAGACGCCCTCCAGACAGAGTGGAATTTCAAGCTTTGCTATGCCTTTCCACCTCTTCACTTGATTCCAAGAGTGTTAAAGAAGTTCATAGCAGAACGCACAACGTTAATCCTAATAGCGCCCTACTGGCCAAAGAGAGCTTGGTTCTCGACACTCCTATCGTTAGCAACTCAGCCTCACTGGATGTTACCACACAAGCAAAGACTGCTTACGCAGGGGCCAGCCATGTTAAACTTAGCAGCATGGCACCTGAAACGGATATCTTAAGGGCAAGGGGTATTTCAGATAGAGTGATTAAAACTCTACTACAGAGTCGTAAGCCCGTCACGAGGGCTATATACAAAAAGGTGTGGAGAAGGTTCAACTTATGGCGGTCAGAAACTGGGGAAGAAGAAGTGAATTCTCCAGTAATTCTGAATTTTTTACAAGAGGGTCTGGACAAAGGTCTAGCCTTAAGCACTATTAAGGTGCAGATCGCAGCCCTCTCAGTTTATTTACAGCAATCCTTACAGCAGGACCCGCTTATAAATAGATTTTGCAAAGCGGTTTCCAGAATGCAACCTATTATTTGTCAGAAAATCCCAGCATGGGATTTGTCCATTGTTCTAAAAGCTGTCATCTCTGACCCTTTTGAGCAATTATCAGAGGCGTCCGTTAGATTAATCACGCTTAAGACTGTTTTTCTCATAGCCATGACATCTGCACGCAGGGTGAGTGAACTACAGGCTCTATCAATCAGAGAGCCCTTTTTGCAGATCCTGGAGGATAGAGTCGTTCTCAAGACCGACCAAGCATTCATACCCAAAGTCTCTTCTGCTTTCCATAGAACCCAGGACATAATCCTTCCTTCCTTCTGTAGTAAACCAGCTAACAGTAAGGAGGAGCAGTTACACCTATTGGATGTGAGGAGAACCCTAATAGCTTATCTGGAATCCACCAGGGGTTTCAGATCATCGGAGGCCCTGTTTGTCCTCTTCTCAGGCGCCCGGAAGGGAAAACAAGCCTCTAAAGGGACGATAGCGAGGTGGATCAAGATGGCTATAACAGAAGGCTACAAGGCACTACACTTGAGTCCTCCACAAGGGCTAAATGCTCATTCCACAAGGGCATTAGCAACTTCCTGGGCGGAAAGAGCCGGTGCTACCCCGGAACAGGCTGCCACATGGTCGAGTATGTCCACATTCATTCGACATTACCGATTGGATCTGTTGGGGAGTCAGGATCAGACGTTTGGAAGGAAAGTCCTCCAAGCAGTGGTCCCACCCTAAATAGAGTGAGTACTTTTGTATCCTCTCAAGGGCTGTCCTGGAAGACGACTGGGGAAAAACCGGAGTTAGACTTACCGGTAACTCTGTTTCCAGGAGTCTTCCAGGACAACACGTTCCCACCCTTGTTGTATGCATAAATAAGTTGGTGTGTGTTTTTAAAAAAACTGTTTTTCAGCTCCGTCCTTCGGTTCTTGGATAAAACTGACCAGATGCCTGAGGGACCGCCTTTTAAAGAGCTGTGCAATGTGTTTCCTGTCAGGTGTGATGAGCTCCATCTCTCATGGGCTGTCCTGGAAGACTCCTGGAAACAGAGTTACCGGTAAGTCTAACTCCGGTTTTTCTGGTAGCAGGCTCAGCTCTGAGACCGGCCCTGGCGTCTGCCATGGCGGCGCAACACCTGTCTGAGCGTATGGCGGAGCTCCAGAATGATCTGGACTGCCGTCGCCTGATGGATGCGCTGCAGAGAGCTGACTTTTTATATCAAGGTATCGAGTACCTCTGTGACGCAGCACTGGACCTACTGCCTATGTTGTCCAGGATGGCTGTTTTTGCCGTCATTCTTAGACGGGTCCTTTGGTTGCGCTCATGGTCCGGGGACCATGCGTCCAAAAAAGGTCTTGCGGACCTCCCCTTTCAAGGTGGACGTCTCTTCGGTCCCCAACTGGATGAGATCATTAAAGATTTCACGGGTGGAAAGAGCACTTTCCTCCCGGAGCCCCGGAGGCGTGGGTTTCGCCGTAGACAGGGGCCTCCTGCCTCGGGTCAGAAGAGGTTTTTCGCGCCTCTGGTGCGGCAGGAAAAGGGAACCGAGCTGGTAAGGCCGCTGCAGGGGCCGATAAGCGGCAATGGCAGGGAAAAACTGAGAAGGCGGAGGATAAGCCCTCCTCCACCTGATGGGCTGCCCCCACCCGGACTTTGGGTGGGGGGACGTCTTCTGGGGTTTGCAGACCAGTGGACTGCTCGCATTTCCGACCGGTGGGTTCAGGAAGTAGTGTTCACCGGCTACAGGATAGAGTTCAGCACTCTACCCCCAGACAGGTTCTTCCCATCAAACTTAGGGCTCCCGCAGGGGTATCGGTAGGCCCTCTTCGGGGCCGTTCAGGCACTCTCAGAACAGGGGGTGATCGTGCCAGTACCTCAAGTGGAGAGGTTTCGAGGTTTCTACTCAAACCTGTTTGTGGTCTCCAAAAAAGGAGGGGGGGTCAGGCCAGTTCTGGACCTAAAGGCCCTGAACCGATATGTAAAACCGTGGAAATTCTGGATGGAATCAATTAGTTCGGTTGTGGCCGCCCTCCATCAAGGGGAATTCCTGGCGTCTCTGGATATCAGGGACGCGTATCTCCATGTTCCCATTTGTCCACGGCACCAGCGTTTTCTTCGCTTTGCAGTGGGGGACCTCCATTACCAATTTGTGGCACTCCCCTTCAGTCTGGCAGCTCCCTGGGTTTTCACCAAACTGGTAGCTCCAGTACTGGCGTTACTGGGACAGAGAGGCATTGCGGTGGTAGCCTACCTCGAAGACCTGCTCCTGAGAGTGGAGTCCACCTCGGCTCTGGAGGAGAATGTGAGGATCACAATGGCCTCGTTGCAGGACTTCGGTTGGTTGATCAACCTGCAAAAGTCGACGGTATCTCCATCCCATCGCCTCGAGTATCTGGGTCAGATTCTGGACACAGAGCAGGCGAAGGTGTTCCTCCCCCCGGCCAAGTTGCTGTCGCTGCAGTCGGCGGTGCGAACCCTTCTGTCGCACCATCAGTCTTCATTACGATTCTGTATGCGGGTACTGGGGCTCATGGTCTCGACCTTCGAGGCGGTACCTTATGCCCAGAGTCACACTCGACTTCTCCAGCGAGCGATTCCGTCTCGATGGGACAGGTCTCCACGGTCCTTGGACCTTCTGATCCGCCTGGGCTCCCAGACCAGGGGCTCTGACCTGATGGCTTAGAGACTCAGCGCTGACTTGGGGGAAGTCTTTCCTGCCCCTTCAGTGGGTGATCATCACCACGGATGCCAGCCTTTCTGGCTGGGGCGGGGTCCTGGGGCAGCTGTTTGCCCAGGGCCGTTGTTCTGCGCAGGAATCGCGCCTCCCGATCAACGTGCTGGAGCTAAGAGCGATCAGGTTATGTGTCTCTCACTGGACAGTGAGGTTGCAAGATCGTCCGATTCGGATTCAGTCGGACAATGCCACAGCAGTGGCATATGTGAACCATCAGGGCGGAACGAAGAGTTCGGCAGCTGCGGCGGAAGCAGCTCTGATCCTGCATTGGGCGGAACTCCACGTTCCGGCAATCTCCGCTGTTTACATTCCAGGCGTGGAAAACTGGCAGGCGGACTTTCTCAGTCGCCAGAGACGGCTTGAGAAGCAAGGCGGGACTACCAAGTGTATACGGTGACGACACCGTAACAGGCTGACTTAGGCTTAGCCTGCTAGAACGTTGGAGTGACAGGTCACTCTCTGTGTATTGGACTAGCGAGAATCGAGGTCGTGCAACTAGCCCTCCGCGCTAAGGACGCGTCTTGTTGCCGGGACCCGTTTGTCGACGGGGTCCTGGGGCGGGGTCGGTCTTTCCGACCGTAGGCACCACTACTAGTGGGTGACTTCCCCGTCCTTTCTGAAGGGGGTTCAGTCGCGACTCAG
>BLSH010303093.1:195208-205902 GCA_018402905.1 Glandirana rugosa | reverse complement strand
GCCCCCCCCCCCCCCCCGCCTTCCCCCCAGTCTTCCTTCCAGTTGGCAGGCTCCGGTTCTTTGAGTGGCCAGAGCCATGATAACGTCAGTCTCGTGGAAGCCTTAGGATGTAGCATGGAGCTCTCAGATTTCTCCGGCTGTATGCAGTGTGATTATCTCTTAAACACCGCAAGTTTATGAGATATTCACTGTACATACAGGTAAGTCTTATTATAAAGCCCTGTACACACGGGGCGACGGTCCTAAAACCGCATGTTGTACGATCATCCGACTGTTAGTACACGCGATTAGAACAGCCGACGTACAACAGAAGTTGGATGAGCAAGCTAGAAAACTTTGGGTGTACCAACAAGCGGTCATACGACCGTTGTATCGTGTGTACAGAGAAGTTGGTCCAACAAGTTCTACTGTGCAAAACACGCATGCTCAGAAGTCAGGAACGCTCGGAAGTGTCCGTTCGTGTAAACCTGTGTTCCTAATTCACAAATCACATTCACCTGAACTTCCTCTTTATACACTCGTAACACGTCACTACGTTCGGCTTGGTTGTACGATCGCTTAGTGCATGTCCGTACGCGAGATACATCAGCCAACATACGATTTGGGCCGTTCCGTCGTACCACCGGCGCACCGTGTGTACAGGGCTTTAGTTTACCTATAGGTACAACTTAAAAATACCTTTACTACCATTTTAACCAGTTCCGGACCGCCCACTGTATATAGATGTCATTAGTTTGATGTTAAATACCGCGGTTATGGCATCAGCTAGCTTCCATAACTCCAGTAATTTTTTATACAGTGAGCGAATCTCTTTCACATAAAAGTGATCCATGTGGCAGAGTCGCCACTTTTAGAGGCGGCGGGAGAGGTGCCCTGCTTCCCGGTCGTCTCTGGGCTTACCGGACTGTTCTGTTAGCCCGCAGACTATCCTATCCTCCCCGTAACTGAAAATTGTATCTTTTTTTTTTTCTCTTAAATTCCTCTTGAGAAAAAGCTGGGGTGTGAGGGTGCCTAAAGCCTCCTAGCCTTATTACAGCTGTAAGATTGATAGCATTGCTGTCTCTGATTGCTAGCCTTACGAGATTTAAAGTGAGATTTGAAGCTGTGCTGCTGCATGTTCTTGCAATCGACTCTGGAATGAGAAAGCAATACCTCCTACCACCTCCACACAGATACACCATGTAGAACAAGGCATGTTAACTCAGCTGCAGGGAAACTGACAATATTGGGGACTGTAGTCTATTTCCATCTGCCTGCCTTTGTGGGCACAGCTTCCATAGTTCAGAGTTTCCTACTGGGTCCATGTGGAGGGTAAGATTGCGGAATCACGGCTGAAGGCTAGTATAAAGCCAAGCTGCCTGCTCTTCGGGTGGTGGGGCTGTAGTAAATGCCATTTCTCCTATCGTTCACTGACAGACGCAGCTTCTCCATTACGTGTGGGTTTTATGCTGGTCTCACTAGGAGTTAACTAGGCAGGGAAAAGAAACAGCTGGCCCCTCCCATGTGGGCCGTCCTCTCTTCCCACATAAAACCCACTCATAGCATAGCTCTTCAGTTTCAATGCCTAGTTTGCAAGGAGTTGACCTGGCTTCCCTTCAGGGGAATTGCGGTCCTGTTTGTGACCGTTTTTTATTTTTATTTGTCTTCTATCAAGCAATTGATCTGCTATCAAGAAGCCGGTCGGGGCATAGAGAGTCCATGGGCTCTGTACTTTCCCCGCCCTGGCCGACCGATGCGAGCCAGTCCCGCCGTATGTGGACCCGCTGCATCGTGCCCATTCCGTGCGGGCGGCCTGGGGTGATCCCCCCTTACGCCCAGCCCCGGATGCGATTCAGGAAGGGCGACTTCTGGCCTGCAGCATACTGCCCAAGCAGGGGCGGAAGGTCTGCGACTGGGTGGCTACCCATGGCGGCGTCCGGAGTAGTGAGTGAGAGCTCCTTCCTTCCCCCTCTTTTTTAGGGGCGGAAAGGGGGACCGACAACCCTAAAAAAAAAAAAAAAAAAATTTTTGCTGGGTAGCCGCCGGTAGGGGTGCGTGGAGCCCTGTTCGCCCCCTGCACAGCCCCCCCCCTTCCCCCCGCACCCGATCGTCTAGCGCCGTTCGGTCGTTTTTTGCCGCCATGCGGCGATCGGCCGCCATTTTGCGGCGGACCGCCGCCATTTTGCCGTAGCCGCAGACATATTAGGCCTATGGGGCTTTCCCTCTAGTGCTCAGAGCGGCCATTTGCGGTACTGCACGTTCACTGCAGGTGTTTTTCGGCCTCTAGTGTTCAACGGCGGCCATATTGGATTCCCTGCTCATGCAAAAAACGTGCCTACAGCTTTTTACTTTCACTTTGGAACGGTGTGTGCTCCTGACGGTGCGGCTTTCTGACGATCCTCAGGGTTATGCAGCAAACAGTATAGCTGGGCTCTCCTGTGGGTGCTGGTGGCGGCGGGTGCAGTCCTCCTGGGTCCCCTGGTGCACTGTGGGGTGGTGGTGTGCGGCTGTGTGGGGGTGCCTTTAACCCTTTCTATGCATCTATGTGTTCCTAAGAGAGCTGAACATGCTAGGAGCGAAATGTGCGCAAGGGGCTTTTCTGGACCAACTGTGGCGGTTTTTAGTGATTTTCCCCAGGGCAGATGTCACCAACAGGCCCCCCTAGAAACGTCCCCCTCCTCCTTGCTTTTCAAGAGAGGATTTTTTGATCCGGAAGGTCCCTCAGACGGAGAAGAGGATCAGGGTACGGCAGCTGCGATTATAATTGGTGTCGCACTGCGATGCGATTGAGCCAGGATGGCGAATCGCTGATTTCTGCGCATGTGGTGTGGTCCTCCAGGCCCCCTAGGGCGCCCAAGGCTTACCCATATGATCTTTTTCCTAATCACCTTGTTTGTTGTAAATGGCAGCGTCCGCAGCATTCCTTTTAATGCAGTGGAACTTGTGCCTGGCAGCGTAATGCTTGCTGGCTCAGATCCTAATTATGACCTGCCTGAGGTTTGCATGTCCTCCCTGTGCATGCGTGGGTTTCCTTCCGGTGCTCCGGTTTCCTCCCACACTCCAAGGGACTTGGGTCCAAACTGTTCGCTGCTCACTATCCCTTGAGGAAAGTTTTTAAAAAAAAAAAAAAGAGAAATGGGAGTCGCCTTGGTGTCCCGCCTATGGTCACTTTACTAAGACAACGACCAGTCCTCTGGAAGGAGTTCCTGCATTCAAGGGCCCCGCTGGCAAGACAGAGGAGCAGTTAAGGTCGCTCTTCCTGGTGGCAGGCTCTGCGGCCAGCCCTGACGTTCGTTATGGCGGCGCAATATCTGAGCTTATGACGGAGCTCCAGAATCTTCTGGACTGCGGCCGCCTGCTGGCTACGCCGCAGAGGGCTGACTTCTTGCTCCGAGGTCTCAAGTACCTTGGTGATGCGGCCGTTGATTTACTGCCTATGTGATCTAGGGTAGCGGTGTTGCTGTATCCTCAGTCTGGTACTCTGGTTGCGTTTTTGGTCCGGTGACCATGCTTCCAGAAAAGTTCTCGCAGACCTTCCCTTTCAGGGTGGACGTCTATTCGGTCCACGGCTGGGTGAGATCATAAAAGATTCACAGGAGGTAAGTGCCTTCCTCCCAGAGCCCCGGAGGTGTGAGTTTTCGCCGTAGACAGGGGCCCCCTACCTCGGGTAAAAGAGGTTTTTTCGCGCCCCGGGCGTAGTGGGTAAAGGGACCCGCTCTGGTAAGGTCGCTGCAGGGGCCGGGTGGCGACAGTGGCAGCGCAAAAACCAACAAGGCGGAGGACAAAGCTCCTCAGCTTGATGGGTTGTCTCCGCCTGGGCTTCGGGTGGGGGACGTTTCTGAGTTCAACACTCTGCCACCAGTCAGGTTCTTCCCTTTGACTTAGGGCTCCTGCAGGCACGCCGGGCGGCCCTCTTTGGGGCTGTACAAGCACTCGAACCAAGGGGTGATCGTGCCAGTGCCTCCAGCGAGAGGTTTCAAGGTTTTTTACTCACATCTGTTCGTGGTTCCCAAAAAAGGGGGAGGGGGGGGGTCCGGCCAGTACTGGACCTGAAGGCCCTGAACCGGTATGTTAGGGCGTGGAATTTTCCGAATGGAATCTATCCACTCGGTTGTAGCGTCTCTAGACATCAGAGATGTGTACCTCCATGTACCCACTTGTCCACGGCTTCAGCGTTTCTTTCGTTTGCAGTAGGAGACCTCCATTTTCAATTCGTGGCACTCCCTTTCGGTCTAGTCTCAGACCTCAAGTTTTTCTTCACAAAACTGGTAGCTCCGGTATGGCGTTACTGCGACAGAGAGGCATTGCGGTAGTAGCCTACCTGGACGACCTGCTCCTGCGAGCCGCATCCGCCTCGGCTCGGGAAGAGAAGGTGAGGATCACAATGACCTCGCTGCAGGACTTCGGCTGGTTGCTCAACCTGCAGAAGTCGACGGTGTCTCTATCCCGTCGCCTGGAGTATCTGGGCCTGTTTCTGGACTCAGAGCAGGCAAAGGTTTTTCCTTCCTCCAGCCAAGTTGCGGTCACTGCAGTCGGCAGTGAAAACTTTCCTGTCGCACCGACGGTCTTCCTCACGTGGGGGGCTGGGGCTCATGGTCTCGACTTTCGACGACGCCCCCCATGGGAGGGGCCAGCTGTTTCTTTTCCCTGCCTAGTTAACTCCTAGTGAGACCAGCATAAAACCCACACGTAATGGAGAAGCTGCGTCTGTCAGTGAACTCGGAGAAAAGGATTTTACGGTAAGTTTTAATAAAATCCCTTTTTTATAGGGATTTCGATGGCTGCTGTTAAAAATGATAGGAAAGGTCATATGTACAATTTTAACAGAAAACAATGGAAAAAAAATATTTCAACAATGTCTTCTGGCACTGGGATTTTGTATTGTCTTATTAGTGGAATGGTGTGACAGTTTGGCACAGATGATCCCAGTGCAAGATGTGAACCAGCAAAGTGTCTGTATCAATGTGGAATTGGAATGGAGAGTCCTCCTCGACACTCTGTGGCCTGTTAACTTTATGTATAAATGTGATGGCACTGATATATAAGGTATCTCTACCCGCTCAAGAATTTCAGGTTTGCCAGGAGCCATACTGTCTTAATTAGCCATAGAGGATGTGTTGCAAAGGAAGCAGTCAATAGAAAATAACTTGTTTCTCAACGCGTGTCAGGAGAAGAAGCAACTGCTGTGCGTTTCAAAGACTTCAAATTGTCATCTGCCCATACACACACCAGTTTATTTTTCTAGAAGTTTGTGTTGGAAGTTCTGTAAATCTTTTACTAAGGGTGCTGGGGTTCTTTTGTGTACTTTTAATAACTCATCTTTTTTAATATCTGCTGCACTGTCAACTGACTGCCTATTCTGCGGCTCAGACCTTTAAAATAAAGGTTATGGGCTATGAAGCTTTTCCAATGGGTGGTTACTATGCAACCAAACTTTGGAGTTGTGTGCAAGCAGGTCATGGTGTATTCAGGGTGTACCATGTTACTAAAGCAGCATCTCCATGCTCCCCCAATCCCCCATTGTGACAGTGAGTGGAGGAGAGATCCTCTACATGCACCCGCTGACACAATTTAAAAACAGCAAGGATGTGTGGGACTCTGCCCACACAGCTGCGTCTTTCATTCACGGAGTCCTATGAATGAATGTACTACAAGTTCCACCTCCTATCGCGGCAAACAGCTTGTATTTCTCAAATAAGTGTGAGGGTGCTGATGAGCACCCTTGTAGCTCATTGATTCTTACTTGTGCAATTCTCTGCAGGCTAAAAATAAATAAATAAAAATAATGCACTTTTTTTTGGAACCTGCAAAATAGATTTGCATTTATTTTCTTTTTTAAAGTGAATTTCTCCTTTAAAACGTGGTCTGATGTTAGCTTCCATGATGTAGTTGAAGTTTCCCTGGTTTTTTTATAAGATGTCAATAGGCATGATGTATTGGAGGAGATGAGCAAAGGACCCAACTAGTTTAGGTGATTGGCTTATATTTTGTGCTTTAAGCAGCTCTTCCTTTTTAATATCTTATTTTTTATGTTTTTATCAGCCCACAATTTGTTAAACACCCAAAACCTAACTTCCAAGTTGTATTCGATACATAAAGTAAATAAAGTGTTCAGTATCTAGAAAGAGGGTTCAAGTGGCATTCTTCGATTTTGTTAACAAGTATGTGTCCCATCTATTTATGAATGTAATGACATTCTTGTTTTATATGCATTAATTTGAAAATGTTTTTTCTTCTTTTTTTTTTTTTCATTTTGGAAAGGGCTATTTGAAAGGAAAAAATGCCCCAGAGGAAAGCACTGTAATTTCCTGCATGTCTTCAAGAACCCAAATAATGAATTTTGGGAGGCCGACCGAGACCTTAACCTGTCACCAGACAGAAATAATCCCTCCGAGCGTTGGGAGAGGTCAAGCCGATATGATGACTATGGATTTTCCAGGAGACGCTACAGTCGCAGCCCAGAGAGCAGAAGAAATGGGGAATCAAGCAGGAAAAAGAGCAGCCACAACAAAAACAAGAAAAAACATCGCTCACATAGGTCAAGAAGCAAAGAGAAGAGGTCACACAGTAGGGGTAGAAAAAAGCGCAAGCGCAAAACCCGCAGTTCATCTCGATCTAGAAGTCCCATCAAAAGGTTTAGAAGTCGTTCTAGATCCAGGAGCCAATGTAGGAAGAGCAAGAGCAGATCCAGGAGCCGGGGCAGGAAGAGCAAGAGCCGTTCCCGATCCAGGAGCCGGGGTAGGAAGAGCAAGAGCCGTTCCCGATCCAGGAGCCGGGCCAGGAAGAGCAAGA
Organism: Glandirana rugosa; assembly: GCA_018402905.1. NCBI lineage: Eukaryota > Metazoa > Chordata > Amphibia > Anura > Ranidae > Glandirana > Glandirana rugosa. Next base: position 199,131 of record BLSH010303093.1, on the reverse strand, counting down.
GCCGATCCAGGAGCCGGGGCAGGAAGAGCAAGAGCCGTTCCCGATCCAGGAGCTGGGGCAGGAAGAGCAAGAGCTGTTCCCGATCCAGGAGTCAGGGCAGGAAAAGCAAGAGCCGTTCCCGATCCAGGAGCCGGGGAAGGAAGAGCAAGAGCCGTTCCCGATCCAGGAGCCGGGGCAGGAAGAGCAAGAGCCGTTCCCGATCCAGGAGCCGGGGCAGGAAGAGCAAGAGCCGTTCCCGATCCAGGAGCCGGAGCAGGAAGAGCAAGAGCCGTTCCCAATCTAGAACTAAAGAGAACAACCAACGGAGTCCTGATACGTGAACAGAAATATGTCAAGGTATGCTAGTTGCATGTTGCCCTTTGTAGAAGAGGTAGATGAATATCTATGAACAATTATTTTGTATTGCTTTTTTCATTTATTTAACTCTTTTATAATGGTTTTTCATTATTACAGCTCTTTGCTACCTAACGCAGCTATTACATAGTAAACACCTTAAACACCTCACATATACAGATTTGCTCTACTTTAAATGGCAATTGCATGGTCATGCAACACTGTATACAAATGAAATTCCTTATTCCGAACCATAGGGTTATATACCGCCCCTACAGGGAGTAGGACACTAGGCAGAAAAAAGACTTGGCTACGCTTATGGGGAGTCCTAGGTGGTATACATCCCCTTCTCTGCTATAGGCCTAAAGTTTTTTTTCTGTCTAGTCAGGAGTAAGGATCTAGTTCCCTGATGGGATCTCTTGTCCTAGCAAATTTTTGTTTTTTCCTGTGAGATCTCTAATCAACTGCCGGACTGGGCGACAGGCTGGATATCCAGATCCAGTGGTGCCCCTAGTCTGGCCAGAGAGCGCGCGCAGCCCACAGCTCCGCGCTAGGTCTGCCGCAACATAGCCCCACTGGACAGGGGCTGGCCAACGAGTTAAATGCCTTGCAAGCTCACATACGACCAGGCCTCAGCCTGAATAGCAGCGTTCCTCCTGGCCGACAGCCCTCCCGTTTCGATGGTGAGGAGGTTCTGTGTAGAGTGGTGTTCACCCGGTTCCTGGTATAGTAAGTACATGTCTGCCCTTGGATTTGGAGTGGACGTGGGCCCCTACCTGGGTCGGTTTGACCTGCTTGTTCCCCTCCTTCCCTCAGACCCCCTCTCCCTGAGGTTGGTGGTCCTTGTGGGTCCTCCTGGTGGCCTTCCCCCCCCCAATATGGAGAGTGGTGCGGTGGTTGGTGTTAGGGACTGGTGTCAGGCAGGGTGGGGGGGGACACGTCACCGATGGCTGTGCTTAATAGCTGGGGGGCGGGGGCACTGGATGCCTCTTTTTTTGGCCGGGCTCCAGGGATCCCCCCTGGGTCTTCAGGAGCCTCGTGAGCGCGACTGGCGGCCATTTTGCCGTAGACGGCACCATTTTCTTTGTGTGTGCTTGCTTCCTATGGCCAGCGGCCATATATCTGGAGTTCAGCTATGATATGGTGGTCTAGTGTGCGAATGGCGTGGCAGCCATTACTGTGAAGTCCTGGATCTCATTTTTAGCTGTGGGAGCTCCTCCTTTCACCCCAGTGGGTAACTTGTGCTTTTTCTTTTTCCTTGGATGCCATGTGTGAGCAATGCTACATCTAAGGCAGCAGGTGCCATGCTGGTGGGGTGGTGAGTCTGGTGGGGTCCCTTCCTTTCTCTGCTGCAGGCTGTGGGGTGTCCTGGTGTCCAGTGGTGATACCGGCAAGTGGGGTGTCCCATAGCAGTAATCGCACTTGGTGTGGTGGGTCCCCCTTTCATCCCCTATGGAGTCTCAGTATCAGGTTTCCCCACCTGACCCCCCTCTGAGGCTGCAGGTTCCTCGGTGTCCCAGCCATCCTTTGACATGCTGACGGTGGTCCTAGAGTCCTTTCTTTCCCAGGTGGAGATGGCTTTTGGGTGGCGGACTAGCAAGAAGCGTCCCCCGCCTTCCCCCTGCTTCATCTGTCTCGTCAGATCCTGAATCTGACTCAGCCGTCTCAGACGTGGGCCACCCTGCAGGGTTTGCGGCCGTGCCCCCTGACCTTTCAGATATGATGATTCCTCCACACTTGTGGCTGCGCATGAGAAGGCACTGGTAGATGCACTGATTACTTCTGTGCGGGAAACCTTATAAATGGATGCTGCGGCGAAGTTGCTGGTCCCCTTTGGCACCCACAAGCCATCTCACACGGCGAAAGTGTTACCTTACCCCTCCTATTTTGACAAGTTTGTCTATAAAGAATGGGAACGTCCAAAACGTCCCTTTGTAGTCCCAAAACGCTTTGCTGTGAGGTACCTCTTTTGAGGAGAGCCTCCTTAAGAAGTGGCCAATCAAGCAGTGGTGGCTCCCCCTGTTTCTAGGTTGAACAAAGCAACCATGATTCCGGTAGAGGATTCTCCGGCTGTTAAAGATTTGGCTGACAGGAAAGCGGAGTCTCTGGCCTGAACTATGTTTACTATTGCAGGTTCAGTGCTTAGACTAGTGTTGCAATTGCTAACGGAGTGGGCTAAGCTGTTGCGCTGTGATCTGGTGGATGAACAGATGCCTTTGCTGAATTGGCCGACCAATTGGTCCAGGGGCTGCAGTTTGTCTGCAATACCTTCCTTGATCTCTAAGCTGTCTGTTTCAGCTGTGGTGCTGAGGCGTGTATTGTGGCTTAACCACTTCCGTACCGCCGGGCGTCATACGACGTCCTTGGGTTTGAGTGGGGATATCTGAATCTGGTGCCTGCAGCTCACTCGGCTCCATAATATGGCAGGGTGGAAATGACGTCAGAGGTCAGTTCCGCCCAACGGTCTTAAAGGGCCCCTTTTTTTTTTTTTTTGGACTGTCATTTTTTTCGAATTGTAATTTTTTTTTGGCGTCTTTTTGAGGCGATCTCATATTTAAAAGGTCCTGGCATGCTTTTTTCTATTACAAGGAATGTTTAAATTACTTGTAATAGGAATAAAAGTGATCATTTTTTTTTTAAAAGAACAGTGTAAAAGTAAAAAGCAAAATAAAATAAAAAAAAAATTTAAAGCACTCCGTCCTGCCGAGCTCACGTGCAGAAGCGAACGCATACGTAAGCCCTGCTCACATATGAAAACTGTGTTCAAACCACACATTTTTAGGTATCGCCGCGATCGTTAGAGTGAGAGCAATAATTCTAGCACTAGACCACCTCTGCAACTCAAAACTGCTAACCTGTAGAATTTTTTTAAACTTCACCAATGGAGATTTTTAAGTTGCAGATTTTGTCCCCATTCCGCGAGCGGACGCAATTTTGAAGCATGACCTGTTGGGTATCATTTTACTCGGCATAACCTTATCTTTCACAATATGGAAAAAAATTGGCCTAACTTTACTGTTTTCTTATTTTTGAACTAAAAAAACTGAATTTATTTTAAAAAAAAGCACGCTTGGAAGACCGCTGCGCAAATACGGTGTGACATAAAGTTTTGCAATGACCGCCATTTTATTCTCTAGGGTGTTAGAAAAAAAAATATATAATGTTTGGGGGTTCTAAGTAATTTTTATAGCAAAAAAAACAATTTTTAATTCGTAACCACCAAACCCCAAAAACAGGCTCAGTTTGGAAGTGGTTAAGTGTTGGTCTGTGGACCAGACTTCTATGAAAGTTCTGACTGATTTACCTTTTGAAGGCGATTGTCTGTTTGGGGCTACCCTGGATGACCCTGGAGTACCCTTCTTCCACAGTCTAAAAAGGGAAAGAAGCCTCGTCGCAGACTTGGCTCTTCCTTCTCGGCACACAAAACGTTTTTTGTCCCTCAGGGTCCACTGATCAGGGTTCAGAGTCTTTCAAGCGCCCCTCGGGAGGTTCCAAGCGATCCTGGTCTGGCAGGCCAAGATTGGGTTTCTCTAGACCCTTGTGAATTGGTGAAGGTTTGACTCGGACAAAAACCCCAAACCACCAATGCT
>BLSH010303093.1:177285-195198 GCA_018402905.1 Glandirana rugosa | reverse complement strand
CCCCCCCCCCCCCCCCCCCCCCCCCCCCCCCCCCCCCCCCCCCCCCCCCCCCCCCCCCCCCCCCCCCCCCCCCCCCCCCCCCCCCCCCCCCCCCCCCCCCCCCGCGTCTTTGCCGGTTTCCAGGCCCGTGGATCTCTTTGATAAATGACAAGTGAGTCCACAATGTGATTCTGTCCGGTTACATGATAGAGTTCCGATCTTGTCCCCCAACTCCAGCGATTCCTCCGCTTTGCTGTGGGAGAGGAGCACTACCAATTAGTGGCGTTACCCTTTGGTTTTGCTTTAGCTCCTCGGGTCTTCACAAAAGTGTTAACACCAGTTCTGGCATTGCTGCGCCAGCATGGGGATTGCGTTTCTGAGCTACATGGACGACCTCCTTCTGAGTCCTCTGCTACCCTAAGACCTGGAGATCACTATTCAGACCCTGGCAGAGTTTGGTTGCCTTCTAAACTACCAGAAGTCTGCTCTGATTACAGCCATAAAATTGGATTATCTGGGCCTGACTCTGGATTCAGCTCTGGCCAGAGTGTTCCTTCCTCTTAACAAACTCCAGAAGTTGCAGGCTGTGATTCATTTACTTCTGTCCAGCAGGTGGGCCTCCCTGCAGACTTGCATGCGGGTACTGGGCCTGATGGTATCTACTTTCAAGGCGGTTCCATTTGCACAGTTCCATACGAGACCCCTGAAAAAGGAGATCCTGGTGAAATGGGACAAATGTGCGGGATCTCTGGACAAACCAGGGGGAGTTCCTGACCTGGTGGCTTCGCTCTCCGGCTCTTCAGCAGGGCAAATCCTTTCTCCCCCTGTTTTGGACAGTGGTCACCACCAATTACAATCTGTCCGGGTGGTCCTGGGCCTGAGCCTTGCACAGGGTCACTAGAGGCTAGAGGAATCTACACTACCAATCAGCATCTTGGAACATTGGACGATCAGCCTGTCTGGTTCATTGGATGGATCGTCTTCAGGGGCTTCGGGTACTGATTCAGTTGGACAGTGCCACGGCGGTGGTCTATGTCAATCACCAGGGAGGAACAAAGAGTGTGTTGGCAGTCCTGGAAATAGCCGGCATCCTCTGGTGGGCAGAACGCTACGTTCCGGCCATCTGCACCATTCACATTCCAGGGGTGGAAAACTGGCAGGCGGATTACTTCCATCGACAGGTGTTGGACCACGGGGAATGGTCCCTTTACCAGGACGTGTTTCATTAGATATGGCTCCGATGGGGCGTTCCGGCTCAACAGAAAGATACAGAGGTTTGTGGCCAGGTCTCGGGATCCTCTCGCGGACGCCACAGACGCTCTGGTGGCTCCGTGGGGCCAGTATCGTCTGATCTACGCCTTTCCTCCTCTCAAGCTGTTGCTGCGGCTTTTGCGCAGGATCGAGTCTGAGGGGATTCCGGTCATTCTAGTGGCCTCGGACTGTCCTCGTCGGCGATGTCCCTTGGTGGCTACCTACTCAGGGAGGATCTACTGTCCCAAGGGCCGATCTTTCATCTCTTTACAGTTGCTGACTTTGACGGCCCGGCTGTTGAAAGCCAGCTGCTGAAGGATAGGGGTTTGCCTGTGTCAGTGGTTCCCATACTGCTAAAAGCTGGGAAGTCTACCTCTAGGAAGATCTACCACCGGACGTGGAAAGCGTACATTTCATGGTGTGAGTTGATTGGAGTTCACCGCCGTTCCCTTTCGGTGGCTCAGATTTTGACATTTCTTCAACAGGGTGTCGAGCAGAAATTGTCCTTGAGTGGCATCAAGGGCCAGGTGTTGGCCTTAGCGTTTTTTTTTCGGCGTCCCCTGGCTTCGCACTCCCTGATGCGTACCTTTTTTATTCAAGGGGTTCACCATCTGACTCCACCAGTGCGGTCTCCTCTACCACCGTGGGATTTGAACTTGGTGCTTTTAGTTCTCCAGAAGCCTCCCTTTGAAACTATTTGGGAGATTCCTCTGCTTACTGTCTCAGAAGGTGGCCATCTTGGTAGCTTTCACCTCTGCTCACAGGGTGTCAGAACTGGCGGCGTTATCTTGTCGTACGCCTTATATGGTGGTCGATAAAGATAAGGCAGTTCTTCGTCCTTGTCCGTCGTTCCTTCCTAAGGTAGCCTCTGATTTTCATCTGAATAAAGACATTGTGTTACCCTCCCTGTGCCCCAGGCCGAAACATCCTAGGGAATTTGCCCTGCATGCAAAGTCTTTTCGGAAGTCAGACTCACTGTTTGTGATCCCGGACTGGCCAAGAAAGGGGTTGCTGGCTTCTTCTGCAACCATTTCTAGATGGATCAGACAGATGGTGACTCAAGCCTATTCTATCAGGGTTCAGGTTCCTCTTCCCCTGTTACGGTGCACTCTACTCAGGCCCTTAGTGCTTCTTGGGCCTTCCGTCATCAGGCATCAGTGGCGCAAGTTTGCAAGGCGGCTACTTGGTCGTTGGAGCACACTTTCACAAAATTTTACAAAGTGGATGCGCTGGCATCTGTGGATGTTTCTTTTGGCCGCAAGGTTTTGCAGGCTGCTGTTTAGAGGGTCTTTGTTCAGGTTGAGCTCCAGTTGTTCTTGTTGAGCTCCTGTTACTTGGTTGGCTCTTGTGTTGGCCTTGGGATTTTAGTTGTCCCACCCCTGTTTGGCACTGCTTTGGGACGTCCCTATGGTTCTGAATAAGGAAGCAATGTGTCTGTCAATGAACGAAAGAGAAAATGGGATTTTTGACTTACCGTAAAATCCATTTCTCTGAGTTCATTGACAGACACCGCACCCACCCCTCTAAGGAGTTTTATTACTTCTGACACTGCTTGTTACTAAACTGAAGGCCTATAGCAGAGAGGGGAGAGGGGAGTGTATACCACCTAGGACTGCCCATAGGCGTAGCCAAGTCTTTTTTTTTTCTGCCTAGTGTCCTACTCCTATAGGGGCGGTATAACCCTATGGTTCTGAACAAGGAAGCACTGTGTCTGTCAATGAACTCCGAGAAATAGATTTTACAGTAAGTCAAAAATCCTCACATATTATTTTTTTTTTTTTTTTTTCTTTAGCAAATAGAGCTTTCTTGTGGTGGAAAAATTAAAAAAAAAATTCTAGTTCCTGTTAATACATCTCCAATGAAAAAAATCACGTTTCTTCATAAATTGAGGCTAAAATGTATTCTGTTACACGCCTTTGGTGAAGAAAAAAAAAAAATCCTGATAAGTGTATATTGGTTTGAGGGAAGGTTACAATGTCTACAAATTATGGTATATATATATATATACTGGATATTATGCAGCTATAGGCGTATTGTAATTGCCTTCATGTACGTGATTGTACCTGCCGCCCTCGCACAGTATTTTTACTTAGTACTTCCCGATAGAAGTGACCTCAACTCTGGGCGTGAAGTAACCATTAAGAGGGACAACCATTATTTTACATATTTATCTGTTTATATGGCCTATTACATTGTTTTGTAAAATATGTAGTTATTTATTTATGTAGTAAAATTTTGTAATTTTAACCTTCTTGTAATGTTCTATGATGGTACCAGTAAAATCCGGTTGCCCCATCTCATTTATTGCTTTCACCTATTTTTACTTAGTAGTTAAAGACACTCTTAAAAACATGGAAATATTTGCTGCAGGTATAAATTCCCCCAAATCCCTTCAGTTAAAGCTGTTCTGGCAGGCAAAGCTCCACCACTTCCTAAGAGTGACGAAGGCTGCCTCCCCTTTGTGCATCCTGCACATTCCTGGTGACCAGTGAGGCGGCCTATCATAGTTATGAGGCAGGAGATAGTGGCAAGCTCTAATGCTACCTGAGAGTGTTAGAGCATTGCCTGGTAGAATGACCTAGGAATAATGCAGGGTCTTAGAAGTTGTGGGAATTTAAAGGCATCTCTTAGGTGATAGATTCAGGTTGAGCTATGTAGATCTGAACTAAGTTATTATTATTGTCCTGTGAATGGAAATAAGAGAACCATGGTCATTTTTTTAGTGCATTTTGAAATTGCAACTTGAGAGTCACAGGGTCCACTGTTGCATCCTCCTATCCAAAAGCAATGCATTAGGATTTTGCACAGAATCCTTAAAGTATAGTTCTTTTACTTGCGTCACTAGTCCATAAAACCTTTTTTATATACCATAGATCAGGGATCAGCAACCGACTATCACAATCTACCTGTTGACCACAGGCAGGTGACGGGTAAATTGCTAACATATCCCTGCTTTGCCAACACTTGAGTGCTTTCCCCCCGGAGCTACAGAGAGGGGAAGGCTCAGCCAATCCTAGACTGCAGAGGCATTGCTGGCCTGCAGCATGCCCCTTGCGTACGTGCAGCTGTGGGGCGAGGAAAACCCTCCAGAATAGCTTGGGTGGGTTTGGGTTCTTATCCGAATACGCCTGAGCTCTTCCCTTGACTGTAGTATGCACAGCCTGCCAGTCCTTCTCTCTAAGGCGCTTGTGAGTGCTATCGTGGAATGGAGGAGAAAGGAGGGCTGGTGCGGATCAGTGCCAGAATAGGTAGATCTGCTACAGCAGCTTCCCTGTGCCACTCTGGTGTCCGCAAGACACAGAAGTTGTTTTCTGATGCACAGTACAGTGCCCTCCTGCGGACAGCCAGTCCTCTGCTTTTCTAACCCTTGACCTGCTCACCCCTGTCCTCCGCCCTAATTATTTTTATACACTGCTCTTCATACTGCTGACCTCTGTACACTTCTCTTCATCCTTTTGGCCTCTGTACACTGCCCTACCTGCTACTGGCCTCTGTACACTGCCCTGCCTCCTGCTGGCCTCTGTACACTGCCCTGCCTCCTGCTGGCCTCTGTACACTGCCCTACCTGCTACTACTGGCTTCTGTACACTGCCTTACCTGCTACTGGCTTCTGTACACTGCCTTACCTGCTACTGGCTTCTGTACACTGCCTTACCTGCTACTGGCTTCTGTGCACTGCCCTAGATACTACCGGCCTCTGCACTGCCCTACCTGCTACTGACCTCTGTACACTCTGCTACCAGCTTCTGTGCACTGCCCCACCGGCCTCTGTGCACTGCCCCACCGGCCTCTGTGCACTGCCCCACCGGCCTCTGTGCACTGCCCCACCGGCCACCGGCCTCTGTGCACTGCCCCACCTGCTACTGGTCTCTGTGCACTACCCCACCTGCTACCGGCCTCTGTGCACTGCCCCACCTGCCACCGGCCTCTGTGCACTGCCCCACCTGCCACCGGCCTCTGTGCACTGCCCCACCGGCCTCTGTGCACTGCCCCACCGGCCTCTGTGCACTGCCCCACCGGCCTCTGTGCACTGCCCCACCTGCTACCGGCCTCTGTGCACTGCCCCACCTGCTACCGCCCTCTGTGCACTGCCCTACCTGCTACTTACACTGGCCAGAAATCAGAGCAGATGGCCAGGCCTTGAATGAATAAAGAAAATCGGACTGCAGTACCTGTTTGTTCCGCTTTCATGAGTGACTTCAGCATCAGCCTTGTGCGCTGACAAATTACTCCCCAGACATAAATAAAATTGTGAATGAACGTGAATGCCGAGTTTCACTAAAATTACATTTTAAGGTAAGCTAAGTTCATATTTTCACAGTGGCATTAACTTTAGTAGATTTTTTTCTTCATGCTGACTTTACCTTTTATTGGTAGCTTGCTTTAAAAAAAACAAAAAAACCTGGGGATCTTTGATCTTTTCCATGTTGTCCAGGCCGATTTCCACCTCTCAAAGGTTACCTACCCCTGCCACACGCGAAGACCGTAAATGGTCAGGAAGCTCATTTTTGTGTCCTGCAGAAGGAAAAAGATACTAAACCACACAGTATTCTAGATTTTACAGGGTATTGCGAACAGGCAAGTGTATTTTATTGTAGAAGAGATGCACTGCATGTCTCTTCTACAATAAAGAGCCTGCCTGTTTCCAACTTTGTTCTATTTTAATGCATTGCCTTTGAAAATGTTTATGCAACACACCGTTCAATTCAGAAACGTCCCAGGGCACTTCCCCTGGCTTCCCCACTGCCCTTATTTTGTGATGAATGTTGTTTGATAGCAGTACTAAATGTGTGACCAAAATGTCTTCACATTTATTTTCCAGGTGGGTGGGCGCACACAGGAACCCAGCGGACTGACTGCTGGGCGGATGGATTGTACAGCAACTTCTGCTTGGAAAGCTCCTCAGTACAATGATAAAATGTCACAATCTTCATTTCATCACCAGAGGAATCTTCGTTTACAAAAATGGCCCAATTCTAGGCTGTTTATTCTTTGTATATTTCTATCAGGAAATGTAAATATTTTTAAATAAAATGTGTTTAAAAAGATTGTTTGAGGGCATTGATGAATAAAACTAGAAAATGTCTTTTTTTAATCCGTGTTCAATAAGAATTCTTTCTCTGAAAAAACTTCTGAGCTGGATATTTGTAATGTACCTTCACCCTGGACTCCTCTAGGGTTCATGCATCACTATATAGTTGTATGTGGTTTAATGCACTTTCCTGTTATTATTTTCCCTGCAGCCTACCAGAAATGAAACGCCAATATAATTGGTTATGTTTACCGAAGATCAATTCTGCTTCTACTAGAATGCCTTGACCATGTGTTTGCTGTAAACAGGCTTGAAAGAAAGTTAAAGTATTTTATCCTCCAGCCACCTGGACAGTGTCAGTTCTCAGAAGACACGCCAGCCTCTATGGGGGGCTTTCAACCTTGACATTGGGCTAACTTTTCTGCTCTGACAGGAACAGAATACAACTAAATGACAGCATACCCATTACTAAGAGGGAACGTTACACTAAAAAGAAAAAAAAGTCAATTTTTTATTTTTTAAACCAACTAGCATTTGGTAAGTTTTAGCCCTGCTTAAAATGATACTAAACACACATTGTTTAATTTGCATTGTCCCTTCTCTCTCTGGATGATGATAATGTAATTATTTTAATTTAAGTACCCTTTTCCTAATCCATATACAGCGGTCACATGGCCCAGATCTTTCCCAGCCTGACTGCAGGGAAATCTAAGCAGGATGAGCTTCTAGTCCTCTGCCAGTCACAGGTTTAGAATTAAAAAAAAAAAAAAAAAAACGTCTTTTGGAATACAGAGTAAAAATAAAATATCATTAAACGTTTTTTAACATTGTCATACAAATATATATATTTGAAATCAAATCTTTCTTTTGTGGAAATAACATGGTGTGGGTGGATTTCTGCTGTGTCACACCCTCCAGTCTGTGTTTTTAGAATAAGAGGGAGGTGAAACCTCCATTAATCTACATGTAATACCCTGCCCCCATTGTGTTTAGCTGGTTAGTGGGCATGGAGGAGGAGGAGGGAGGGAGTGTGCTGTCATTTAGCACTGTGTATACACCCACATGTGTGACTCTATAGTCACCTGGACTGCACAGATGTGATAGGTAGGAAATGCTCAGCATAGGAACTCACTAAAAACTGAACATGTGCAGAGTTGCCACCACAGCTGCAAAATCCTTAGCTGAATTGGGGACATGAACAGAAAATGGAGATAGAGAACAACCAGTTTTTTTTTTTTTTTGTATAATACATTAAGCGAATTTCATAGTGACTGAGTGAGTATGAACAGCATGTAATGTATCATTCATTGACTGTTTTCTATGATGTGCATTTAGTGACACTTTAAAGTTTGCTGAAAGCTTGCTATAGGCTTATTAACTGATTGCCAGACTATGGTAGAAAGGGGGTTTAGGAAAGCCACTGAGTGGAGAAAAAAAAAAGCCAGTCTTCATTGAGATGGGTCAAGTTAGTGGGTTATTCAACCAAACAGTGCTAACTAAAAACTATTGTGTGGGGTTGGCCGTTAACCCTGTTGCTGCCAGAGCCATTTTTGCACACGTTTAACCACTTGACAGTGGCAGATGAGCTCTAGTGCACAAATTGCCGTAGCTGTACAGCGGCGCTTTAAGAGACACTAGGGGGCGCGTGCCCACTGCACACCTCTGGAGCTGATAGGCGCGGTGTCCATTCGCGATTGCTCCTCACAGAGCCAGAATAGGGATCTGTTGAAGTAAACAAAGAGATCCCCATTCTGACAGGAAAGTGGAGAGAGATCTGCTGTTCCCATTGATCAAGAACAGTTTTCTCTTTCCACCACCAGTTACTACACTCCCCCCCCCCCCCCCCACAGTTAAACACCTCCTTAGGGAACACTTAACCCCTTGTTCACCCCCTAGTGTTAACCCCTTCCCTGCCAGTGACATTTATACAGTAATCAGTGGCTAGTTAAAGCTCTGATTGCTGTATAAATGTCACTGGTCCCAAAAGTGTCCAATCTGTCCGTGGCTAAATCGTAGTCCTGATAAAAATCGCAGATCGCTGCCATTACTAGTTAACTAAAAATGCCATGAATGTATTCCCATAGTTTGGGTTGCACAAAAGTTATCGTGTATACAATCAATATACGCCTATTGCGTTTTTTTTACACACCAATAATATGTAGAATACTGACACCCCCCCCCCCCCCCCTCAATTTGTTTGTTTTTTTTTTTTTTTTTGTTTTTTTGGATATTTATTATAGCAAAAAACATTTTTTTTTTTCAGACTTGTCGCTCTTTGTTTATAACACAAAAAATAAAAATCGCAGAGGTGATCAAATACCACCAAAAGAAAGCTCTATTTCTGGGAAAAAAAAGGAAGTCAATTTTGTTTTGGTACAACGTCGCACGACTGCGCAATTGTCAGTTAAAGCGACACAGTGCTGTATTGCAAAAAGTGCTCTGGTCAGGAAAGGGGTAAATCCTTCCGAGGCTGAAGTGGTTACAAAATAATTTTAAGCCTGAAGATTAGACAAAACCCCCAAACATTCTATATATTCTGAAAGCAGACACTCTAGAGAATAAAATAATGGTAGTTCCAATTTTCAATGTCACATGATATTACTGCAAAGGTCTAGGAAAACAAAATTTCAGTAACACACGAACGTGAATTTCAGATCAAACAAACGCAATAGATTACCCAAAGTTTTGGTAAAATATAGAAGACGAGGTTGCGCCGAGTAAATAGATACCCAACCTTGAATTTTTATGTGCCCGTGAAATGGCGTCAAACTTCTGTTCCCTATATTTTCTATAGGCGATGCTTTAGAAGCCCCCTATCGGTATCAGTTTAGTGTTACAGAGGAGGTCTTGTGTTAGAATTATTGCTCTCACTCAGGCTTCCGCAGCGATATGTTACATGTGTATTGCAATCTACGTTTTCACATGTAGGCGCTCTGATGCATGCGTTTACATTCGTGCATGTATATATATATATGGGGGGGGCTCAATTTTTTTTTTTCTTTGGGAGGGGGATTTTATGAGCTTTTTTTACTTAATTTTTTTTTCCATCACATAGGGGACAAAAAGTTCCTTATGTGATGTTTTTTACATGCATGTCTCCCCTGTGCTATCGCTAAATGTTTTGCAATGCAGATCACATTGCAAAACATTTCCTGGCTGAGCTAGCCGGGGACACAGCTTGACCTGGAAGGGACATCGGAGACTGCGCATTCGGGGCCCCAGTACCGGGGGTGTGTGAGAGAGAGCGATTGGGCAGCAGCGGTGTTGCCTGAACGCTCTCACCTGCCTGTCAGTTTCACACGATTCCGGTGGCTGCAGCGTATGACGTACAGACCTGGTGGTGAAAGGGTTAACCCCTCACACTATGCCTAAGGTAACATTTCCCAGGACTAGGCACCATGCTGAAGCCATAGCTGAGCGTGTGCTGTCACTGAAAGTTAGGAACTGCTCCTATTGGTTCCTCCTCATGTGATCACGGAGCAGTTTACTTATTATTTTTAAAGGATAAGTTCACCTTTCGTCACATCCATGTTCAGGGTGTAGAATCACACAGGGAAAAAGTATTGAGCACATGAAGAAAGAGAGGTGTAAAAATGCATGGAAAGCCAAGATAGCAGCTGAAATCTATCGGTAATTAGAAAGCAACCCTGCCCCTAGTCAGTGCAAATTAATAACAGCTGGTTCAGTCTGAACTGATGGCCTATAAAAAGGTGTCTCATTACCAAGGTGTCACACAAGAAACATCTCATGATGGGTAAAAGAAAAGAGCTCTCTCAAGACCTTTGCAACCTTATTGTTGCAAAACATACTGATAGTATTGGTTACAGAAGGATTTATAAACTTCTGAATGTTCCATTAAGCATTATTAGGGCCATAATCTGGAAGTGGAAAGAACATAATTTCACCATAAACCAGCCATGACCAGGTGCTCCCCGCAAGATTTCTTACGGAGGAGTGAAGCGAATTATCAGAATTGTCTAAGAGCCAATGATCACTTGTGGAGAGCTTTGGAAAGACCTGGAATTAGCAGGTACAATTGTTTCAAAGAAAACAAGTAATGCACTCAACCGCCATGGCCTGTATGCATGCTCACCATGCAAGACTCCATTGTTGATGCAAGTTTAAAGCTTGCTGCACATTTAGACAAGCCTGGAGAATATGTTTCTACAAAAACCAGCATTGTAGACACACGTTTAGGTCGAGTTTGATCTCAGCAACACAGCAGCAGTGCAATATACTCCCATTACATTAGATCTGGGCACAGTTCCATCTTACACTGGGAGAATATAGTCTGGTCAGATGAGACCAAAGTTGAACTCTTGGATGCCATAATACACACCATGTTTGGAGGTCAAATGGCACTGCACATTGTGTAATATTATATTTCATATACACACACACATCACCCCATACCAACAGTGAAGTTTGAAAGAGGGGACATCATGGTGTGGGGCCTTTTTTCAGCACACGGTACTGGCAAACTTCATATCATTGAATGAAGGAAAAATGTACTAAGACATTCTTAAGACATTCATAAAAATCTGCCATCTACCAGGATGATGAAGATGAAACAAGGTTGGGCATTTCAGCAGGACAATGATCCCAAACACAAAGCCAAGGAAACTCTCAATTGGTTTAAAAAAAAAAATAATAAAGCTGCTGGAATGGCCCAGCCAAACACCTGACTTGAATCCAAAAGAAAATTTATGGAAAGAACTGAAGATCAGAGTTCATAGAAGAGGCCAACGGAACCTTCAAGATTTGAAGACTGGAAGAATGGGCCAAAATCACACCTGAGCAACGCATGTGACTCGTTTCTCCATACAGGAGGCGGCTTTGAAGCTGTCATTACCAACAAAGGATTTTGTACGAAGTATTAAATACATTTCAGTTAGCGTGTTCAATACTTTTTCCCTGTGTCGTCACATTTTATTACACAGAATTTCATTTCTGAACTTATTTGTTTTGGTTTCTTTGTATGAATTGCATGGGTTGTTACCGTAATGTGGTGAATATTTCATGTCAATAGCACCTTTACACCCCTTATTGTTTTTCAGGCACTGTGGTGCTTAAAATAGCGCCTGTACAGCACCTGAAACCCCCACCCCATTCTCCCCAGTGCTTTCACACTGGAGCAGTGCACTTGCAGGACGAGAAAAAGGTCCTGCAAGCAGCATCTTTGGGGCAGTGCAGTGCGGTGAGCGGTGCTTTACCGCTACCGCCCCAGTGCCCTTGGAGATATATTTACCTAGAAAAGTGGTGAGTTGTTCAATACTTATTTTACCCGCTTGTGTATAGAAAGAGATCACACAGTACTTGAATCATGCACGAAGACTGACGTGCTGCATGACCAGCTTTCAGTTTTAAGCCATCCCAGAAATCTTGTTTTGGCTCAAAACAACACCAACTGGGGATTTTTCTGTAATATAATAACCAATCACAGCAGTGACTCAATGTGCATTCAGTCATACACAAACACTTGGATCAATTTAGCCTGAAACTAATTTCTCTACCAGCATGTTTTTGGATGGAGGGGAAGCACAGACTAACGGAAGAACATACACACTCTGCATGCAGAATAAAGCCCCAGTGTGAATTCAATTCAAAACCTCAGCACTGCAAGGGAAAATACTGACCACTGTGACCCCATACTGTTCTCTGTGGGTTACATAAGACCATTGGATGCTCAAAAACTCCATTGACCTTCTGCTGTACAATACAGCGACACATGGATCATTTATGCATAATGTTAGAAAGAGAGATAGACAACGTTGGCATAAAAATGTTTCATTTATTACAAATGAAATGACATGTAACACAAAGACAATGAGCACGCAAGTTATTTGTCACCGTTACAACAAAGCTTAGTCCAGCAAAGCACACAGAGATGGAAAAAAAATATAAAGACAATTCAAGAATAAACCAAAACATTTTAATAATACAAACTCACTGCTGAAACTGCAACTCTTTCCCAGGAGAGCCCTTGTGGTGTTCACCCAGAAGTATAAAATACTTGTCATTGTGCCTTACTGTCAGGGTAACACATACCCCTGGATTCATGAAACATTTACAAAGCATTCTTAAAGCTGAAGTGCGGCCAAAACTATTTGTGTACAGTAGAAAATATATTTCCATTAATGAAGGGTGACCCATTCCTGGCTGATGCATTTTTGTTACAGATCTTACTTTGCAAGGCCTTTTCTGAATGGAAGAAGGTCTGAGTGAGCAACCTCCTTTGATATCTGTCTTACATCCAGAACTACAAGTCTCAGGGGTTGATTTACTAAAACTGGAGAGTGCAAAATCTGGTGCAGCTGTGCATGGTAGCCAATCAGCTTCTAACTTCAGGCTGTTCAATTAAGCTTCCACAATGAAACCTGGAAGCTGATTGGTTTCTAAGAAAGGCTGCAGCAGATTTTGCACTCTCCAGTTTTAGTAAATCAACCCGTGTCAGACATTGGGCAGCAACCAGAGACACGTCATTACATTATTTTTACTGTGCAAATGTACAAAAATGTTTTTTTTTGTCCTTACTTCAGCTTTAAATCAACTCTGTTGCTGGGGGGAAAAAAATCTAAAGGTTTCTGCTAAAGACGAAAGTTGTGCTTGCCTGTCCTGGTGCGTATTTGTAGAAACTTTGCTCCATCCTTTATCAAAGCCGACCGAAGAATCTTCACATCTGGTGCCCGTGTCCCTTTACATTCTGTGGTTTCTCCAGCTGCTCTCTGCATTTCTATAGGATAGAGGGAGGGAACGGCGGGAGGAACCACAGGGGACGCAGCCATTGTTTATACCTTGAAACTGTATCAATGTGAATATCACTCAGGTGACTGCTTGGTGGTGGAGCAAGGATTCTATGAAGGAGTGCTGGGACATGTAAGTATAACGTGTCGGGATTCTTGAGATTTAATTTTTTCTCAGCGACAGTTGCTTTAAAGGAAACCTGTGCTGAAGGAGATATGTAGATTGTTATTACTGACTTTCTCTTTCTGGAAGTGCTACTTGGCTTCAATTATTCTACGGTATGTCCATGACTCATTGACACTAGAATGTAAGGCAAAAATTGCAGCCTCTCCTTTAGCAGTTGGGTAGATCTGACACTCGTAGGCTTTAGGTTGTGTGAATAATCCACACCTGGCATAATTAAAAAGACATTTCACCAGTTATGTAATTATTCCTAATCATTTGTCACTCGGGAAGAGATGGACAGATTGACATACTGGGGTTGATTTACTAAAATGTGCAAAATTTGGTGTAGCTCTGCAAAGAAACCAATCAGCTTCCAGGTTTTAGGGCTCATGCACACTGCAGCTCAAAGAAGCTGTTCCTACAGCCTTTTGGGCTTTTTTTTTCTGCCTGGAAACTCACCCTCCATGTTAGCCAATGTGTCCATGCACACTATGGCTTTTTCAGGAGTTTACACGCAGAAAAAATCTCCCACCAATCTGGCGTTTTTGAGAGGAGCTTTAGAGCAGAAAAGATGCCTAAGTGCCCAAAAAGGCACAAAAAAAAGCGTGAAAAAGCTCAAAGCGCAAAAAAAGATAAAATGAGCTGAGGGGAGGATTTGTGAAAAAACGCTTATGCTCAAAGTAGCTCAATAAAAACATGCATAAGAGCACAAAAAAAGCTCAAGGCAGAGAAATAAAAGCTCAAATGCCTGTAAAAGCAGCTTTTTTTGAGTTGCAGTGTGCCCTTAGACCCCTTTCACACTGAAGGCAGTTTTCAGGCATTTTAGCGCTAGAAATAGTGCCTGAAAACTGCCTCCCACTTGCAGGACATTAGGAAAAGTCCTGCAAGCAGCATCTTTGGGGTGGGTTGGGAGCGGCCAATTGAAATGAATGGGCAGCCTTTCTGAAAAGCGTTTCGGAAGCGACGCAACACTGGCGTTTTTAACCCCTTCTTTGGTGTTAAAAGCACCCCGCTAGAGGCTGAAAAGTGCTGTTTAAACAGTGGTAAAGCGCCACTAAAACGAGCCCCGCTTTACCGCTAATGCGGCCCCAGTGTGAAAGGGGTCTTATTGTCAAAGTAAACCACTTCAATACCGGGCCAATTCTGGCACTCCTCTCCTACATGTAAAAATCATCATTTTTTTTGTTCGAAAATTACTCAGTACCTCCAAACATTATATATATATTTTTAGTAGGGAATAAAATGGCGATCATTGCAACTTTTTATGTCACACAGTATTTGCGCAGGAATTTCATGAATTAACAGAACAGTAAAGTTAACCCAATTTTTTGGATCACATAAAAGATGATGTTACCCTGAGTAAATAGATACCTAACATGTCACGCTTTAAAATTGAGCACACATGTGGAATGGCACCAAACTTTGGTACTTAAAAATCTCCATAGGCGACGCTTTAAACTTTTTTACAGGTTACCCATTTAGAGTTACAGAAGAGGTCTTGCGCTAACGCACGTGGCGATACCTCACTTGTGTGGTTTGAACGCCGTTTACACATGTGGGTGCGACTTACGTATGTGTTCGTTTCTGTGCGCGAGCTCACGGAGACGGGGGAGCTTTACAATTTTTTTAAATTGTTTATTTTAACTTTATTTTTTTATTTTTACACTGTCTCTATTTTTTTTTTGATCCCTTGTATTCCTGTTACAAGGAATGTAAACATCCCTTGTAATAGGAATGGTGCGTGACAGGTACTCTTTATGGAGAGGTGTGGGGTCAATAAGACCCCACATCTCTCCCCCAGGCTGGAAAGACTGCTGAGATCAGAAAAAAAATTACCTATCCCGGCCTTTCCAGCCGCGTCCAAGGCTTTGTTTACTAAAGCCGGCCCGGACGTGACGTCATAACGTTGCATCCAGGCCTCCGAGGATCATAGAGATGACTGGTGACCACCTGGTCACCAGTCAGTTCTCTGATCAACTTCCAGCGGTGACGGATTCATTCTCCTGGCCGCCGATCGTACGGGAGAAGCACCAGAGGGCAACGGGAGGGGGGCGTCCCCTCCCGCTGCCTGTAAGAACAATCAATCGGCTGAGCTGCCGCTATGATCGTTCTTATGGTGAAGAGAATCACCGGCCAGGAAAAAATGATATCTGAATGATGCCTGTAGCTGCAGGCATTATTCAGATATCACCACTCGAAGTCCAGGATGTCAATAGAGGGCGGGAAGTGGTCGAACAAGCTGAAGTTAGAAGCTGATTGGTTTGTGTGCAGAGCTGCGCTAGATTTTTCACTCTCCAGTCTTAGTAAATCAACCCCACAGTGTAAGGATGCCTTGGCTTGTGTTAGGTCGTGGGTGCCAGTATAGAGCTCCCCGTATGTGTACTCTGAACACCTTCCACCAGGGGCTGAACTCATAATGATGCTCCTCATACTAAACTTTCCAAATTTAAAGGCTACATTTTTTTGGGGAGTTTTATTTTTTTTTAATCTGTGTCCCATTGGGGAGATTTTCCTTCCTGTCCCATAGCCAAAGCAGGAAGTGAGAGCAAATCCCTCCAAAGTGAGGGAATCCCGCTGTGTCACCTGAACTAGTGTCCCCATTGGAAGACTTATCCCTTCTATTACTTTTCTGGGGACAACCCAAAATGTGGGATTTTCTTTTACTTTCACTGAAAACTGTAAACAGGACAAATAGAATCTCCATAATGGGGGGCACAGACAGCAATAAAAACCTGACAGGTGTCCTGAACCCTGTCTACTCTAATCAAAACTTAAAAAGTATTGTCTTTAGTTACAATTTAATCCTGAGTCAACCGGGCCTTAGAAAACAGTAGTCACAGCCCTGATCCCTTATGGATGAGTAGTTTATCTATAGCTGTCCACTATGTGCGTAGCTGCTTATGTTTATGGCCCATTGTCAAATGATAGAACAATACATCTGCTGTTATCATATGGCTTATAAGACACCACAGCCTGAAATCCTTGGCCGTGCTGTAGCATCAGAGATCGTATTATTATTATTATACAGACAACAGAAATGAGATTTGCTCAGTGGGTGAAATGTACAGCATGTAACAGTCATATATGCAAGTAAATGAACACACAGCTTTAGCATGCGGAATGTGTCACCTTCACCTTCATAACTAAGAACCTGAGGATTCATGTAAGAAGAAAAGCTGGAGCTTATTTAAAATGAAAATGTTCCATGCAGGGTAAAAGAACAGGTTCACACTACTGCCCCCCTCCCCAGTGACACATGCTTCCCCTCAGCTTCCCCCACTGCTTTGTGTAAGCTCAAGTTGGATCTCTGGTCAGAGCTTACACAGGGCTGGCTCCCTACCTCCAATAACTATAAGACCCCTTTCACACTGCAGCATCGCTAAGCCTAGGTTCACACCTATGCGTTCTTTTACCACATTTTGCAGTTTACAAAAACGCATACAGTCCATTTAACATGGTTTTTTTTTCGTATTGGATGTAGCTCACATCTGTGCGTTTTGCAACGTTGCGTTTTTTGGAAAGGGGCAGGGACTTTTTTTCTCACTGCAGTGTGCGATTTGCATGCAATAGACTTCAATGGAGCTGCACCAGTAATGCAAGTGTTGTTTTTTTACTGCGATTTTGCTGCAATTTGCATTTTTTAAATCTGCCTAGCAACAAATCCCCCCCCCCCCCCCCAAAAAAAAATTGCGGGGAAAAAAAGAAGGCGCAGCCGCATAGGTGTAAACCTAGGGTAAAACAGTGATGGACGTTTTAGCACCGGTTTTCGGGCGCTAGCGGGCTTTTTTTTTTTGGTAAAAAAAAAAAAAGACCTGTTTTGCTGCACTTCCGAAGTGCTGCCCAGTCATTGCAATGGGCAGGGGCGTTTAGGGAGTGCTATTTACAACGCTCCCAACCCGTCCCAAATATGCTGCCTGCAGGACTTTTGCTAATGTCCTGCAAGCGCACCGCCCAAGTGTGAAAAGACCCATTGCAATGAGTGGCAGTTTTCATACGCTTTTCAGAGGCTAAAATGCCTGAAAACCGTTTCAGTGTGAAAGGGGTCTAAGTGCCAGGTATTTTCCTTACTCCAGGCAGGTGAAACTAGTAGCAAGGGATTAAAGAAAGGCAAGTATGTGCTGATGAGGGACTGCACCCCAAGGTGAATCTGTGGCCTTAAAGGGATTTCTGAAAAATTTAGAACCCTTGTTTTGTATTGCTTTAGCAACATCTAGAGTTGTCTGCTGTGAACCGACCCTCAGAGACTCTTTCATAGGGAAAAAAGAAAATCTGCTGCAGGTATAGGCAGCAACCGTTGAGCAAATTCTATGGCATTCTGACAGACAAAGTTCTGACACTTTAGGAAAGTATCAAAGCTTGCTGCTAGTATAAGTATAACCGGTCACGACCCGGTAATCCTTACCCCCCCCCCCCCCCAGAATCGTCGTTCGAAACTATGAAAGGATTTCACAGTCTTGAAACAGACAGTCTTACGGTATCTTAAACGAGTTGCCAACGACGGATATGGACGTCGTCTAAAAGAAAAAAGGGATACTTTCTCAGAGACTCCCAGCCAAGTGTCGTCTGTTGAGATCTACAACGATTTCGTTATGTTTTGTTCCCAAGATTTAAAAAGTCTTTAGGGAAATTCCGGTGTCTAAGTGGAACCCCACGTCAGGGAGTAGTCGTGTATGAACGGAAAGAAATTAGGGAACGATGATCAAAGTGGACGGACCTCATTCCTTTTATGGACCGTGAATCTG